>QXEO01000327.1:730996-1141531 GCA_007115705.1 Dactylis glomerata | reverse complement strand
AAAAATGGTGTGTAGCCTGTTGATCTATTCGGAGTTGTTCTTAAACTCCACAGCACTGCTGGCAGCTCATCTAGCCAACATCCCGGAGTTTTCTCCAGGGGCTCTATCAGCCGGGGTTTTATGCCGGATAATACTAGCCCATTCGATCTCTCTACTTGGCCATTGGCACAAGGGTGGGCAACCGACGCAACGTCCAGCCGGATTCCCACCTCCTCACAAAATCTGGCAAATGGCCCTTGGGCAAAGTTTGACCCATTGTCAGTGATGATGCTATGAGGAACACCATATCTCAAGATTATATCCTTTAAGAATTTCACTGCTGTGTGACCATCACACTTGCTTATGGGCTTCACTTCAATCCACTTGGTGAACTTGTCCACCATGACCAGGATATGGGTCATTTTCCCTCTGGCCGGCTTAAAAGCCCCGACCATATCCAGGCCCCAAACAGCAAAGGGCCAGGTTATTGGGATAGTTTTCAGGGCAGATGCCGGCTGATGAATCTGGTGGGCATATCTTTGACACCCATTACATTTCCGGACCAAGTTTTCTGCCTCTTGCAGTGCCGTTGGCCAATAAAAGCCATGCCGGAATACCTTTGCCACCAATGCCCTGGACGAAGCATGGTGACCACACTCCCCCTGGTGAATTTCCCGGAGCATCTCCAGACCCTCCGCAGATTCGACACATCTCTGCAATACTCCGGTGGTACTTCTCTTGTATATTTCTTTGTTGATGATGGTATACGCTTTGGATCTCCTTATAACCCGGCGGGCCTCGGTTTCATCCGCCGGCACTTGACCATCCACCATGAAGTTCATGATAGGACGTGCCCATGAGGGCACTTCCCTGACAGTGAACACTGCCTGATCTATTTCCATCATTTCGACCGACACATAATCGATCTCCATGGGCTGCGAAGTCCCCGGGACTGAAGAATCAGTCCCCGGGTATGCCGGAGCAGTCCCCGGGTATACCGGCACAACCTCTTGGCACATTTTACCCTTGCCTTTAGCTTTGCTCCGGAATACTGTACTAACAGCATATGCCGGCCCAGTCCCCGGGACTGAGGAAACAGTCCCCGGGTTATCCGTCTTGGCTCCGGCATCTATCTCCATTGGAACTGCTTCGTCTGGACCTGGCGGGACATAAATGGAGGATGACTCCGGCGAGGGTTTGATCGATGGCTTCCTCAGATGCTCCAGCGAAATGCCGGGGGATTGAATCTCGGGAAGACCCCAGCTTGGATAATGCATCGGCTGCATCGTTCTGAGCCCGGAGAACGTGCCGGAACTCACAACCTTCAAAGTAACCACTTAACTGCTGCACTAGGAAACGGTATGATGCCATGTTAGCATCATGCGCGTCCCATATGCCGGAACACTGCTGAATCACTAAGTCAGAATCCCGAAGCACATAATCCGGCGAATTCCTATGTCCTTAGACACCTTCAGGCCATGCACAAGTGCCTCATATTCCGCCACATTATTTGATGCTGCAAAGTGAATCTGCAGGACGTATCTCAGCTGGTCATTCTTTGGTGAACTGAGAACTATGCCGGCACCCAAGCCATGGATTGTCTTGGACCCATCGAAATGCATCCTCCAATAATTGGCATCTGGCAATGGTGGCTCATACTGTATCTCGGCCCAGTCAATAAAGAAATCAGCCAAGACCTGGGACTTGATTGTATCCCTCTTATCGTACTGCGGTGTATATGGTGAAAGCTCTATTGCCCACTTTGCTATCCGGCCGCTGGCATCTTTGTTGCCTATAATTTCCGAGATAGGGGCCTCGGCCACTACCCGGATTGGATGCTCTTGGAAGTAATGCTTGAGCTTCTTGGCCGCCATATAGACACCATAGGTCATCTTCTGATAGTGGGGGTAATTTTGCTTTGAGGTGGAGAGGACTTCACTCAGATAATATACCGGCCGCTGCACGGTTTTGCCTCCTTCCTCTCGCTACTACCACCACAGCACTGACAACTCGGTTGGTTGCCGCTATATAGAGCAACATTGGCTCCCGGGGCATCGGAGACGCTAATACCGGCGCTGTTGACAAACAATGTTTCAATTCCCTGACAGGCTGCATTGTTGCGGTGTCCAGACAAAATGTGTCGGACTTTTCATCCACTGATTATAACGGGCAGGGCTTCTCTCCCAGCGGGGGGCCCTTATGAAACGGCTTCAGGGATGCGAGGCACCAGGTGAACTTCTGTACTTCCCTCAAATCTGTCGGCGGCTTCATCCTTCTATGGCACGAATCTTGCCAGGATTCACCTCAATACCCCGCTGGAAACAAGGAAGCCGAGCAACTTGCCCGCCGGCACACCAAAGGTGCACTTAGCCGGATTCACTTCATCCGGAATCCTCCTCAGGTTTCCCAAAGGTTTCCCGGAGATCATCTATGAGAGTGCTTGCTATCCTGGGTTTTATGACGATATCATCGACATATACCTGCACAGTTTTTATCTATCTGATCGTGCAAACACTTTTGCATACACCTTTGGTAAGTTGCGCCGGCATTTCTTAAACCGAACGGCATAGTGAGATAGCAATAAGCCCCGTACGGGGTAATAAAGGATGTCTTTATTTGATCTGGCTCAAACAAGGGGATCTGGTGGAAACCAGAATAGGCGTCTACAAATGATAACAGTTCACATCCGGCTGTGGAATCAATCACTTGATCGATCCGAGGCAGCGGGAATGGATCTTTAGGACATGCCTTGTTCAAGTTGGTGTAATCAAACACACATCCGCCATACTTTCACTATGACGGGCTCATCTTTCTTCTTTTCCACCAAAACCGGATTAGACACCCAATCCGGATGAAGTACTTCCTTGATAAAGCCAGAGGCTAAGAGCCTGGCCACTTCCTCCCATATGGCTTTCCTTCTATCGCCGGCATTCCGCCGGAGCGGCTGCTTCACTGGCTTAGCCTCGGGTCTCACATGCAATGCGTGCTCAGCCAGCTCCCTCGGCACACCTTGCAGGTCTGAAGTAGACCATGCAAAGATATCCCGATTCTCACGGAGGAAGCTGATGAGCTCGCCTTCCTATTTGGGATCCAGACTTGTCCCAACCAGGGCATGACGCTCCGGAAAAGCTTCATCCAGAGGCACCTTTTTTACCTCCTTGCCTGCTTGAAAAGCAAGCACTGCCACCGGGATTTGCCATGCCCGGCATATATTTGCCGGCCACGACTGTCTCAGCAATCTCTCTACTGCTCGTTTGAGCCTCTTCCTCTCCTCTGCGATGATCAGAGTCTCGGCCAGATTGGATCCGGCGGTGGCACATGCCATCGAGCGCTTGTAATCACCAATGATGGTGATCACTCCTTTGGGTCCCGGCATCTTCATCTTCAGATACGCCACATGCGTAGAGGCCATGAATTTTGCCAGTGCCGGTCTACCCAGCAAAGCATGGTAGGGGGCTCTCCAGATCAACCACCTCGAACATGAGGTTCTCCACCCTGCAGTTATCCCGGCTGCCAAACATGACATCCATCCGGATCTTGCCCATCGGCGCACACGAAAGTCCCGGCACAATGCCGTGGAACGTGGTCTTGCTTGGCTCCAGCATATTTTCCTTGATTCCCAGCTTCTCCATCGTATCTCGATACATGATGTTGATGCTGCTTCCATTATCAATGAGGACCTTGCTGAATCTTACGTTATTAGCCGGCCCGACGAATGTCGGATCCATCACCAAAGCATATCCGCCGGGATTTGGCATGATCCGGGGATGATCTGTCCTGTCCCAACCAACAGCCTGGTCAGACCAGTACATCAGCTTTGGCACAGCCGACATAACGGCATTCACCTCCAGACTCCGGCGGTACAAGCTCTGCTTGTCTGTTCTCTCGGTCTCAAAGACCATATAGCTCTGATCATACTCCTTGTACTCATTCCGGCCCGCTCCTGGGCCTCCGGCGTTATATTCCGGATTATAGCTCTGGTCAACTTGATTTACGCCGGCATTTCCGGCGTTGCTCTGATTCCCAGGATTACCCGGCCTAGGTGGGACTGCAATTGTATTGGCACCTGTCAACGGCGATGGAGCTGCCGGGACAGAGGGTCTAGCCGGTCCCCAGGGACCTGCACGACCTGCCAATATGTCGTCCAGCCACGAACAATTCCTTGTCAAATGGTTTGCCGGCTTTCCCGGCTGGAATGTGTGAAACACACAAGGCTTGTCCATGGCAAGACCCACAGTATACTTCGGCCACTGCTTCTTCTGGCCGGCGGCTCCGCCGGCATTCTTGTTGGTCCAGACATTCTTCTTCTGGAACGGCTGTGCTTGCTGCAGCGGCTGCTGCTGAGGCTGCTGATAGTTCTCATATCTCGGACGCTGGCTACTGCCGGCGCCCCCTTGCTCTTCCTCCACAGCTGCAACTTGTGCTGAGCCATACCGATAATCCGGCCGCTCATCTCTCCTCTTATTCCGGTTATCCGGGCGATAGAACTGCCCTGATCTCCCGGCATTGCTGGTGTTCCCCTGGGTTTGCCCCTGTCCTTGTGAATCGAGACTGGGCTGCTTGGGATCTCCCAGAGCATAACTATCAGCGATCTTGATTGTTTCGGCCAGCGTGGCCGGCATTTGCCTCTGAAGCTTTTGCCACAGCATGGTGCCATGTTGGCAACCATGAGCGAACCACATGATGGCCTGCTGCTCATTGATTCCTTCGCAGGAATTGCGCAACGTGCACCACCTGGTCAGATAGTCACGGTCAGTCTCATTCACTCCTTGCCGGCAGTTAGCCAGCTGCTGCGGACGGTTGGGCCTCTTGTATGTACTGGTAAAGTTCGACACAAACTGCTCTTCAAAATCAATCCAGCCGTTGATACTCCCGGCCGGCAAATTATTCAGCCATATCCTGGCTGGACCTTCCAACATCTGCGGCACATATCGTACCGCCCATCTGAGGTTGCCTCCGGCGATGTTCACCGCTGTGGAGTAATCCTCCAACCAATCTTCCGGCTTCGTACTTCCATTATATGTCCTCGCGCCACGCGCGAGCTGGAAGTAGTAAGGCACCGGCTCCCCCATAATCCGGGGTCCGAAACACATAGGGCCCGGAGCTCCTTGTCTCTCCACCAACTCTGATTGGTGGAGCTTGTCCAGCTTGAAACGTGCATCATTGGCTTCCAAGGACCGAGGTCCAAGCCGGGATGCTATTGGGCCTGCGATCATCTGCTGCTGCTGCTCCGGCTGATACTGCTCACTATGCCGGCCTTGCTGATTCTGCTGCTGATATCCCGCCCTGGCAAGGGCGGAATTGCCGTCATCCTCTCGGTGTCCCGGATGGCCTGCACCCTGCTGCTGCGCTGCACCTCCGGCGCCCTGTTGCTGACGCCGGACTGCACTGTTACTCCGGCCACCAACGGCCGCTGCTGCTTCATGCCCGGCCGGCATACTCTGGCCGGGCTTCTTGCTGCCGACATATTTGTCAGCCTGGCCGACATACTTGTCAGCCTGGCCGACACTCTTCTGCACCACCGCCTGCTTTCCTGCGGCAGCCGGATCGTACACCTGGATCTGCGTGTCCCGGCGGCCAGAGGTCACACTTCCGGCACGCCGGGCGCTGGGATGCGGGGACGAGGCTTGGCCCCTCGACCTCGCACCGGCACCTCCCGCCGACACAATGTACTGGGATGTCCCGGCACCTGGGTTTGCCCTCTTAAAGGCCTCCTGCTGCTTAGTAGCTTCAGACAAAAGTTGGTTAAGCCGGGCTTGCTGCTCACGCAGTGCTTCGCCGGATAAACAAGATAAATCCTTAGCTACCTCGGCCGCTGCTCTAAGGTTTTTTACTGGCGAACTATAGACTACCTTAGGCACAGTACTAGTTGCCGTATGACTCTTATCTCTAGCACCTTTTCCTATCTCAGCATTAAGATTTCTGCCTCTAGTTTTAACCTCTTCTATCCGGCTAGGCCGGGTTACTACAGGAGTAAAACCATGGGCTGCTTCATACTCACGGAGTTGCCGGTTAAACCGTTCGCGCTCCTGGTTCATGGCCAGGGCCTCGTCGACGAGGGCCTGACGAGATCCCTCCAGGACCTCCCTGGTCTGCTCCGGATCTGCTCCGGATCGCACCGGCTCGAGAAGCCGGTCGATGATGGGAAGAAGAATATCGCCCCTAGCCGGCACACCAGAAGTGCCGGCCAGGTTCTCCACACGCTCCAATGGAGGACGCGCCGACCTCTTGACCTTCGGCGGCTCCGGAGGAGAAGCTCCGGCCGCTGCTGCTGCTTTGCCGGCATCTTCCGCCGGCGGCACGGATGTGCCGGCCATCATCACCTCAGCCGACTCTACTGAGCGAGCGCTACGCCCAGCGTGAGCCAGCCGATGTGACGGAGGATCCGACGCCACCAGCACCTCCTTCCTGCAAACTCTCTCAGTCCCCACGTACACCTCGTGGGAACCGAAAGACATAATCCGGCCATCCCTGGGGAACGGCCGGCCACCGAGACAACCAGCGTTGTCACTGACGAAACTGAGCGAGCCTAGCCTCTGGACGAGACCAGAGACCACGCGCACTCCTGAAGCTGCTATCACAGACCCCGTCCGAATGAACACTCCGCCCAGCATATCGACAAGCCCCACGGTGGGCGCCAAATGTCGTCGTGGTGAAACAACATATGCCATAGGATGGCTTAAATGGGGGCCGAACTAGATGCTGGAGGATTCGGGAGAGGGGAACGCACTAAAAAGCACGACAGAAAGAGACACTGATCTACCCAGGTTCGGGGCTCTCGTAAGGAGATAACACCCCTACTCCTGCTCTACTGATTGTATATATGGATCGATGTAGTACACAACAATGGTGCTTCCAAGCTCTCTGCTAGAGAAGGAAGATGAACTATGAAGTGAGAGAGTAAGGAGAGATCAACCAACGTCCAACGGCCCACCCTTTACCAGGGCTCCCTATGCCTCCTTATATAGTGGTGGCCAGGGTTACAACGGTCATACAAGACCACAAGACAAGGGCTACACTCCAAACAGGAGCTGGTCTCGATGGCAGAGACCCTTGACTTCCTCCCTGATTGCTCTCGATGGGACGCCATATCCCTGTACCTTGTACCTCTTGAACTGTGGCCTTACCATTCTGAGGTAAGCTTGTACTTGTGCACAGTTAGGGTAGGTAACCTCCACTGTGCACCCTGCCATCTTACTCTGCTACCATGCTTGGATGTTTTCTTCCTTGATTGTAGGGAAATGACACCTTGGTTGACTTAAGTATCCCGGATATGACCGTTGGCCATACCCAGGACATATATGCCGGACCAACGACCTACGAGGGTCGGGTAATCCGGCCTCCCCTGCTCCTGCACAACACACAAGATGGTTAGGCCGGCATATCTGAGTATATGCCGGCACACATATATCAGTATTCCGGCTATACCGGCATATCCAGACACCAGCCGGGATATACATATATGCCGGCCTGGCCGATGCTCCTATATTCCGGCCAGGCCCTTTCCGTGATAACCCGGCATAAGTCAATCATAGACCTTGAGTCTTTCTAGTCTCTTGACCCTACCGGGGGTCATCCCCCCGACACCCGTCTCCTCCTCTTGTTGCTTTTCTTTTGTCCAAGCTCGCCGCGCCCAGCCGCTAGTATACGCGTGCCACGTCCCTGCCGAGCACTCGCCTCGCTCAATATAAGGCCACATCCCTCCCCTCTCTCCCAAACTTCGCCAGGAAACTAGCACAACTTATCATATACCGCACCCAGACGTAGAGAGTCCAGAGATCCCTCTACCGCTCACCTTCATCATCGGCATCGTCCCAGGCCAGAGGAGATTGCCATCTTTACAGACCACCATTCCTCTCCCTCTCTGCGCCACACCACTCCTATACCACTCCTAAGAACACTAGAGATGCCTTTCTCTCATTCCCTTTTTCCTCTGCCTCACCGAGGGAGGCGAGCTCTCTCCCTTGGACGTCTGACAATGGAGATCACCATGGAGCTCGTCCCCAACCCTCTCTGCTTCTAGATCCGTGTCTATGTCTCCTTATCCCTCGAGCACACCTAAACCCGCCCCTCTCTTTTCCAGGAGACCGCTAGGAGGAATCCACCATCGAGCTCGTCCGGGACGGTCCTGTCGTTGGCTCGGAGTACGTCCTCGACTCAGCCGTCATGCATAGGCGGTAGAGGGCATCCGAGTCGACAGAGTCGAGCCGCCGCGTGATGCTACGCCGTTCCCCGTATCCTCTCTGCCGTTCCTGAGCCCAAGGTGAGCTCTTCGTCCTCATCTCCGGCCAGTAACCCCGACCATCGCCGTTTAGGCCTCGTTTGGTACCGGTGTTTTTGCTGGGTTTTTAGTGTATTTTCCCGGGCAAATCTAATACACTCAGAGACACTCAACACACCGTTTGGCAGGCTGGTTTTAAACGGGCTGAGCCCCGACAATCCGCTGAAAACTCGTCGGGTTGATCGGGAACAGAGACGCGAGTACCCCCTCGCGTTTTCTCCCGTGTTTTGGCCGTTGCTCATCAGCTCGCGGCCGCAAAGGCGAAAGGCTATTCCCGATCTTGCTAAACTCCTCTGTCGCCTCTAGCTGCATGCCCGCATGTGCCGCCTCCGCCTGCCAGCTGATTTTTCACCTGTACGGTCTGTTACCCTGCGCGCCAAACAACAAAACTTGATGGATGGGGAAGAGGATTGTGTTGGGGAAGAGTATTGGGTGAATTAAGTGTTTTCACCCATTCCCCGCTGGATAATACTCACAAAAACACACGAATCTTCTCCTACCAAACAAGGCCTTAGGGGTTCCCTCGACCGGTCTTCGACGTTGACCGGTAGGGGTAGGGTGTGGTCTGGGCCTTTGGATCTCGATCCAGCGTCTGCATGCAGCCCGGCTTTGATTGATGGCACTGACCAGTGGGCCCAATGCATCAGTTTTTTTTCTTTCTTTTACCGAGCATCCACAGAGGTGAAATGAGCCGGCCCAGTGCATCTGTTTAGATTCATCCCGTAGATGTTCTTTTTCTAGGAACCATGTTAATCCTTTTTCAGCAGATCTGCATCTTGTTAATTCCATAGAAAAATAACCATACATGCAATTGACCTGATTCAAATATATCTGAAAACCTTGATAAAATATCTAGCTAATTGTACTAGCCCCACTCCATTTGTACCCCTGTATAAATACTTGAAATTAATCTTGTGAAACAAGCACCCTTTTCAATCAAAGATGCAAATGTGTAGATCTATAGATCCAATTTGTGCAAACCCAATTTTCAGTGATGCTAGGGTCTAGTAGTTTGCTTGTGGCCTTGGAATCAATGCTTTATGATGTGCACACCTGCATTAGTTATTAATATGTTACTTAGGTTAAGTTAGCTTGTTTAAATTATTAACCCTTATTTGTGAATGATTTTGGCATGATTCCAATTTACCTGGATCATGTATAGTATTATATTGCAAAAACAACATCTGGTATATTTTTTATGATTTTCATAGAATATCTGGGAATTTAGTTGCCTTTTCAGCCATTGTTTGCATCAGGAAAATCATAGAAATTTAACAACAAATCATTTTTGAGTGAATCCACTTTTGTTGGATTCAGAAAATTGATGTCTTTTTGTTAGTATGTGGGTAGCATGCTTTGATCTAATAGAGTTGCCTTCTTGTGTACTTACAGCTTAATTAAGGTGTTGTTGCTAGTTAAATATTTTCCTTATTCCTATAAAAAGTTAGTGGTATATAAATATCTGATATTGTTTGGTGAGATAGCTTGTTTGTTTCTGATACTTGTTTGGTGTGGGATGTGTGCTGTTATGGTGTGTGTGCTCAGTGTATGCTTGCATGCTTATATTTTGTTATGTTTACCAGCGCTAGATTCGAACGACGCCGAGTGTACCAAGGAAGGGGAAGTATTTGAATACCGGGGAGAAGACCAGGGACAAGCTGATCAAGGCAAGCCATCTGAACTTGTTGCATCTCTGATCCTAGTTTTTACTCATGCATGATTTATAACTGTTTATGAAAATGCATTGTTTTTTATGTTGCTATTACCTCTAGATAGCAATTATTGGCGACTTGGCTCCACGAGTCAACTGTTATCATCCTCCTGGATGACCCCTCTCAACACCTACTTATCCCCTGGGTTAGTGGCATGATGGTTAGCATCATGGCCTTTGATAAACCTTGTAGTGGAGCAAAAAATCTAGGTTGGGATACTCAAATGGATTTGGAAGGATGATTTCAAAAACCTTAGAATAGGAAGCTATTCCATTGAAGAACTTTCAAAAATGAGTTTTGAAAATGAGATGGGGGATGAATATCCCGGAGTTGGAGGCGGGAAGATTTTATAAAGGACATTGGTGATCACTAGGTATCCACTGGAACAATTAACCCGTGCAACCATAATTACCCTGGTATGGGACAGGGCATAGCAGAGTAGTTTGTTCATCTTAGTATGGGATCTACAAGATGTAATGGCAGTCTGACCATGGACACCTTTTCCGTGGCACCCTGGGTAGGAGCGGTTACCCAGGCTCGCTTTGTCACCTTTTTAGGGGGCAGGGGGTACAAGCCGAGAGCCCTCATTGAATAATGAGCTACCGTTAGTAGAGGACTACTACGGGTAGTGTCATTCCAAAGGGTCGAGTGGGCTGGGGAATTTGCAACTCCTGGGTCAAACAACCACTTGGGCTTCGGTGTTGAGGGATACCCCTCTTGGCGGTAGATCCTATGCTAAGGTGGGCAGGTGAAAAACTACGATCGGGTGCTTGTCGTGGCATATATTGTTATGCAGGGGAGATGCCCACATGATGAGTATCCGGATGATTGTGGGTAAAGTGTACAACCTCTGCAGAGTGTAAATCTATTCGAATAGCCGAGTCCTCGGTCATGGACGGTTGGAATGGTCGCTTCTTAGCCCAATGTCAGTTTTGGTTTACAAAATGATTTCTGAAAAATGGAGAATGGTGCTAGACGGAGTACTCGGAGGGTACTGCCGTGGCACAATGGAGTTCGGAGTACTTGTAGGGTACTGCCGAGGAAACGGTGACGGTCATGTGTGATTGACCGGGTTTATGAAACAAAAAGGGTTACCCTCTTCCTAGAGAATTTTTACTAAAAATGTTTTATAAAAGATTTTTAGTAAGGATATAGAGATGTCGTAGAACATATTTCTGGACATGCTATATCAACACGAGAAGAAGGCTTTCAAACAAATTAAACTAGACTAGAGCCTTTCCTTGCTATAGCCAAAGTACATATCAACTCACTCTCCTTAGATGGTTTGCGAGTACAATTCAAAATGTACTCACGGCTTTGTCCCTAGCTATTAACTTGGTCAGACCTAGAGCAAGAATTCAATGAAGACAGTGATGGTACGATGATGCCGGTGCGAACTAGGAACGTCTTCCAGTCAGTTGCCTGTAGGGTAGTAGGCATGACGTGGGTCATCAATGCTGCTTGTGTCCACTGCTCAATAGTAGACTTGCCCTGCGTGGCAATATCAGACTTGGTCATGTGACCAATTGTAAGTATATTATTCGGTACTGTAAAGGATCATGTAATTCTGTTATCAACTCGGATATGTGGGTTCACGACACACTGATCATGGGATCGTGAATTGTATGCATACCGGGTATTCTGGATGGATAATCCGGGGTCCCCACATAACTTCAAATGAATCAGCCTTTATTTCAGGAGATGTGATAGGACTAGCAATGAATTGTGCATTAGGCGCATTAGTAAAGTCACATAACTTGGTTGTTTGATCTCCCATATTTTTTTAGCAGAAGTACTACACCAATTGTTTTTTGATTTTATGTATATAACCGAAAAAAAGAACTAAAAAGATAAAAATAATAAAAAGAGAATTGCTTTGCAAATCTAAAAGAGCGAGAAGACCTCCCCAAGCTTAGGTGATTGCACAATGCGAGAAGAAGATCTCGCATCGATAATTGCCTTCGTTTGATGAAGCTAGCAGTTGTGAATGCTTTCCTTTGTTCCCCGGCAATGATGCCAGAAAATAGTCTTGATGACACTAAGCAAGGTGCTAACTCATTGGGACTATAAGTGCAGAGTGTTGTAGCAAGAGTAAATTTTCCCCACGAGGGAACTACGGGTTTATATTGAACTCTCGGGAAACAATCAAGAAAGCTCTCGTCGTTCTTCTTCAAGCAACCTACAAAACAATTTTCTTGTCTTGTGTCCCCAACTCCATCGAGTGGTTGTCAAGCACGAGGTGTGAATGTAAGTAAAATAAAATATGATGATAGTGCAATAAAGTAAATAACAATGCAATAAAGTAAATATGATGCGTGAAAGGTATTTTTGGATTTTATATATGTATGCAAGAAAGTAAATATGTTTTTGTATTTTCAGGATAAAATGATGCTGAAAATAAAAGTGCGAGTAAAAGTGTTGGAAAGGTCTTTCTTATGATTAAAATTAGACCAGAGTTCATGGGTTTATTTGTCTACTCTCTCATAAAGTTGCGGTGGCATTAAGCGCAAGATAGATGACCGAAACATTGACACGATTTTTATTATGTTAACTTGATAATATTCATATGGGCATCACGTCCTAATTTAAAGATGATGCAACACATCTTACTTATACTCCACTAGATAGGAATACACTTCAAGCAATCTAGTATTAAGAATTAACATAGTATAGCCTTATGTACTTTGACATGATGTTGTATATCAAATATGCTACCGCTTGGACATATTACGATAGAACGATATGTATGAATGTCACTTGGAATTCTCAGCCATCACTTAGAAATTATAGCACATGCATTCTCTTTGTCCCTAGTGAGGTAGCTGTGGAAAGGTAAAACACCATAGAAGATCAATGAATAATGTAACTATCCAATCAATACTACCTAGTTACTCCATCTAATACACACCATCCCCTCTCGTGCTCTCGCATACATGCTGGATCAAAAAAAGTAATAAAGAACAGGGTAATAATATGCATCTACTCATACATCAAGAACATAATAACATATCACATCTCATTGATCATCCAATAAAATAAAGATTCACCACATAGGAATTACATAATATGCACCATAATCATGTTGGGCAGTTCATATGGTGTCTAAACATTGAAGCATAAGAGAGATATAGAACAAGCTACTGCCACAAACCCATAGTCCAGAGGTGGACTACTCCCTCTTCATGGCGGTGATGATGGTGTTGACGTCGGAGAGGGTGGAGAAGCGTCCAGGGGCGACCCCGGCATCATTTCCCCCTCCAATCTGCACTGGAATAGCCTCTGTTTCTCTATTTTGTGTATCTCCGCCGCCTCGTCTCGGGATTGTCGAGGGGGGGTCTTTATATAGATGTTTTTAGGTCAAGCTGAGCATCAGGGGACGAAGATTGATGGCGTTGGAGGCTCGAGGCCCATTTGAGCATGGGTGGCGCGGCCTGGCCAGGGGTCCACGCCACCTGTGCTCGTTTGGCCCCTGGGCCTCGTCTCATTGGCTTCTTCTTCTCTAGGTGCTTCTTGTGGTAAAATATTAACGCTCAAAAAATCCCAGGTCAATTTGAGTCCGGGATCTTGAAATATAAAAATACACATAACAGGGTTTTCCTATTCTGCATAGTTATAACCAAAATAAGGGGGATCGATAGAAAATCTCCATAAATCATTATAAAACATGATTATAACTAGAGGCGTAGCCAGGAATTGCTAACGCCCCGGGCCAAAATCTATGGGACCCAAAAATCCAAAAAATACCGTAGTTTTAAGGTATGATAAAAGGCAATATCAGTTGGATACATAATAAGAATTTTAACACATCCTGTATTCAATGGTATAATATGTAGGCTACAAGATACAAAAGATGGTACAAAATCAAAGCTCTGATTGTTAGCCTCCCATAACAACATATTCACTTGTAAAGTAGTTAATGATTGTTGATCAGTTGGTTGGCATGGACATCTTCTTGTAAACCATAAATCGAAGCAAAGTCAATACAAGTGAACTATGGAATAGAATGAAGATCTAAAATGGGCAGAGCAGCAAAAGAGGAGGGGATTGGGGGAATGAGAACCTGGCTGCTCGCTGCTTGCGGCTTGAGTCCTAGGGCGGGGACACGAGGCGACGGGAGGGTGGGAGGCGACCAGACACGGAACTGCGGAAGGAGCCAGCGGCGACGGCGGCGGTGGCCAGCGGGGCGGTAGCCAGCATGCGCTGATGTTGCAGGATGACATGGAGCAGTCAAAGGCGGCGGGGTAGGGTCTTGGAGTCTGCGCGTTGCCTGGTGCATCGATGGCTGGCGTCCTGGCGACATAACTAGCTATTTGGGCCTAGGATAGGATGGGCTGCGCGCCCATCGACCAAGGCCAAAATTTCATATATAGGCTAGAAAATATTCCACCCCCCAGGCCATGGCCCGTGTTGCCTGGTGCCCAACTACGCCTTTGATTATAACAACTAGTAAAATTATAATATATAGGAATATGCATCAATAAACAACAAAGTTCATGCATGTATTTTGCATGCATCAAACATGCAACTAAAGATAGTTATTTCTTAAGAGCTCTTAGAGGAAGACCTGGCTGCATCTTTATCAAGTTCACGTCAGTACATAGCCATAGACTTGATCAAATCCCCTTTGCTCTTCCTCAACATATCAACAACTGACCTAAGAGCAGCTAGACCCTTTCTTTCTGCAACCAGGACAACCTTGATATATTTAAAATCTATATAGGTTGTTTCGGATGGACTGCTAAGTAGGTCATTTGCTTCCGTTGTGCCCTCCGGGAGGTCAGGATATCTAGGGGTCCTCATTTCTGAAGAAGTCTTAAAATATTTCAGAAAAAGTTACAGTAATAATCTCCGTAAGTTGAGGTACACATCAGATAATCACGGGTAGACAAAACAAGCAAACAAACTTTTGTATTGTAAACAAAGTAGCTTGTACAGACTCTGCATGGACTTATATCGTCTTGTACAGACTTCCAACACTTCCCTCTCTTGTGGGCGTGACTCCGTGTCAACATGCATGTCACACCAGAATCTAGTAGATGGATTTTGGGTCTTTCTACTCCATTGTCCAAATCTTAGCGCTGGAGGCGGCGCCGACACGTACGTCGGCCAGTAGGGCGAGCCACTGTGAGTAGCCCGCGTAGTGCTAGGGCGCATGACAGCGAGTAGATACGTCCGTCGGTGCAATTTTGGGTGTAAAAACGGGTTACCTAAGTTTAAATGTTAATAATATTAGCTTATATTTTTGTGTAGCTGATTTCCGAGGCCAAAGATGATTAAGGAGAACACACACGGACGTCTGACGCTGTCCGTGATGATGCAAACCGCGTTTAAATTTAAGCTACGTTTGCATCGTCGCGGATAGGACGGTTAAAATACGACGGACCGCTATACAAGATTTTTCAGCGCCCGATAAAAAAGACCGAATCAATGGGCCGTGGTGTTTGCGTCGGGCCGCTACCTAAGAGGGGAAAAAAGAGTCATTACTTACTAGAAGAATACCCCGCGCGTTGCAACGGGAATCGCTTTAAAAACTTTGCTATGCATAAGACACATGAAATATGAAATTTTTATTTAAAATTAAAATATTTAGTTGGTCACAATATTCAAGGGCTAAATTTAATTTAAGTGAAATTGTTATATGTTTTCTGACAAAAAATGGTGAAGTAGTCAATTGTATGGCTTAAAAAATTTGATAAGTCGATATGTTGCATGCAAATATATACTATAATTGATTAAATAATTAATATTAGTGGGATGAGATGGATAATTGATTGGCTAATATAGTGGATGATGTGGATAGCTTGCATGTTGAGATAGACAACTTAAATAATCTCTTAGGCCTCCTTTGATTTGGAGGAAATATGAAGGAAACTCACAGAATAGAAAAAATTTCCTACGCTGCTACTATTCACCCCTTTGATTCATAGGAAAGGTGTAAAGGAAAACTAGAGGAACTTTTCCTTGGAATCTCACTTTCAAGATAAAATGTATAGGAAATGAAACATTCACTCATACCTCATTCTTTTATTCCTATGCATAAGGAATTAGGAAAGGTTTACATATGCTATCCTTTCCTATTCCTATCTCTTTCCTATTCCTTTAATTTTCATATCCTACGAATCAAAGAGACCCTTATAGATTAGCTGGTGATGCACAGCCTAGCGGAACCACGGTGATTTTGGTCGTCCACACTGCGCCGAACATTACTCGAGTCAAGGACTGGTCCACACATCACTGCGCCACGTGATATTTACGGATGTTTTCCGGTGTGATTTGTCGAGTGAACTAATTGCTCTGTCTCTGGGGTACATAAATTCGGATCGACGTACTACTCCTTGTCACTAGTGGAAAAAGGGCCTTTGGCTAGGACCCTTTAGTCCCGGCCTCCATCTGGGCCGGGACTAAAGGCCCGGCCACGTCGCCCGAAATTCGCCAGCCGCCCGGGAGGCTTTGGTCCCGGCCCGTAACGACCCTTTAGTCCCAGTTTGAGACACAAACCGGGACTAAAGGGCTACGCGCTGAGAGGTCCCCCTGTGCGCACCCTTTAGTCCCGGTTTGTGTCTCAAACCGGGACTAAAGTCCTCTGCCTATATATATATGGCTGCAGCCCCTCTTTCCACTCTTCCTTGCATTTTTCTTGGATGGATCTAAGTGGGTGTGTGCTAGCTCTCCTTTTTGCATGGATGCACTAGAGGTGTTTGATGAAATGTGTGTTAGAGCGATGCCGCTTCAGTTCACCGAACACAACTACGATATGAGGTGCCCGAGCCACGCTTAAGTCTCTTCCTCTTTATTTCCACTTATTCTAAAAGGTTAGCAACTATATTTTCTCGTTTAGACCGTGCGGTACTAATTTTTAGGATCGTGATTATGTTTGATATACTGTTGCATGACGCAGATGAGCCATCCATGGATGTACGGTGATCGACGCACAGCCGCTTACAGAGAAGGCGTGCATTCTTTTCGAGATGCGGCCGATGCGAACAAGCATGGTGGTGGCTATATGTTTTGTCCATGTGTTGAATGTCGGAATGAGAAGGACTACACTTCCTCAAGAGTCATTCAGAGCCACCTGCTTCGGTCCGGTTTTATGTCGGGCTATAATGTTTGGACCAAGCACGGAGAAAGAGGGGTTATGATGGAAGACGACGATGAAGAAGAAGAGAACGATGATGACAACTACCGATCTATGTTCCCTGAGTATGCTGATACCGCAATGGAAGACAATGAAGAAGAAGATCAGGGTGCAGAACGGGAACCAGATGAGCCCGCTGATGATCTTGGCCGGGTCATTTCTGAAGCACGACGAGGCTGCGACACAGAAAAAGAGAGGTTGCAGTTCGAGCAGATGTTACAGGACCACAACAAATTGTTGTACCCAACTTGTGAAGATGGCCAGAAGAAGCTGGGTAGCACACTGGAATTGCTGAAGTGGAAGGCAGAGACCGGTGTGACTGACTCGTCATTCGAAAAGTTGCTGGTACTGATGAAGAAGATGCTTCCAAGAAAGAACGAATTGCCCGCCAGCACGTACGAAGCAAAGAAGCTTGTCTGCCCTCTAGGATTAGACGTGCAGAAGATACATGCATGCCCTAATGACTGCATCCTCTACCGCGGTGAGAAGTATGAGAATATGGATAAATGCCCGGTATGCACTGCATTGCGGTATAAGATCAGAAAAGATGACCCTGGTGAGATTGAGGGCGAGCCACCCAGGAAGAGGGTTCCTGCCAAGGTGATGTGGTATGCTCCTATAATACCACGGTTGAAACGTCTGTTCAGAAATAAAGATCATGCGAAGTTGTTGCGATCGCACATGGAAGATCGTATGAAAGACGATAAGTTGAGGCACCCCGCCGATGGTCGGCAGTGGAGAAAAATTGAGAGAGAGTTCCCGAGATTTGCAGGTGACGCAAGGAACTTATGGTTTGGTCTGAGTACAGATGGCATGAATCCTTTTGGGGAGCAGAGTTGCAGTCACAACACCTGGCCCGTTACTCTATGTATCTACAACCTTCCTCCTTGGTTGTGCATGAAGCGGAAGTTCATTATGATGCCAGTGCTTATCCAAGGTCCAAAGCAACCCGGCAACGACATTGATGTGTACCTAAGGCCATTAGTTGACGAACTTTTACAGCTGTGGGCCGAACCAGGTGTACGTGTGTGGGACGAGCACAAACAAGAGGAATTTGACCTCCGAGCGTTGCTTTTCGTAACCATCAATGATTGGCCTGCTCTTAGTAACATTTCAGGACAGTCAAACAAGGGATACAATGCATGCACGCACTGTTTAGATCAGACAGAAAGTATATATCTGGACAAATGTAGGAAGAATGTGTACCCATTCAATCGTCGTTTTCTTCCGCCCAAGCATCCCTTAAAGAAAAAAGGCAAGCATTTCAATGGCAAGGCAGAACCCCGGGGGAAGCCTGTCATCCGTACTGGTGCTGAAGTATTTGATATGGTCAAAGATTTAAAAGTAATCTTTGGAAAGGGTCCTGGCAGCCAACCTGTTCCTAACGGCCCTGATAAGCGCGTACCCATGTGGAAGAAGAAATCTATATTTTGGGAGCTACCCTATTGGGAAGTCCATGAGGTCCGCTCCGCAATCGACGTGATGCACCTGACGAAGAATCTCTGCGTGAATATTCTAGGCTTCCTGGGCTTGTATGGGAAGTCAAAAGATACACCGGAAGCACGGGAGGACCAGGAACGTCATAAAGGAAGAGATGGCATGCATCCAGGGCAGTTTCAAGGGCGTGCCAGCTACGCTCTTACTAAGGAAGAGAAGGAAATCTTCTTTGAAGTCCTTTTCAGTATCAAGGTCCCGACTGGCTTCTCGTCGAATATAAAGGGAATCGTAAATATGAAAGACAAAAAATTCCAAAACCTAAAGTCTCATGACTGCCACGTGCTTATGACGCAATTGCTTCCGGTTGCATTGAGGGGAATTCTACCGGAAAATGTTCGCCTGGCAATTGTGAAGGTATGTGCATTCCTCAATGCAATTTCTCAGAAGGTAATCGATCGAGAAAGTCTATCAGGGTTACAGATTGATGTGGTCCAATGTCTGGTCAGCTTTGAGTTGTTGTTCCCGCCATCCTTCTTCAATATAATGACACACCTCCTAGTTCACCTAGTCGAAGAGATTAGAATTCTCGGTCCTGTATTTCTACACAATATGTTCCCCTTCGAGAGGTTCATGGGAGTCTTAAAAAAATATGTTCGTAACCGTGCTAGGCCAGAAGGAAGCATCTCCAAGGGCTATGGAACAGAGGAGGTCATTGAGTTTTGTGTGGACTTTCTTCCTGACCTTAAGCCGATTGGTGTTCCTGAATCTCGGTATGAGGGTAGGCTGACAGGAAAAGGCACACTAGGAAGGAAAGCAAAAGTATGTATGGACGGGCATTCTTTCTCTCAAGCACACTACACAGTTCTACACAATTCCACCGTGGTGGCTCCGTATATCGTGAGACACAAGAATATTCTACGCTCCGAAAACCCGGGGAAGACTGACTCTTGGATTAAAGGGGAACACGAGAAGACTTTCGGCAGTTGGTTGCAGACACATCTCATGAATGATGACACCGTTGGAGATCAGCTGTACTGTTTGGCCAGGCCACCATCTTCTACTATATGTACTTTCCAAGGGTACGAGATAAATGGGAATACATTTTACACGGTTGCCCAAGATAAAAAGAGCACCAACCAAAACAGTGGTGTCCGCTTTGATGCAACAGACGAGAATGGGCACTGTTTGGAAACATATTACGGGTACATAGAGGAGATATGGGAACTTGACTATGGACCTACTTTTAAGATCCCTTTGTTTCGGTGCAAATGGGTGAAGCTGACAGGAGGCGGGGTAGTTGTAGACCAAAAGTACGGCATGACAACAGTGGATCTCAACAATCTTGCGTACATGGACGAACCATTCGTCCTAGCCAACGATGTCGCTCAGGTTTTCTATGTGAAGGACATGTCTACAAAAACGAGAAAAAGAAATCAGCAAAAGAAGACATCGTCCGATGAGCCAAAGCGCCACATAGTTCTTTCAGGGAAAAGAAACATCGTGGGAGTAGATGACAAGACAGACATGTCAGTAGATTATAATAAGTTTCATGAAACTCCGCCCTTCAAAGTGAAAACTGACCCAAGCATCCTACTGAATGATGAAGATTCTCCATGGCTACGACCCAGAAGAAAACAGAAATAATAGATAGGAATGTTGGTGCAATAATGTAATAATGTATTAAACCTTTTATGTAATGCATGATGAAGATTCTCCATGGCTACGACAGACACGGTTACATGGATGGCTGGATGTGAAGAATGGTATGGATCGGTCATCACCGCTCTTTAGAAAAAAAGCCGGCTCACTTTAATAGTTTTGTCAAATTCTAAAATATACAAAAAGAATATTAATCAATATAGTTTTAATTAAAAATGGCAAAATAGTTAATAGTTTGGATAGTTAAAATAATTAATTTTGAAAATAGAAAATGGTTTTGAATTAGTTAATCAATTTCAAACACTTTTCATATTGAAAGTTTTGTCAAATTCTAAATTATACAAAAAGAATATTAATCAATATAGTTTTAATTAAAAATGGCAAAATAGTTAATAGTTTGGATAGTTAAAATAATTAATTTTGAAAAGAGAAAATGGTTTTGAATTAGTTAACAATTTCAAACACTTTGCATATTGAAAGTTTTGTCAAATTCTAAATTATACAAAAAGAATATAATCAATATAGTTTTAATTAAAATGGCAAATAGTTTTAATAGTTTGGATAGTTAAATAATTAATTTTGAAAATAGAAATGGTTTTGAATTAGTTAATCAATTTCAAACACTTTTCATATTAAGTTTTGTCAGATTCTAAATTATACAAAAAGAATATTATCAATATAGTTTTAATTAAAAATGGCAAATAGTTAATAGTTTGGATAGTTAAAATATTAATTTTGAAAATAGAAAATGGTTTTGAATTAGTTATCATTTCAAACACTTTTCATATTGAAGTTTTGTCAATTCTAAATATACAAAAAGAATATTAATCAATATAGTTTTAATTAAAAATGGCAAAATAGTTAAAGTTTGGATAGTTAAAAATTAATTTGAAAATAGAAAATGGTTTTGAATTAGTTAATCAATTTCAAACACTTTTCTATTGAAGTTTTATCAGATTCTAAAATATACATAAGTTTCAATTCAAATTACAAATTCATATTTGAAATGAAAAACTGAAAAATTTCAGCATTGGCGCGCATTTATTGCACCTTTAGTCCCGGTTGGATCCACCAACCGGGACTAAAGGGGGGGCTCGGGGGGCTCGGGCGGTTACCGGCCCCACCACCCTTTAGTCCCGGCTGGGGGTTCAAACCGGGACTAAAGACCCCCTTTAGTCCCGGTTTGAGCCCCCAGCCGGGACTAAAGGGGGGGGGTATAAAGCCTGCGCCCCACTTCTCTTCTTCCCCACTGCACACTTAGCGCGAAAACCATCGACGACGCCGAGCGCGAGGAGCTTCCTGAGAGGAACGTTGCGGTCGGCCGGATTTTTGACGCCGCCGCCGAGACCCGCCGCGCCGCGCCGCCCTCCCCCCGCCGCCCGCCGCCCTCTCCCGCGCCGCCCTCTCCCGTGCGCCGCCGCCCTCTCCCGCGCCGCCCTCTCCCGTGCGCCGCCGCCCTCTCCCGCGCCGCCCGCCGCCAGCGAGCGCCGCGCCGCGCCACCGCCCTCCCGCCGCGCCACGCCGTCCGGCCCCGACCCTCCCTAGCCGACGCTCGCGGTGAGACCGCCAACCACCGTCCCTCCCTTTTTAATTGTGTTAGGGTTAGATAGAATATAAATAGAAAAATAATAGAAATAGAAATAGAAATTGTGTTAGGGTTAGATAGAATAGAAATAGAAAAATAATAGAAATAGAAATTTAATTGTGTTAGGGTTAGATAGAATAGAAATAGAAAAATAATAGAAATAGAAATAGAAATTTAATTGTGTTAGGGTTAGATAGAATAGAAATAGAAAAATAATAGAAATAGAAATAGAAATTTTATGTTAAAACTTTATGTTAGATAGAAATTGTTAGATAGAATAATAGAAATAGAAATTGTTAGATAGAATAGAAATGCTTAGCAAAATAATTGTTAGTAAATAGGTTAGCAAAATAATTGTTAGCAAATATTTGTTAAGTAGTAATAATTGTTAGCAAATATTTGTTAAGTAGTAATAGTTGTTAGCAAATATTTGTTAAGTAGTAATAATTGTTAGCAAAATATTTGTTAAGTAGTAATAATTGTTAGCAAAATATTTGTTAAGTAGTAATAATTATTAGCAAATATTTGTTAAGTAGTAATAGTTGTTAGCAAATATTTGTTAAGTAGTAATAATTGTTAGCAAATATTTGTTAAGTAGTAATAATTGTTAGCAAAATAATTATTAGATATAAGTAAGATTTGTTAAGTAGTAATAATTATTAGCAAATATTTGTTAAGTAGTAATAATTGTTAGCAAATATTTGTTTTGTTATTAGTTAGGGTTAGTAGTTAGATAATAAGTAAGATTATTTTGTTAGTTATTATTCCATATAGCGTTGATAATTGAAATATAAATGTCTGTTTTTTGCAGAAACTATGGATCCACATAGCAGGAACCTCGAAGAGGAAGAACTTCTCGAAGATATAATCAAAGACGCCCCCGACGTTGAACCAGCTGAATCTCCGTCGTCGTTTCTGAACCCCTCCGGAGATGGAATGGAGGTCGACCGACACGAAGATGAAGCCGACGGGGCAGGAGATAGCTCCAATAACGGAGAAGGGGATAGCTCCACTGATGGAGAAGCCGGTGGAGAAGCCGGTGGAGAAATAACAAAGTCGGGCGAGGTATTCATATGAAGTTCGGCAATCACTTGTAATATGTGAAAAATATTGGAGATAGCTCTATATTGTATACATATACATTAATTTGACGAATGTTTCTCCCTCTTAGGCCTCCACATCGAGCAAAGCTACGAAACGAGGCCCGACTAAAAAGTTGGATGCACGGACGCATTACACCTTTGAGGTGATATTGCCTACGGGCGAACCAAAGCTTCCTAAGAATGCTGCTGACACATTCAAGAAGCAATGCGGAGTTCTCGTTAGGGATCACGTCCCGATCAGCGTTCGGGAGTGGAACAAGCGCAAAGGGGCAGCCGATAGTGACTATGTCGCTGAAAGGTACAAAGATAATCTTTGGAATGATATCATGTCACATTTCAACCTGCCAGAATGTGAGAATCAAGACGCCGCAAATAAACTGAGGGCCAAAGTCAAGCAGTGGACTCTAAAGAAGATGGCCGAACTGTTCCGTAGCTGGAAGAAGAAGCTATGGCAAGACTATCTGAAGACAAAAAAAGTGCCAGTATTCGAGGGGTATCTAGCCAAGCAGGCGAATCACTGGAAGGCATTTCAGGAGTACAAGCAGTCAGAAGATGCCAAGGCATTATCAGAAAAGAACAAGAAAAATGCCGACAAGAAGAAATATCACCACACGCTGGGGCCAGGGGGCTATGAGACTGCCATCCCAAAGTGGGATAAGAAAGAGCAAGATCTGCTAGCTAAAGGCATCGTACCTGAACCCATCCGTGATGAGTGGGAATTGAGAGCAAGGAATTGGTTCCTTGCGCATGGTGGTTCGTACGATGAAGAAACAGGGGACCTCATCTGCAGTGACGGTCTTAGGATACCCAGGGAGAATTGGAAAAAGATAGTGAAAGAAATTAAAGAGGGAAAAAGACAGTTCACTGCAGATAGAGAGAAAGATTTGCTCACACTGGTCCTCGGCAATGACGAACATGGAGGACGAACGCGAGGCTTCGGTCCTTCTTACCCGTGGTGGCTTGGGTTTGCCAGAGACCAAGACACTTACAGAAGCCGAGCGAGAGCAAAGAAGCGACAGCACGATGAGGAGAATGACAAGTTCAACCAGTTGCTTGCCAGGCTTAACGAGCAACAGAAGCAGATTGACGAGCTTAGAGGAGTAGCGCGCCAGGAAGATCCTGCACTCGATATTACCGGCGCCCCATCTAAGCGGAAAAGCAGCGTGGCTGAATCTGAGGCCCCGCCCGACGATGCACGAAGAATGATAGAGGGCGGTCCCGGCTACCCCGTGGATGGAATCAAGGAGTCAACATCATGTGAACTCCATCAGAAATTCAACAACATATCCATGAAGGTGGCCGTCGGACAAGCTTTACCTTCTGGCCCTGATGCACGCTGGCATGGCCGTGAGATTCCAGCTGGCTTTGCTAAAGTCGGGGTGGATGAAATCATGGCGGGGTTTCATAATATGGAGCTCGACATGGCTAGACCCGAAGATGAGAGGACACTCGGAGAAGTACTGGGTGGAGTCATCCTATGGGACAAGAACTACATCAAGCTTCCAGGCTCGGCCCCAAGGACAACACCGCCTCCGAGTCGTCGCAGGTCACCTACACCTCCATCACCTCCAAGCCCTCCACATGACGACGGCCACCACAACACGAGTCCATCTCGATCACCGCCGCCGGACTTGGGTCGGCCGTCTCCGCCGCCGCCCGCTAAGGATACTAAGCGGAAGCGTGCCAGCAAGAACGCTCCGTCCATGAGTTCTAAGCGACGGAGCTCCCCAAAGCGCAAACTGTCGCCCCTCCCAAAGGTACCTCATGCTAATCTTCCTATCAGACCTTATGATCGTACCGACGAGGAAAACGCCAGGATAGCAAAGGAACATTATGAGGCGCAGATGAAAAAGAAGGAACCCGAGCCCCGCTCGGAATACACCGAGAAGCAAATAGCATATGCAAAATACTTCATGACCCTTCCATCACTGTATGACTTACACCATAAGCCTGACGACTATACACGCACATTGCAGAAGGAAGGGCAAAAGAGCAAGTCACGTGCAAGTGCAAGTGCAAGTGGGAGCAAATCAAGTTCAACTACAAGCAAAATAAGATCAGACGTTCCTCAGCTTGGACAACAGGCCAAACAGTCGATCCCACCCCTCAGGGTGTTACCCGAGAATGTTCCCTCTCTGGTGCAGGGGCAAGATTTGGGATTAGCAAAGAAGTGGGCGGATGAATGGGGTATCCCGGTTGAAGTCATTCTGGCTTCCCAAGACGACGTGGTACCCAAGGCTGTGGTAGCCCCTAAGCCACAGTTTGTCATGGGAGCGCCTTTGGTCAGCAAAGATAAGTTTGATGATCTCCCAACAAATATGCGTTACTTGCATACATGGTACTTAAGTGAATCAAAGAAAGGGAGAACGATGATCGTGGCGCTTGTCCCACGGGAGTACTACGGCCGTCCCGAAGACATCCATATCGACTTTGATGAACTCTTCCAGATGTACAATGCCGACGCCCTCGACAAATCGCTTATGAGTTGCTATTGTCTGTAAGTTTTTCAATTCGTTGTCTACATATAACTTGTTCAATTATTTCAATTCATTGTCTACATATAACTTGTTCAGTTATTTCAATTCATTTTCTACATATAACTTGTTCCGTTCTGACTTGTACTCTATTATGCAGAATGAAGATTCTGGAATGTAAAAGTAGGAACATCCTAAATATTGGGTTTATTGACCCAGATAAAATACATATAAAGACGCTAACTGATAACCCCAAGGAGACGGAGGAAAACCTTCTAAGGTTTCTAACAGATCAAAATTACTGTGACCACATACTGTTTCCATACAACTTCAAGTGAGGGTCTTACTCTGTTGTGTCCATTCACTTATGAGTGTAATTGATAAGTTACTGACACATATATATATACATGTGCAGCTACCACTGGATTCTGTTGGACATTCAAATTGATAAGGGAAGAGTTGATGCCTTCGACCCATTATCGAGACCCTTGGAACAGTTCCAAAGCCTGCAGGACATGCTCCAAGGGTAATTTCAATCATTCTTGCGCTCTATCGGTCTCTTTCGATGATTTTCTGATATATCAATTAATGAAAAACTTAGCAAATCATTTTCCTTGTCGGGCAGGGTTTGGAAGCGGTTCAAGTGCGTGACTCCCGGTATCCGGCATGAGAAGCTGACCTTTAGAGCGGCTCAGGTAAGTAGTAGTATGATATACTTCTATTTTCAATACTTTTGTAATGCTAGATTATTATTTTGATTATATATATTCTATTCTCGTAAAGTGCGACCAGCAGCCACGGGGGACGCATCTATGTGGATACTATGTTTGCGAGACCATTCGCACGTTTACCTCTGAGCACAAGGATTACAGATACGATGTAAGCAATAAACATTCACATCTCTATTTTTACTCGTCATTCTTTGTTATCATGATTGATATTCATATTCATCTCCTCTTCTTATATAGTACACGGCCATGCGGGAGAAGTACCTACCAGAGCAACGCGCAATTGCTGTTGCAGAGGAGCTGGCGACCTTTCTGAGAATAGAAGCTATAGACGACAAAGGACGATTTAGTGTAGCTAGGGGCCATTACTGATGTTGGTCCATGTAATCGAATAGACGGGCTCTAGTCCCGATAATTCTGATCTCCATATAATTGTATATATATGCTCGCTTGTAAGATAAGTTAATCTTATATATATGCATAAACTAATCCCCGAACACGCACCAAACGAGGCATCACGTTAATCCCCCGAACACCTAAAACCCTAGAACCCCTAAACCCTAAAAACCCTAAAGTAAAAAAGCAAAATCTGTAGATGCCTTTAGTCCCGGTCTGTGTTACAAACCGGGACTAAAGGTCCTGGCCCTGGATCCCTCGGAGACGCCCACGTGGACAGCCTCCGGTCTCGGCTGGTAACCAGACCGGGACTAAAGGGTTAGCCTTTAGTCCCGCGGCTGGGGTCTCGGTTGGCAAACCGGGACTAAAGGCCATTACGGGCCGGGACCGAAGGTGCTGTCCCCACTAGTGTGTACTACAATCACTGCACCGCTTTGGCCTTTAGGGCGACGTGCAGCTGTGCACTGCCACCCAGCTCGTGTGGTCAGTCAGTCACCCAGTGATGTGAACCAGTGCACGTACGATGATTTTAGTCCGCGGCCCGACTGTCTGACGCATGCATGCATGTTCCTGAGGCGGAGCTTGGGACACGCGCCACCGACGGATTGTAATCACCAGTAACCAACGGCAGAGCAAGCCAAAATTCTTGTTTTTGTCAATGACACGTCTGCGTATTCAACAGAAAATTAAGGAGGCAGTACGGTGATAAAGGTGCACACAATTATTTCCACCGTTCTGAGTACTACTACTACTACTACTCCCCTACTAATCAATGTAAGTACTACTTAGCGATAAATGCGCTCGGAAGTTGTTGAGTTCGTGTTCACCTACTATCGGTATCATGAAGTCCCTGATAACAACTTCTGATAATCCAAAATCATTAATCATAGTCTCATAGTTTCAAAGAAGATGCGAACTCCACTAATTGTTATGAAACTACTTTATTGGACAATAAAAAAGAACACTCTTTTTATTTTGTTTTAATTGGAAAAATCTTTAACGATGAAGGTTTTGCAATGGTTCCATTGACATAAAATACACTCCATTGCTCATCCTTTTCATTTACCGTAGATACTCTAGTCTAGAGATGAGCTTCTGATAAAGAAGATGCATATTGTTAGTATGTAGAGTCTACTAGTCCTTTTTAACCTCTGGGCCCGATGTCACATTGCTTCCCCTCCTCGAGCTCGTAGACAAGGCAATGGTTGTTTAAGTCCATCAAAACATCACATATGCACGACAAGAAATATGAGTGTGTAGTTGAGAGTTATAGTGGGCAGTGCTTGATGAGAGAAGGTTGCAACATGCAACACTCGAGAAGTAGAAGTGGCCAAAGTGGCAACCAACAACACTTACCCTCTTTGATCTATGTTGAATTTCATGCAAATGCAAAAATGGTAGTAATCAACATATTATGGTGACGCTGGGGTTTATTCCGATAGACCAACTAAAGATGTGGATGCTTCCTTCGTTGCCACGTCTCACTATGATTACCGAGCAACCTGAGAACATTAAATGTTATAGCAACGAAGATTCCCAAGTAGTACAATATGTGTTGTTGTACATGCAAAGGTATTGCGATATTTATTTTTGCTTGTTTCAACAAAAAGGATAAAAAATCGTTTTTTAATTATGCACATGGAACACAAAACAATCACCTTATGCAACAAATGATGAAGGAATAATACCAAACTACCAAGTGGGTCAATTAGACGTGAAAAGTGCACTTACTGACTTACATAACAATAACAAGATGCACATGCAGCATGTGTGTAGCCTATGCAACATAGCATAGTAATAGTCACAACATGAGATACGTCTGTGTGCAACAAGAAAATTACGTAAGATAGAAAGTGAGCGAAAAGGCGACCATCAATTCAAATATGTATATGCAAGAAAATCTATGCAAAATGTACCACTTAAAAAGTTCCTCATCCGTGAGATCGTGGGGCATTTCAGACTGCATGACCTTCTACTTCTGTATGCGTTATTTTTCGTACATTATATTCGTGTAAATAGAGATGCAACGAACAATATACTGACGATTTTACAAGGAGATGTTGTTGATTTTAGAGTAAAACAGGAAGCAGCTGAACCAGGGGCTCATGCTACGAAATGTGCCTGACGAAATGTATTTTCAAAAACCATTTTCTATGGAAGCACCTATCCGGCGATCTAGTGACTAGCATAAGTGGCTGGTTTCCTGCGTACTACCTCCGTTCCTATTTAACCAACGAACATGCTTGCTCGCGTCGCCACCACTTGCGTCGATTAAATCGGAAAGGAGTATGTGGTTGGCAATAGACCAGCAAACTTAATAGTCGTTTAAAAGTAAGAGAGAAGATGGACAAAAAGTGGAAGTGGCAACCAGCTGAACAAGAAGCGAAACCCGGCCCACCTGGAACTGTATATATGTGTCCTTGCAGCTCGTCTCTTTTCCACAAGCTCACAGTCGGACGCAGACAGGCTAGAGGCTACACACACACCGCTACTGCCTAAGCAGTCGGAGATAGCTAGAGAGATCGAGATGAAGGTGGAGGTGGTGGAGTCGACGCTGGTGGCGCCGAGCGAGGAGACGCCGCGGCTGGGGCTGTGGCTCTCCAACCTCGACCTGGCTGTGCCCAAGACGCACACGCCGCTGGTCTACCACTACCCGGCCCCGACGCCGGGAGGCGCGGCCGGCGAGGACTTCTTCTCGCCGGACCGGCTCAGGGCGGCGCTGGCCAAGGCGCTGGTGCTGTTCTACCCGCTGGCAGGCAGGCTCGGCGTGGACGAGGGCGGGCGGCTGCAGATCGACTGCAACGGCGAGGGCGCGCTCTTCGTCGTCGCCAAGGCGGACTGCACCGGGGAGGACCTCTTCGGGAACTACGAGCCCTCGCCGGAGATCAGGCGTATGTTCGTGCCGTTCACGCCGTCCGGTGACCCGCCCTGCCTTATGGCCATGTTCCAGGTGACACACCCTGGCTTAAATCAACTCTGCCTAACTCCTTAACCAGTCATGGTCTTTGATTCCCGCTCGTGCTTTTTGCCGTGGACGTATCTAGGTGGTCCTCTGGAACTTTCTTAGATCCACTTGGAGAAGTGCAAATCTCGTCCAAATAATTAGTTAGTCGATTGTGAACTTCATGTGAGATTTATTTCGATCTGTCAAATTCATGACAAGTAAGTATGTTCATCGTAGCAGGGTCGACACCTTGAGTTCTGAACTCATGTTGCCTTCGGAAAAGACACATCCTCAGCTCACATGCGGACAACCCTTGTATGGCGATTGGCGAGGGGCGGAGAGCCAGATGATAGTGCAGATAGTGATAACTCGTATACATACATAGAAAAAAACGAAATGACAAGGTAACCCTGAAGAACATCGAGGGAGACGGCCCATAGAATAAATTCTGTCACGCTCAGGCTCTGTTTGTTTTTCCACGGTCAGACGTGCACTCGTGTTTGGATGTGCACGCATCCGTGACTTCGTGTACGTCTCTTCTACACACGAAAGCTCCGAGAATAGAAAAACCAGGATTTCAGGGGCCTATGGAAATAATCAAACTTCAGACGCAACTCCTAGAGATCGACCCATGTGTAAACCAGGGTCAACTGATGTTCGTCTTTAAAAACATCAACTTGCAGCAGCAAATCAAAAGAATTGTCTAGTCTCAGTTTAATTGAAATGTGAGTAGTTTAACGACAGGATTCCGGATCTTCTGTTTCTCTCTCTCTCTCTCTCTCTCTCTCTCTCTCTCTCTCTCTCTCTCTGATCATGGATCCGATGATATCTATGTTGGTGAACTGGCCGAAGTGCACACAGTGTGACGCTCTAAACAGTTCACGCAGAGATCAGAGTATCATGTATACAGCTAGTTTTTGTTTCTGATTGAAAAAACTGGATCGTGACGGCGGATATACCCGTGGAATTTATGGGAGCTTCCTCGCCCTAAATTTCTCATTAAATTAGAAATATGATGTTGACTTGAGGGTTGCATTATTGGATGTGTAATGGCATCGGTCTCATGAGATAATGCTACATATGTGCAAGTGGTTTCTATAAATTCCAAAAAATACGCCATCCCATCGCAATTATTCGGTTTGCTGGATGCGATTTTCTCTAACTTGTGGATTGTTTGTGCATGGATGGGTGATCTCTTGGTTGGCTGCAGGTGACGTTCCTCAAGTGTGGCGGGGTGGTGCTGGGCACGGGGATCCACCACGTGACCATGGACGGCATGGGCGCGTTCCACTTCATCCAGACGTGGACGGGGCTGGCGCGGGGCCTCGCCGTTTCCGAGGCGTGCCCGTCGCCGCCGTTCCACGACCGCACGCTCCTCCGCCCGCGCTCGCCGCCGCGCGCCGACTTCGACCACCCGGTCTACTCCCCGGCCTACCTCAACGGCCTCCCGCGCGGCTTCGTGACCCGCGTCTACTCCGTCTCCGCGAAGCTCCTCGCCGACCTCAAGTCCCGGTGCGCGCCCGGCGTGTCCACCTACGGCGCCGTCACCGCGCACCTCTGGCGCTGCATGTGCGTCGCCCGCGGGCTCGCGGCGGAGTCCGACACCCGCCTCCGCGTGCCGGCCAACATCCGCCACCGCCTGCGCCCGAACCTCCCGCGCCAGTACTTCGGCAACGCCATCGTGCGCGACCTCGTCAGCGTCAAGGTCGGCGACGTCCTGGCCCAGCCGCTGGGGTTCGTGGCCGACACCATCAGGGACGCGGTGGACCACGTCGACGACGCCTACGTGCGGTCGGTGATCGACTACCTGGAGCTGGAGTCCGAGAAGGGCAGCAATGCGGCGCGCGGGCAGCTTATGCCGGAGTCGGACGTGTGGGTGGTGAGCTGGTTGGGCATGCCCATGTACGACGCCGACTTCGGCTGGGGCGCGCCGAAGTTCGTCGCGCCCGCGCAGATGTTCGGCAGCGGCACCGCGTATGTGACGCAGCGCGCCGACAGGGACGACGGCATCGCCGTGCTGTTCGCGTTGGAGCCCGAGTATCTCAAGTGCTTTGAGGATGTCTTCTACGGGGAGTGACAACTGTCGTTGGGTCTTCACTATATCGATCGGCCTCCCTGTGTGTATCGACTATCTAGCATTGTGGAACCATTTGCCCTTGTATCTGGTGAATGTCATGAGGCTTATGTTCTTGCATTGTTCAGTAGGCAAACCTTAAAATTGTTCTGTACCTACATTTGGGGTTTCCGTTCTATACCTCTTTTTCAAAATGGAGAATGAGACCCGGCCTCGGCATTAAAAACATGCATAAGGCCTTGTTTATTATACTATCACTCAAGCATGCATCAAAAAACCCGAAGCTACCAAGCAACACCTATAAATCTGAGGATGGGTGTATCATGCCAATAAGGTCTTATACCTTGAAAATCAACTAGTAACTCGGGAAATCGCTTACCCCGGAATGGCTTCTAGGCGAAATAGGAGAGTACATCCAGTCTAGCAGACTCTTAGTGAGCACCTCATGCAAACTTAACCGCCACTACTAGAATTCCGATCTATTGCAACAAAATTTATTGATACAACTATCTTTTGTTGCAATAAAATGCGATAATATCACAAAATTCCCATTCTCGTCGAACCGCCAAGCAAACTTTAGGGTAAAGATCCGCATAGTATTCGCCGGACGTGCCGACGACGCCACCACAACACCAGCCTGCGCCCCCGCCCTATGTGAGTCCATCATGTGACGCCTAACACCTAGGATCCGTTGCGCCACACCGAAGAGGTTGATGCACACTGCTCCACCTCCTGCCACCTCGACCGAGCAGCTCTAAAAACAATGCCCTCATGAGTACCTAGATATGGGGTTTCCCCCGAAGCAGTAAGAGAGGGTAGACACAGGTTGCAACTGCGATGCCTTCAACAAGGTAACAACGCGTATACGTCGCCATCGCCATGACCGGAGCCAGAGCTTGGTTTTCACCGACAACCGCACCTCTCCAAATCGCCACCGGGTTCTAGGATCTAGATATCCGCCAGAACAAGCCGAACGACCACCTCCAACAGAGGAGGAGGTCACCATGCACCACCACGCCCCAGGCCAGAGCCCACGGCCTCCTCGTGTTGCGGACCTACCCTAGGAGCCTGTGTGTTGTCATCGGGTTTGACGAGATTCAGATCGCGCTGTACATTGCAGCCAGCTCATTGACGCCAGCCAATGCCTACTCCATGTCACCGCAGTTGCAAAGCTAGTACGAGCATCGCTACTGCGATCCCGAAGTTTGGTCAAGGAGATCCGCTGCTGCCGCGCATGCCACACGGGCTTTGCCCGACGACGCCCCTGGCGACGACAGGAGGGGAGGTCTTGGCATGGAAGATGCCCGGAGGTAGCCGACGGGGGGGGGGGGGGGGGGGGGCGCCCTCGTGCGGCCGGCAGCGGTTGCAGAGGAGCAGGGATCTATCATTTTTCTTTGATAGAACAAAGGTCTAGAGGATGTAGAAACTGCACGGGTCTATTTGGTTCCCAAAAGTTTGACAGAGCATATTATTGGGGAACGTGCTACACAAATCAAAATTTTCTCTAGCGCATAAACCAAGATCAAGCTAGCAAGGAGGAAGCAATATAGTACATACCTGATGACACTAAGCAATGTGCCCTTTCATTGGGACTCCAAGTGCAGAGTGTTGTAGAAAGAGTAAATTTTCCCCATGAGGGAATTTGCGGTTTATATCGAACTCTTGAGGAACAATCGAAAAATCTCTCTTTGTTCTTGTCAGGCAACCTACAAAACAATCTCCCTGTCTTGCATCCCCAACTCCACCGAGTGGTTGTCAAGCACAAGGTGTTGAATATAATTAAAAATAAAATAACAAATGCAGTAAAATAAATATAATGCAATAAAGTAAACTAAAGCTATTATGCAACTAAAACAATAATGTAAAGGTGTTTTTGGGTTTTGATATGATTGCAAAAAAGTAAATATATTTTTGTATTTTCGGATTTAATTAATGCTGAAAATAAAAGTGCAACGAAAATGTTTGAAAGGTGTTTCTTATGATTAAAATTGGAGCGGGGTTTATGGGTTCACTTGTCTACTCTCTCATAAAGTTGTGGTGGCATTAAGCACAAGATAGATGACCGAAACATCGACATGACTTTTATTATGTTAACTTGATAATATTCATATGAGCATCATGTCCTATAATAAAGATGATACTACACATCTTACTTATACTCCACCAGAAAGGAATACACTTCAAGCAATCTAGTATTAAGAATTAACAGTGTATAGCCTTATATACTTTGACATGATGTTGAACAACAAATATACTACCGCTTGAATATATTATGATAGAACAATATATATGAATATCGCTTGAAATTCTCAGTTGTCACTAAGAAATTATAATGCATGCATTCTTTTTCCCTACTGAGGTGACGCATGTAAAATGCATACATGATCTTTGCACTTTACCACTTGATATTCCACCTTATTTGCATCATATATTGGTTATATTCATGCATTTTGATGATTATTGGGAATAATTCACATATTCCCTAATTTTATCGGATTAACCTGGAAAAACCAGAAAACCTCTTTTTCTATATTTTTTGAAGGTTAATGACAGTAAGGGGGGAGCCCCTACTGCCACATATCATATATATATATAAGAGGGGTAATTACAGAGTTTACATGTGAAGCTTTACACCAAAAACCAAGAGATTCAAGCTATATACAAAAAATAAAACAAAGGGACAATCAAAGAGCAGCAGTAAGCTGGTTTATTTGGGAATGTAGGTCAGGTTTAGTCCTATGGACTAGTAAAGAAAGATCAGTCTTCATCCGAGCCTTCCAAGAGGCCAATTCAGGATCCACTCCTTCAAAGAGTTTCTTATTCCTTTCTTTCCAGATATTCCAGGCAGCAATCATGAATAGCTCCATAAACAGAGGTCTTCGCCAGATACTTCTCCCTCTGCTGAGTAGGTGTAACCTGTCACCATCAGCATCCCAAAGCATTTGCAGCTTCTGCCAACATGTCTTACTGAATGAACAATGAAAGATCATATGTTCAATAGTTTCCTCTGGGGGGTTGTTACACATCAAGCAATTATATCCAGAATTCAACTGAAAATGTCTCCTCTTGAGCATATTCCTTGTATTTAGTCTGTCTGACAGAACAAACCAACATAAAAACTTTATTCTTGGGGTGCATTTTGTCTTCCAGAGCCCAAGAAAGGACTCATGGGGAGAGATTTCTCTGAAGCAAAATTTGTAGTACTGGCTAGGTGCGTATTGTTTCCCCCAAGGGTAGCTCCATATATCATGATCATCACTTAGTTGAATATGGCTTGATTTCCTTTGAATTGATCTCACCTCCTCCATGGCTTCAGGGGAAATAGGTAAGTGAAAAGAATCAGCCAGCCTGCTAGCAGAAAGAAACTGATGGACAGAAATATCCTCATCTTTAACAAAAGAAAATGCCCTAGGAAAAGCTTCAGCATTAACTTGATCTAGCCATGCATCTTTCCAGAAGAGAGTTGATGTTCCATCTTTAATTGAGCTAGAAGCAATCCCTCTAAAAATGGGCATTAATTTACAAACATCTTTCCACCAAAAGGATCCAACTGGTTCCATGGCATGAGGGATTTTACCAGTGTAATAAGTATTCCATAATAAATGGACCCAAGGGGTGTCCATCTTATTATAGAATTTATGCAAATATTTAAGAAGCAGGCCTTCATTTTGTCCATCTTATTATAGAATTTATGCAAATATTTAAGAAGCAGGCCTTCATTTTGGATTTTTCTATGTTTTTAACCTTTAGGGACCCAAACGGAGTCTAAATTACCTGAAACTTTGTGGGAACTAGTTTTTTCACAGAACAAGACTTCAGAGCGAAGGAGATGCGATGCAACAGGGGAGGCACGAGGGCCAAAGGGGCTAATCCCATGCGGCCAAATTCCCTGGCCACGTGGGGCCTACCCATTCCCCCGTTGTTGCTCCGATGCCATCAATCTTCGTCTTGTTGGATGCGTCTTGACCTAAAACTATCTATAAAAAGGGTCTCCCTGCGGGTCGCGAAAGAGAGCGCCGCTGAAACATAGAAACATGAAACAAAAGCTTGGGAGATCTAAGATCAGAGGGGGAAACTCTGGCAGGGCGCTGTCGGTGTGATCTCCATCCCCTCCGACGACTCTACCTTTGTCACCATGATGAAGAGGGAGTAGTCCACCTCTAGACTACGGGTTTGTGGCAGTAGCTATATATATCTCTCTCTTGTTCTTCATCGTCTTAGCGCCATATGAGCTACATAACATGATTATGGCCATCTTTGTATTACTTTCATGGTGGATCTTTCTATGAGTAATATATGAGATTGCAATTGTTCTTTAATTTTAGTGTATGAGTAGATGCATATTATGTACCCCGTTCTTGTTTACTTGTTATGATCAAGCATGTTTATGAGAGCGTGTGTGGGGGAACGTGTGCATTAGTTAGAGTAACGGGGGTGATTATTTCGGGTAGGACAGTCCTTTGGAGTCACTTGGATGTTGTTGCCTGTCAAAACCCACCGGCGAGCAGCGACGAGCAACACGAAGAGCCGGGAGGCTCCCAGAACTGCTGGTGGGCCCTGGTCCCTCGGGCAACGGCCCGCAAAACTCCGGCACACGTCCTGGCTGATGCAAGGGCGTGCCACCTGACCTATACCTGATCAGGAAGGTGATGGATTGCTTCGATTAGTTTCCTGCATGGCAGACACGTAAACATTAAATACGAGCCTCGATCGGCTCTCAGGTTTCCCTGTGAATCGGCTCATGTAGCCGATTGTCCCATGGATCTGCATTGGATCTACGATAACATGGGGTTTTGCTTTATCAATACAAGTCAAATCGATCTACGACAGTTTAACGCTTTCACCACATAATTGGAACATCCCACACGTAATTGAGCCTGGTAGATACGAAAGATAACAGAAAACTAACCCTAGAGGAGGCCAAAAAACCAACGTAGAGTCAATTCCCGGAACAACTCCTCTCGAATTGGCAAACCATATCCTTACGTACTACTGGATCGTTCAACCCGTTTGTGAGGCCTAACCATGCGGATATCAAACTAATCCTTGGAGAACAAGGAACAACTATGACAGATTGAATCGACTGAATAAAGATCAAGCAAGATGCTGCCCTTACACCCAAAATAGGTGCAAAGGCAGCGAGATCTCTAGGGGCAGCATGACTAAGCAAACATAACCAAAAGCACCGATGCTAGCCCAAACAGATCTATGATAACAGTATTACTCGCCATCAACAAGGCTTCAGTACGAGCAACACCAAATAACACATAAGCAGATGCTGCCTAGATCGCGAGATGCGATCTAGGCAGCACGACGCTTACCTGAAAGAAACCCTCGAAACAAGGGGTGGCGATGCGCCGAGATTGTGTTTGTTGTGAACGTGATCGTCCTCCTTTCTCAATAACCCTAGGTACACATTTATAGTCCGGAGACTTTCTATCTTTGGAATAAACCTAACAACTCTATCTCTTGTTTAAACCGAAACGTAATCTATCATAATATACAGATACACGGGCAATTAGCCCAAATCCACGCGCAAGGCCGATCCAGCCTCCAAGCCCATCTTGATTACGGCCCATCTCCTCATTTGGCCAAAATGTGGCGATAACACATGCCCCCCTGGTTTTGGCAATAATAATTCCAAAACCACTCTGTTTTTTCTTCATCGGGTCACGCGTTGCAGAGCAGAACCGTCATATCGCCTCCTCATCATGATGCCTCGCCTTCTCAACTTCTCCGCAGTACACGATTTGACAACTCTGGCACCACATTCTCGAAAACCGCTATGGCATTGAACCATCTTCCACTATTCCCCTTATTTAAATCTATCCGAACCATTTGCATCCTCATTCTTCTCCAATAGCCAAAAAACCCTCTTCCTCCGCCATGGCCTCCTCTTCTTCCTCCAACACATCCGGCCTTTCCTTCCAATCCTCCGACTCCGTCAACCGGGAGCCGACGCCGGAGCACCCGCCAATGGCGGCGTACGAAGCTCTCGCCCCACAATGGTGGGACGAGAGAGACTGGGACTTCGCCGCCCAGTCAGAGGACGACGAGTCCCTGACCGACGGCGAGGAGGACCTCCAACTCCTCGTCGACGGGGAACTGGAGGCGGAGAGCGCCGACGACGCCGTGTCCTGGGGCGAGGACATCGGCTCTTCCGATGAGGAGGAAGAAGCAGAGGAGGACACCTCCTCCGACGAATACCCGCCGGTGAAGCGCTTCCGCGCCGGGTCCAGCGAGGACACCGACGACGACGACGAGGACGAGGAGGCCCCCGCTGACAACTTCAGCAGCAGCGGTGAGGACTACGCCGGCAGCAGCGCCGATGACAGCGAAGACGGCGGCGGCAATGGCAACGGCGACGACGACGACGCCGCCTTCTAGATTAGGAACTAGTAGTAGTAGTACTAGTAGTAGATCTCCATTTTGTAAGCAATCGGCTTCATTGTAAACAACCGTCTTTGGAATCAACAAAGCTTGCTTTTCCCAATTTGATTTTGCCGATAGTCAAATAGGTCAACGTTCCAAAAGCCGATAGTAACGAATCGGCTTTCACCATACCACGCTTGATATGATCAACCAAGTCAAAGCCCAAAGAGCCGATGGCAACACATCGGCTTTTCCCACAAACGTTGGCAAGGTCAAACTCGGTCGCTTATTTAGACAAGTCTGAGCGGTCACTTTCCAATTTCAACGGTAACCTGCAACCATCTTCAAAAAGGCTAACTCAGATCTCCAATTGCCTCATTGAACAAATCGGGCTCACGGCGACACGAACCCTAGATTCCCCACCGCATAGATCCATCTCCGCCGGCAAATTAGATGGCGGAATCGTCCAGCGCCAACACAGCGGTCTCCGGTCTGAAGGTAATCCTTAACTGTTCCTCGCAATCCGAGCTCGGTGCTAGAATTAATAGCAAACACCTGAATTAATGCTTTATCCCATCATTAAAATTTTAGGTTTCAGACATTCCGCTACCGCATCCTTCTCTCCCAAATTCTCTCTGCCTTGGCCCCCGTACAGAATCTAGTCCTGCCCATCTGATCTCTTGCGAGGCAAACAGAATCCCCTTCGTAAGCCAAAACTTAGATTTGGATTCTTGGGCCGACTGCTTACGAGCCTGGCCTAATCCTCCCGAATATTGGGTTTCTTGGTACAGTAGGGTAGCCAAAACTTACCAATCCCAATGGGAAACCACGGGAATAGCCGATGCCTTGACTTTGTCATTGTCTCCCCTTGAGAAACATGAAAATCTTCTAAAAACCATCGGCTATTTCTGGTCTGATGCTCTGAACTGCTTCATGTTCGGCCATGGCCCCATGACACCAACTCTGTTAGACGTGGTGATGATTACTGGTCTAGACGTCACATCACCCAGCCCCTCTGCTTTTATGCTGCCAAAAGTCCCCTTCAAGCTTTCTTCCAAAACAGATTGCACGAACTGGGGTGCTTATCTTCGAAGCCACATGAAAACTAAGGGCCCTGTCACAGAGAAAGAACACACGGCCTTCCTCAATTTCTGGCTGGAACATTTCATATTCTGTGGCCCTTCCCTTGCCCCAACCAAGAATTATCTCTCCTTGGCCTATGAACTTGCCAGAGGCACTCAACTTGGCATCGGCAAACTGTTCCTTGGAGAAGTCTATCGATATCTCCAGTTGATGTCTGTCAAACTATCCTCCCACATAGCAGTCAAAACAGGAGGTCCTTGGTGGTTTATTCAACTATGGGCTCAGCTGTACTTTCAAAACCATATCCCAAACTTCCCCCTTTTGGCAAGTTGCACCTTTCCAGATGCCAAAGGGAAGCAGATCCGATGCACCAGCTACGGCCAAGCTCTGTATAGCCTGCCAGGTAGTAAACTGATCCCTCATGAAGCATCCAAGTGGTTCAGCATTTTCTTCCAAGGCCTGGACAATCCTATCTTCTTTCCTTACACGGAGGAATCGGAAAATTTTGAAAATCCAATCTCCTTCAGGCTGGACAACTTTGCCGATGACACTAGCACTCGGCAGCTATTCTCCACCGTGATCCGTCCCTGCTTCCTCCCAGTTGGCATGAGCACATCCAACAGAATAATCAAGCCTGGATACGAGTTCTACCAGCCGGTCGTAGCAGCTCGGCAATTTGGCCTTGGGCAAGTACCTCCTCATTTCTTTCTCCANACAATGATACTACTTACACAAATATTTGCTAACAACTTACTACTTAACAAATATTTGCTAACAATTATGACTACTTAACAAATATTGCTAAAATATTTTGCTAACCTATTTACTAACAATTATTTGCTAAAGCATTTCTATTCTATCTAACAATTTCTATTTCTATTATTCTATCTAACAATTTCTATCTAACATAAAGTTTTAACATAAAATTTCTATTTCTATTTCTATTATTTTCTATTCTATTCTATCTAACCCTAACACAATTAAATTTCTATTTATATTTCTATTATTTTTCTATTTCTATTCTATCTAACCCTAACACAATTAAATTTCTATTTCTATTATTTTCTATTTCTATTCTAGCTAACCCTAACACAATTTCTATTTATTTCTATTATTTTTCTATTTATATTCTATCTAACCCTAACACAATTAAAAAGGGAGGGACGGTGGTTGGCGGTCTCACCGCGAGCGTCGGCTAGGGAGGGTCGGGGCCGGACGGCGTGGCGCGGGGGGAGGGCGGTGGCGCGGCGCGGCGCTCGCTGGCGGCGGGCGGCGCGGGAGAGGGCGGCGGCGCACGGGGAGGGCGGCGCGGGAGAGGGCGGCGGCGCACGGGAGAGGGCGGCGCGGGAGAGGGCGGCGGGGCGGGGGGGGAGGGCGGCGCGGCGCGGCGGGTCTCGGCGGCGGCGTCAAAAATCCGGCCGACCGCAACGTTCCTCTCGGGAAGCTCCTCGCGCTCGGCGTCGTCGATGGTTTTCGCGCTAAGTGTGCAGTGGGAAGAAGAGAAGTGGGGCGCAGGCTTTATACCCCCCCCTTTAGTCCCGGCTGGGGGCTCAAACCGGGACTAAAGGGGGTCTTTAGTCCCGGTTTGAACCCCCAGCCGGGACTAAAGGGTGGTGGGGCCGGTAACCGCCCGAGCCCCCCGCCCCCCCCCTTTAGTCCCGGTTGGTGGATCCAACCGGGACTAAAGGTGCAATAAATGCGCGCCAATGCTGAATTTTTTCAGTTTTTCATTTCAAATATGAATTTGTAATTTTGAATTGAATAACTTATGTATATTTTAGAATTGACAAAACTTTCCATATGAAAAGTGGTTGAAATTGATTACTAATTCAAAACCATTTTCTATTTTCAAAATTAATTATTTTAAACTATCCAAACTATTAAAACTATTTGCCATTTTTAATTAAAACTATATTGATTAATATTCTTTTTGTATAATTTAGAATTTGACAAAACTTTCAATATGAAAAAGTGTTTGAAATTGATTAACTAATTCAAAACCATTTTCTATTTTCAAAATTAATTATTTTAACTATCCAAACTATTAACTATTTTGCCATTTTTAATTAAAACTATATTGATTAATATTCTTTTTGTATATTTTAGAATTTGACAAAACTATTAAAGTGAGCCGGCTTTTTTTCTAAAGAGCGGTGATGACCGATCCATACCATTCTTCACATCCAGCCATCCATGTAACCGTGTCTGTCGTAGCCATGGAGAATCTTCATCATGCATTACATAAAAGGTTTAATACATTATTACATTATTGCACCAACATTCCTATCTATTATTTCTGTTTCTTCTGGGTCGTAGCCATGGAGAATCTTCATCATTCAGTAGGATGCTTGGGTCAGTTTTCACTTTGAAGGGCGGAGTTTCATGAAACTTATTATAATCTACTGACATGTCTGTCTTGTCATCTACTCCCACGATGTTTCTTTTCCCTGAAAGAACTATGTGGCGCTTGGCTCATCGGACGATGTCTTCTTTTGCTGATTTCTTTTTCTCGTTTTGTAGACATGTCCTTCACATAGAAAACCTGAGCGACATCGTTGGCTAGGACGAATGGTTCGTCCATGTACGCAAGATTGTTGAGATCCACTGTTGTCATGCCGTACTTTTGGTCTACAACTACCCCGCCTCCTGTCAGCTTCACCCATTTGCACCGAAACAAAGGGATCTTAAAAGTAGGTCCATAGTCAAGTTCCCATATCTCCTCTATGTACCCGTAATATGTTTCCAAACAGTGCCCATTCTCGTCTGTTGCATCAAAGCGGACACCACTGTTTTGGTTGGTGCTCTTTTTATCTTGGGCAACCGTGTAAAATGTATTCCCATTTATCTCGTACCCTTGGAAAGTACATATAGTAGAAGATGGTGGCCTGGCCAAACAGTACAGCTGATCTCCAACGGTGTCATCATTCATGAGATGTGTCTGCAACCAACTGCCGAAAGTCTTCTCGTGTTCCCCTTTAATCCAAGAGTCAGTCTTCCCCGGGTTTTCGGAGCGTAGAATATTCTTGTGTCTCACGATATACGGAGCCACCACGGTGGAATTGTGTAGAACTGTGTAGTGTGCTTGAGAGAAAGAATGCCCGTCCATACATACTTTTGCTTTCCTTCCTAGTGTGCCTTTTCCTGTCAGCCTACCCTCATACCGAGATTCAGGAACACCAATCGGCTTAAGGTCAGGAAGAAAGTCCACACAAAACTCAATGACCTCCTCTGTTCCATAGCCCTTGGAGATGCTTCCTTCTGGCCTAGCACGGTTACGAACATATTTTTTTAAGACTCCCATGAACCTCTCGAAGGGGAACATATTGTGTAGAAATACAGGACCGAGAATTCTAATCTCTTCGACTAGGTGAACTAGGAGGTGTGTCATTATATTGAAGAAGGATGGCGGGAACAACAACTCAAAGCTGACCAGACATTGGACCACATCAATCTGTAACCCTGATAGACTTTCTCGATCGATTACCTTCTGAGAAATTGCATTGAGGAATGCACATACCTTCACAATTGCCAGGCGAACATTTTCCGGTAGAATTCCCCTCAATGCAACCGGAAGCAATTGCGTCATAAGCACGTGGCAGTCATGAGACTTTAGGTTTTGGAATTTTTTGTCTTTCATATTTACGATTCCCTTTATATTCGACGAGAAGCCAGTCGGGACCTTGATACTGAAAAGGACTTCAAAGAAGATTTCCTTCTCTTCCTTAGTAAGAGCGTAGCTGGCACGCCCTTGAAACTGCCCTGGATGCATGCCATCTCTTCCTTTATGACGTTCCTGGTCCTCCCGTGCTTCCGGTGTATCTTTTGACTTCCCATACAAGCCCAGGAAGCCTAGAATATTCACGCAGAGATTCTTCGTCAGGTGCATCACGTCGATTGCGGAGCGGACCTCATGGACTTCCCAATAGGGTAGCTCCCAAAATATAGATTTCTTCTTCCACATGGGTACGCGCTTATCAGGGCCGTTAGGAACAGGTTGGCTGCCAGGACCCTTTCCAAAGATTACTTTTAAATCTTTGACCATATCAAATACTTCAGCACCAGTACGGATGACAGGCTTCCCCCGGGGTTCTGCCTTGCCATTGAAATGCTTGCCTTTTTTCTTTAAGGGATGCTTGGGCGGAAGAAACGACGATTGAATGGGTACACATTCTTCCTACATTTGTCCAGATATATACTTTCTGTCTGATCTAAACAGTGCGTGCATGCATTGTATCCCTTGTTTGACTGTCCTGAAATGTTACTAAGAGCAGGCCAATCATTGATGGTTACGAAAAGCAACGCTCGAAGGTCAAATTCCTCTTGTTTGTGCTCGTCCCACACACGTACACCTGGTTCGGCCCACAGCTGTAAAAGTTCGTCAACTAATGGCCTTAGGTACACATCAATGTCGTTGCCGGGTTGCTTTGGACCTTGGATAAGCACTGGCATCATAATGAACTTCCGCTTCATGCACAACCAAGGAGGAAGGTTGTAGATACATAGAGTAACGGGCCAGGTGTTGTGACTGCAACTCTGCTCCCCAAAAGGATTCATGCCATCTGTACTCAGACCAAACCATAAGTTCCTTGCGTCACCTGCAAATCTCGGGAACTCTCTCTCAATTTTTCTCCACTGCCGACCATCGGCGGGTGCCTCAACTTATCGTCTTTCATACGATCTTCCATGTGCGATCGCAACAACTTCGCATGATCTTTATTTCTGAACAGACGTTTCAACCGTGGTATTATAGGAGCATACCACATCACCTTGGCAGGAACCCTCTTCCTGGGTGGCTCGCCCTCAATCTCACCAGGGTCATCTTTTCTGATCTTATACCGCAATGCAGTGCATACCGGCATTTATCCATATTCTCATACTTCTCACCGCGGTAGAGGATGCAGTCATTAGGGCATGCATGTATCTTCTGCACGTCTAATCCTAGAGGGCAGACAAGCTTCTTTGCTTCGTACGTGCTGGCGGGCAATTCGTTCTTTCTTGGAAGCATCTTCTTCATCAGTACCAGCAACTTTTCGAATGACGAGTCAGTCACACCGGTCTCTGCCTTCCACTTCAGCAATTCCAGTGTGCTACCCAGCTTCTTCTGGCCATCTTCACAAGTTGGGTACAACAATTTGTTGTGGTCCTGTAACATCTGCTCGAACTGCAACCTCTCTTTTTCTGTGTCGCAGCCTCGTCGTGCTTCAGAAATGACCCGGCCAAGATCATCAGCGGGCTCATCTGGTTCCCGTTCTGCACCCTGATCTTCTTCTTCATTGTCTTCCATTGCGGTATCAGCATACTCAGGGAACATAGATCGGTAGTTGTCATCATCGTTCTCTTCTTCTTCATCGTCGTCTTCCATCATAACCCCTCTTTCTCCGTGCTTGGTCCAAACATTATAGCCCGACATAAAACCGGACCGAAGCAGGTGGCTCTGAATGACTCTTGAGGAAGTGTAGTCCTTCTCATTCCGACATTCAACACATGGACAAAACATATAGCCACCACCATGCTTGTTCGCATCGGCCGCATCTCGAAAAGAATGCACGCCTTCTCTGTAAGCGGCTGTGCGTCGATCACCGTACATCCATGGATGGCTCATCTGCGTCATGCAACAGTATATCAAACATAATCACGATCCTAAAAATTAGTACCGCACGGTCTAAACGAGAAAATATAGTTGCTAACCTTTTAGAATAAGTGGAAATAAAGAGGAAGAGACTTAAGCGTGGCTCGGGCACCTCATATCGTAGTTGTGTTCGGTGAACTGAAGCGGCATCGCTCTAACACACATTTCATCAAACACCTCTAGTGCATCCATGCAAAAAGGAGAGCTAGCACACACCCACTTAGATCCATCCAAGAAAAATGCAAGGAAGAGTGGAAAGAGGGGCTGCAGCCATATATATATAGGCAGAGGACTTTAGTCCCGGTTTGAGACACAAACCGGGACTAAAGGGTGCGCACAGGGGGACCTCTCAGCGCGTAGCCCTTTAGTCCCGGTTTGTGTCTCAAACTGGGACTAAAGGGTCGTTACGGGCCGGGACCAAAGCCTCCCGGGCGGCTGGCGAATTTCGGGCGACGTGGCCGGGCCTTTAGTCCCGGCCCAGATGGAGGCCGGGACTAAAGGGTCCTAGCCAAAGGCCCTTTTTCCACTAGTGACAAGGAGTAGTACGTCGATCCGAATTTATGTACCCCAGAGACAGAGCAATTAGTTCACTCGACAAATCACACCGGAAAACATCCGTAAATATCACGTGGCGCAGTGATGTGTGGACCAGTCCTTGACTCGAGTAATGTTCGGCGCAGTGTGGACGACCAAAATCACCGTGGTTCCGCTAGGCTGTGCATCACCAGCTAATCTATAAGGGTCTCTTTGATTCGTAGGATATGAAAATTAAAGGAATAGGAAAGAGATAGGAATAGGAAAGGATAGCATATGTAAACCTTTCCTAATTCCTTATGCATAGGAATAAAAGAATGAGGTATGAGTGAATGTTTCATTTCCTATACATTTTATCTTGAAAGTGAGATTCCAAGGAAAAGTTCCTCTAGTTTTCCTTTACACCTTTCCTATGAATCAAAGGGGTGAATAGTAGCAGCGTAGGAAATTTTTTCTATTCTGTGAGTTTCCTTCATATTTCCTCCAAATCAAAGGAGGCCTAAGAGATTATTTAAGTTGTCTATCTCAACATGCAAGCTATCCACATCATCCACTATATTAGCCAATCAATTATCCATCTCATCCCACTAATATTAATTATTTAATCAATTATAGTATATATTTGCATGCAACATATCGACTTATCAAATTTTTTAAGCCATACAATTGACTACTTCACCATTTTTTGTCAGAAAACATATAACAATTTCACTTAAATTAAATTTAGCCCTTGAATATTGTGACCAACTAAATATTTTAATTTTAAATAAAAATTTCATATTTCATGTGTCTTATGCATAGCAAAGTTTTTAAAGCGATTCCCGTTGCAACGCGCGGGGTATTCTTCTAGTAAGTAATGACTCTTTTTTCCCCTCTTAGGTAGCGGCCCGACGCAAACACCACGGCCCATTGATTCGGTCTTTTTTATCGGGCGCTGAAAAATCTTGTATAGCGGTCCGTCGTATTTTAACCGTCCTATCCGCGACGATGCAAACGTAGCTTAAATTTAAACGCGGTTTGCATCATCACGGACAGCGTCAGACGTCCGTGTGTGTTCTCCTTAATCGTCTTTGGCCTCGGAAATCAGCTACACAAAAATATAAGCTAATATTATTAACATTTAAACTTAGGTAACCCGTTTTTACACCCAAAATTGCACCGACGGACGTATCTACTCGCTGTCATGCGCCCTAGCACTACGCGGGCTACTCACAGTGGCTCGCCCTACTGGCCGACGTACGTGTCGGCGCCGCCTCCAGCGCTAAGATTTGGACAATGGAGTAGAAAGACCCAAAATCCATCTACTAGATTCTGGTGTGACATGCATGTTGACACGGAGTCACGCCCACAAGAGAGGGAAGTGTTGGAAGTCTGTACAAGACGATATAAGTCCATGCAGAGTCTGTACAAGCTACTTTGTTTACAATACAAAGTTTGTTTGCTTGTTTTGTCTACCCGTGATTATCTGATGTGTACCTCAACTTACGGAGATTATTACTGTAACTTTTTCTGAAATATTTTAAGACTTCTTCAGAAATGAGGACCCCTAGATATCCTGACCTCCCGGAGGGCACAACGGAAGCAAATGACCTACTTAGCAGTCCATCCGAAACAACCTATATAGATTTTAAATATATCAAGGTTGTCCTGGTTGCAGAAAGAAAGGGTCTAGCTGCTCTTAGGTCAGTTGTTGATATGTTGAGGAAGAGCAAAGGGGATTTGATCAAGTCTATGGCTATGTACTGACGTGAACTTGATAAAGATGCAGCCAGGTCTTCCTCTAAGAGCTCTTAAGAAATAACTATCTTTAGTTGCATGTTTGATGCATGCAAAATACATGCATGAACTTTGTTGTTTATTGATGCATATTCCTATATATTATAATTTTACTAGTTGTTATAATCAAAGGCGTAGTTGGGCACCAGGCAACACGGGCCATGGCCTGGGGGGTGGAATATTTTCTAGCCTATATATGAAATTTTGGCCTTGGTCGATGGGCGCGCAGCCCATCCTATCCTAGGCCCAAATAGCTAGTTATGTCGCCAGGACGCCAGCCATCGATGCACCAGGCAACGCGCAGACTCCAAGACCCTACCCCGCCGCCTTTGACTGCTCCATGTCATCCTGCAACATCAGCGCATGCTGGCTACCGCCCCGCTGGCCACCGCCGCCGTCGCCGCTGGCTCCTTCCGCAGTTCCGTGTCTGGTCGCCTCCCACCCTCCCGTCGCCTCGTGTCCCCGCCCTAGGACTCAAGCCGCAAGCAGCGAGCAGCCAGGTTCTCATTCCCCCAATCCCCTCCTCTTTTGCTGCTCTGCCCATTTTAGATCTTCATTCTATTCCATAGTTCACTTGTATTGACTTTGCTTCGATTTATGGTTTACAAGAAGATGTCCATGCCAACCAACTGATCAACAATCATTAACTACTTTACAAGTGAATATGTTGTTATGGGAGGCTAACAATCAGAGCTTTGATTTTGTACCATCTTTTGTATCTTGTAGCCTACATATTATACCATTGAATACGGGATGTGTTAAAATTCTTATTATGTATCCAACTGATATTGCCTTTTATCATACCTTAAAACTACGGTATTTTTTGGATTTTTGGGTCCCATAGATTTTGGCCCGGGGCGTTAGCAATTCCTGGCTACGCCTCTAGTTATAATCATGTTTTATAATGATTTATGGAGATTTTCTATCGATCCCCCTTATTTTGGTTATAACTATGCAGAATAGGAAAACCCTGTTATGTGTATTTTTATATTTCAAGATCCCGGACTCAAATTGACCTGGGATTTTTTGAGCGTTAATATTTTACCACAAGAAGCACCTAGAGAAGAAGAAGCCAATGAGACGAGGCCCAGGGGCCAAACGAGCACAGGTGGCGTGGACCCCTGGCCAGGCCGCGCCACCCATGCTCAAATGGGCCTCGAGCCTCCAACGCCATCAATCTTCGTCCCCTGATGCTCAGCTTGACCTAAAAACATCTATATAAAGACCCCCCCTCGACAATCCCGAGACGAGGCGGCGGAGATACACAAAATAGAGAAACAGAGGCTATTCCAGTGCAGATTGGAGGGGGAAATGATGCCGGGGTCGCCCCTGGACGCTTCTCCACCCTCTCCGACGTCAACACCATCATCACCGCCATGAAGAGGGAGTAGTCCACCTCTGGACTATGGGTTTGTGGCAGTAGCTTGTTCTATATCTCTCTTATGCTTCAATGTTTAGACACCATATGAACTGCCCAACATGATTATGGTGCATATTATGTAATTCCTATGTGGTGAATCTTTATTTTATTGGATGATCAATGAGATGTGATATGTTATTATGTTCTTGATGTATGAGTAGATGCATATTATTACCCTGTTCTTTATTACTTTTTTTGATCCAGCATGTATGCGAGAGCACGAGAGGGGATGGTGTGTATTAGATGGAGTAACTAGGTAGTATTGATTGGATAGTTACATTATTCATTGATCTTCTATGGTGTTTTACCTTTCCACAGCTACCTCACTAGGGACAAAGAGAATGCATGTGCTATAATTTCTAAGTGATGGCTGAGAATTCCAAGTGACATTCATACATATCGTTCTATCGTAATATGTCCAAGCGGTAGCATATTTGATATACAACATCATGTCAAAGTACATAAGGCTATACTATGTTAATTCTTAATACTAGATTGCTTGAAGTGTATTCCTATCTAGTGGAGTATAAGTAAGATGTGTTGCATCATCTTTAAATTAGGACGTGATGCCCATATGAATATTATCAAGTTAACATAATAAAAATCGTGTCAATGTTTCGGTCATCTATCTTGCGCTTAATGCCACCGCAACTTTATGAGAGAGTAGACAAATAAACCCATGAACTCTGGTCTAATTTTAATCATAAGAAAGACCTTTCCAACACTTTTACTCGCACTTTTATTTTCAGCATCATTTTATCCTGAAAATACAAAAACATATTTACTTTCTTGCATACATATATAAAATCCAAAAATACCTTTCACGCATCATATTTACTTTATTGCATTGTTATTTACTTTATTGCACTATCATCATATTTTATTTTACTTACATTCACACCTCGTGCTTGACAACCACTCGATGGAGTTGGGGACACAAGACAAGAAAATTGTTTTGTAGGTTGCTTGAAGAAGAACGACGAGAGCTTTCTTGATTGTTTCCCGAGAGTTCAATATAAACCCGTAGTTCCCTCGTGGGGAAAATTTACTCTTGCTACAACACTCTGCACTTATAGTCCCAATGAGTTAGCACCTTGCTTAGTGTCATCAAGACTATTTTCTGGCATCATTGCCGGGGAACAAAGGAAAGCATTCACAACTGCTAGCTTCATCAAACGAAGGCAATTATCGATGCGAGATCTTCTTCTCACATTGTGCAATCACCTAAGCTTGGGGAGGTCTTCTCGCTCTTTTAGATTTGCAAAGCAATTCTCTTTTTATTATTTTTATCTTTTTAGTTCTTTTTTTCGGTTATATACATAAAATCAAAAAACAATTGGTGTAGTACTTCTGCTAAAAAAATATGGGAGATCAAACAACCAAGTTATGTGACTTTACTAATGCGCCTAATGCACAATTCATTGCTAGTCCTATCACATCTCCTGAAATAAAGGCTGATTCATTTGAAGTTATGTGGGGACCCCGGATTATCCATCCAGAATACCCGGTATGCATACAATTCACGATCCCATGATCAGTGTGTCGTGAACCCACATATCCGAGTTGATAACAGAATTACATGATCCTTTACAGTACCGAATAATATACTTACAATTGGTCACATGACCAAGTCTGATATTGCCACGCAGGGCAAGTCTACTATTGAGCAGTGGACACAAGCAGCATTGATGACCCACGTCATGCCTACTACCCTACAGGCAACTGACTGGAAGACGTTCCTAGTTCGCACCGGCATCATCGTACCATCACTGTCTTCATTGAATTCTTGCTCTAGGTCTGACCAAGTTAATAGCTAGGGACAAAGCCGTGAGTACATTTTGAATTGTACTCGCAAACCATCTAAGGAGAGTGAGTTGATATGTACTTTGGCTATAGCAAGGAAAGGCTCTAGTCTAGTTTAATTTGTTTGAAAGCCTTCTTCTCGTGTTGATATAGCATGTCCAGAAATATGTTCTACGACATCTCTATATCCTTACTAAAAATCTTTTATAAAACATTTTTAGTAAAAATTCTCTAGGAAGAGGGTAACCCTTTTTGTTTCATAAACCCGGTCAATCACACATGACCGTCACCGTTTCCTCGGCAGTACCCTACAAGTACTCCGAACTCCATTGTGCCACGGCAGTACCCTCCGAGTACTCCGTCTAGCACCATTCTCCATTTTTCAGAAATCATTTTGTAAACCAAAACTGACATTGGGCTAAGAAGCGACCATTCCAACCGTCCATGACCGAGGACTCGGCTATTCGAATAGATTTACACTCTGCAGAGGTTGTACACTTTACCCACAATCATCCGGATACTCATCATGTGGGCATCTCCCCTGCATAACAATATATGCCACGACAAGCACCCGATCGTAGTTTTTCACCTGCCCACCTTAGCATAGGATCTACCGCCAAGAGGGGTATCCCTCAACACCGAAGCCCAAGTGGTTGTTTGACCCAGGAGTTGCAAATTCCCCAGCCCACTCGACCCTTTGGAATGACACTACCCGTAGTAGTCCTCTACTAACGGTAGCTCATTATTCAATGAGGGCTCTCGGCTTGTACCCCCTGCCCCCTAAAAAGGTGACAAAGCGAGCCTGGGTAACCGCTCCTACCCAGGGTGCCACGGAAAAGGTGTCCATGGTCAGACTGCCATTACATCTTGTAGATCCCATACTAAGATGAACAAACTACTCTGCTATGCCCTGTCCCATACCAGGGTAATTATGGTTGCACGGGTTAATTGTTCCAGTGGATACCTAGTGATCACCAATGTCCTTTATAAAATCTTCCCGCCTCCAACTCCGGGATATTCATCCCCCATCTCATTTTCAAAACTCATTTTTGAAAGTTCTTCAATGGAATAGCTTCCTATTCTAAGGTTTTTGAAATCATCCTTCCAAATCCATTTGAGTATCCCAACCTAGATTTTTTGCTCCACTACAAGGTTTATCAAAGGCCATGATGCTAACCATCATGCCACTAACCCAGGGGATAAGTAGGTGTTGAGAGGGGTCATCCAGGAGGATGATAACAGTTGACTCGTGGAGCCAAGTCGCCAATAATTGCTATCTAGAGGTAATAGCAACATAAAAAACAATGCATTTTCATAAACAGTTATAAATCATGCATGAGTAAAAACTAGGATCAGAGATGCAACAAGTTCAGATGGCTTGCCTTGATCAGCTTGTCCCTGGTCTTCTCCCCGGTATTCAAATACTTCCCCTTCCTTGGTACACTCGGCGTCGTTCGAATCTAGCGCTGGTAAACATAACAAAATATAAGCATGCAAGCATACACTGAGCACACACACCATAACAGCACACATCCCACACCAAACAAGTATCAGAAACAAACAAGCTATCTCACCAAACAATATCAGATATTTATATACCACTAACTTTTTATAGGAATAAGGAAAATATTTAACTAGCAACAACACCTTAATTAAGCTGTAAGTACACAAGAAGGCAACTCTATTAGATCAAAGCATGCTACCCACATACTAACAAAAAGACATCAATTTTCTGAATCCAACAAAAGTGGATTCACTCAAAAATGATTTGTTGTTAAATTTCTATGATTTTCCTGATGCAAACAATGGCTGAAAAGGCAACTAAATTCCCAGATATTCTATGAAAATCATAAAAAATATACCAGATGTTGTTTTTGCAATATAATACTATACATGATCCAGGTAAATTGGAATCATGCCAAAATCATTCACAAATAAGGGTTAATAATTTAAACAAGCTAACTTAACCTAAGTAACATATTAATAACTAATGCAGGTGTGCACATCATAAAGCATTGATTCCAAGGCCACAAGCAAACTACTAGACCCTAGCATCACTGAAAATTGGGTTTGCACAAATTGGATCTATAGATCTACACATTTGCATCTTTGATTGAAAAGGGTGCTTGTTTCACAAGATTAATTTCAAGTATTTATACAGGGGTACAAATGGAGTGGGGCTAGTACAATTAGCTAGATATTTTATCAAGGTTTTCAGATATATTTGAATCAGGTCAATTGCATGTATGGTTATTTTTCTATGGAATTAACAAGATGCAGATCTGCTGAAAAAGGATTAACATGGTTCCTAGAAAAAGAACATCTACGGGATGAATCTAAACAGATGCACTGGGCCGGCTCATTTCACCTCTGTGGATGCTCGGTAAAAGAAAGAAAAAAAACTGATGCATTGGGCCCACTGGTCAGTGCCATCAATCAAAGCCGGGCTGCATGCAGACGCTGGATCGAGATCCAAAGGCCCAGACCACACCCTACCCCTACCGGTCAACGTCGAAGACCGGTCGAGGGAACCCCTAAGGCCTTGTTTGGTAGGAGAAGATTCGTGTGTTTTTGTGAGTATTATCCAGCGGGGAATGGGTGAAAACACTTAATTCACCCAATACTCTTCCCCAACACAATCCTCTTCCCCATCCATCAAGTTTTGTTGTTTGGCGCGCAGGGTAACAGACCGTACAGGTGAAAAATCAGCTGGCAGGCGGAGGCGGCACATGCGGGCATGCAGCTAGAGGCGACAGAGGAGTTTAGCAAGATCGGGAATAGCCTTTCGCCTTTGCGGCCGCGAGCTGATGAGCAACGGCCAAAACACGGGAGAAAACGCGAGGGGGTACTCGCGTCTCTGTTCCCGATCAACCCGACGAGTTTTCAGCGGATTGTCGGGGCTCAGCCCGTTTAAAACCAGCCTGCCAAACAGTGTGTTGAGTGTCTCTGAGTGTATTAGATTTGCCCGGGAAAATACACTAAAAACCCAGCAAAAACACCGGTACCAAACGAGGCCTAAACGGCGATGGTCGGGGTTACTGGCCGGAGATGAGGACGAAGAGCTCACCTTGGGCTCAGGAACGGCAGAGAGGATATGGGGAACGGCGTAGCATCACGCGGCGGCTCGACTCTGTCGACTCGGATGCCCTCTACCGCCTATGCATGACGGCTGAGTCGAGGACGTACTCCGAGCCAACGACAGGACCGTCCCGGACGAGCTCGATGGTGGATTCCTCCTAGCGGTCTCCTGGAAAAGAGAGGGGCGGGTTTAGGTGTGCTCGAGGGATAAGGAGACATAGACACGGATCTAGAAGCAGAGAGGGTTGGGGACGAGCTCCATGGTGATCTCCATTGTCAGACGTCCAAGGGAGAGAGCTCGCCTCCCTCGGTGAGGCAGAGGAAAAAGGGAATGAGAGAAAGGCATCTCTAGTGTTCTTAGGAGTGGTATAGGAGTGGTGTGGCGCAGAGAGGGAGAGGAATGGTGGTCTGTAAAGATGGCAATCTCCTCTGGCCTGGGACGATGCCGATGATGAAGGTGAGCGGTAGAGGGATCTCTGGACTCTCTACGTCTGGGTGCGGTATATGATAAGTTGTGCTAGTTTCCTGGCGAAGTTTGGGAGAGAGGGGAGGGATGTGGCCTTATATTGAGCGAGGCGAGTGCTCGGCAGGGACGTGGCACGCGTATACTAGCGGCTGGGCGCGGCGAGCTTGGACAAAAGAAAAGCAACAAGAGGAGGAGACGGGGCTGCGCCAGTATGTTAAAGCACGCTAGGCGTGGTCGCTGGTGAGGTTTTAGGCTTGGGGGTGGTCGGTCACCCCGGGGAGAGGATGATGAACGGATGCACGACATGTGTATGCTAAGTTGGCTCACAGAGCACGGTCGGGGGAAGCCGAACGGAATGAGGAAAAATTGATGGCATGGTCGGGAAGGCTTAAGGGTAGGCAGGGGTTGTTGGCGAGGTTAGCCTGCCAGAGAGGTTCATTTTAAAAATGGAGCATGCCGGTTGTGTGCTAGGGCAGCAGAGAGAGACGAAGGGAGGAAGGGTTGGCCTCTAGAGTTCACTGGCGGGGTCAGCTGGTGTGTGGGGGTACAGGTACTGAGGTACACGCTCAGGCACTGGCCGGGATGGTCGGTGTGGTTTAGAGCAAGATTTGGCATCGGCCACCCCCCTCCCAAACCAACCATTAGCAAACAAAAAGGGGTGTTGTAGCTATGCAACTCAACCAGAGAGAGATAAACGTGTTGGGGTGATCATTTTGACGGTTAGGTTCTCACTTGTGAATGTTTACAGACTTAGAGATGTAAATAATGATTAATGTCTATGATGATCATTATAGCATATGATCCCATTTTTGTTTTGCCAAAGTTTATGAAGATAAAAGGTAGATCAGATAGGTGTGGTTGATGTAGATATGATGCCATTCGAATAAGGACTTTATTGGCATTTGATTTGATCCCTTTATGTGAGTTGATCCAATTTTGAATGAAATTCATTTGAACTAGCCTTGGAAATTTTTGAAAGTAGCAAGATAATATTTTGGGTTCAAAATGTTTTACTTGCATTACTAGGCTTTCCCCAAATTTAAGAGATGCAATAAGAGCAAGAAATGGCATGCGTACCCTTGCATGCACTTTAGAGAAAGAAAAGGAAAATAGAATAAAGAGAATAATTTGATGAGAAATATTTTTGATGGGAAAGGCATGATAACCATGTCAGTCACATTTCCTATTTTTATTGGAGAAAGGAATTCAGAATACTTTCATAGTATTTGGGAATAGCCTTATTTTCAAAATAGGGAATAATTAGGATTTTAATAATAATTGGAGGGAAATATCCACTTGAATATTGAGGAGGTCCTATCTAGCTGCGAAATGTTTTTAGGAATATAATTTGGGTCTCTCAACTAATAGTCTAAAATCCAAGTGTAGATATTGGATTGCAACCGTTCTAAGAAGAGAAGAAACACATTATTTATTTACAGATGATCTTGGAAAGATGATAGAAATAGAGATCAAGGTATATGTTTTAGAGATAAGGTTTGATCACGCGGTCAAATAGATCAGAGCTAGGTATAGATGATTGGTATTTGAAAAGGGAATCATAACCAAGTGGGGTTATTGAAAGATAAAATCCACAAATATGTTTATAAGCCTTAGGTAGTAGTCCCGTAATTTTTCAGAGACAAGAGTAATACCAAAAAGATATTATCCCCATCTCTACTATATTTGAAAATAGGAGAAGAAATTGTGGAAATACTTGTATAAAAGATATTTGCGAAATGAAATGAGTGCACACAAAGTGAACCTCATTTATGATTTTCGATAAACTTGTATTTTGAAAATAAATACTCATTTCATAAGAAATAGAGTTTTAGGGCTTTTGAAGGGGAAAAAATATCAAAATATGTTTTATCTAGAAAATATACTAAGAATAGTTTATAAGAATATCCCCACTGGCCATCTGATATTTCGATGTGCTTTAGATAGGTTAGGCCAGAGGCCTACCTAAAGATCATAACTGCAGAGAAACAACATAGTGAAAGTCAAACAAGATCACACAAGGTCAACCCATCACACAAAGTCAAACATTAGCAACCAATCTTGCACCACTAGGACAAGGACATAACAAATGCTCACTAATGATCTTGCCATGGGGAAGTTTGAAATGAGTTTCAAATATGGGAGTAAGGCTTTGGTAAATATTTCCAGAAATTATTGGAGACACAAACATCTCCTTTATCAAGTTTCTCAAGAGGTGTTTGAAAACTACTTGCCAAAGGTTTATAAAATAGTAGTTTTATAAAATTGTGGGATACAAACACTATGCCCCTGTAGTTTTATAAATACCCTATTTTGGGTAAAGCTCTTGTTTTTAAAAATAGGTCTTGGTTCCTGTTTTGGGAAATTAAAATATTTTGAAACAAGGAAGGTGTCAAGATACTTTGTTTTAAGAAAAAGCTAGTAGCACAAAAGATGGCATGATCACAAGAACACAAAGATTTGGTTGGTCCACAAACTTATTCATCAAACAACACTCTTGCAAACATGATTTACACAACAATCCATGCAAACATGCAGGAAATACTATTTTATTTCTCTAGCTGCAAAAAGTTTTTGTTGGCCCTCATTTTTGCCTCACTAAACTCTACCTAACCAAGGTTAGGAAAGATGGGGTGTTACAAGTTAGTCCTGGGCTACTAAATTTAATTGCTAAAGATCATTTTGGCGGAAGTGCTAGTGAGGATGCTTCTATGCATTTGCATGATTTTTGTGAGATTTGTGATATGCAAAAGTTTAAAAATGTTGAAAATGATATTGTCAAGCTAAAATTATTCCCGTTCTCTCTAAGAGGAAAAGCTAAAGATTGGTTACTTTCATTACCTAATGGTAGCATTAATTCATGGGATAATCTTAGAGAAGCTTTTATCAAGAAATATTATCCTCTGGTTAAAATTTTGCAAAAGAGAAATAGCATCCTTTCTTTCAAGCAGAATGAAAATGAACATGTAGCAACAGCTTGGGAGAGACTTAAAATCATGCTACACACTTGCCCATCACATGGAGTGAATGAGTGGATGGTTTTACATTCTTTCTATAATGGTGTATGCTATATGTCACGGAGTATGCTAGATTCCGCTGCGGGAGGAGCTTTTATGACTAAAATTATTAATGGGCCAAGGCAATTCTTGAAAATATGCTACAAAATTTCAGCCAATGGCACACAGAGAGGGCACCATCCTCAAGTAGGAAAGTCAACTCCATCGGGGAAGTAGATTCCTTGATCGCTAAAGTTGATGCTATCTATTCATATATATCTAAATAAAATGTTTATAATGTTCTATTACAAAATCTTGTTGAGAATAATGTTGAAAATATAGACATCAATTATATTAGAAACTTTGGGAATAATGGGTACAATCACAATTACAACAACTCTTATGCCAAGGCGCTGTATGCTAATAACTATGGGAACCGTCCTTTTGTTCCATATCCAAATGCTTATGATACTCAAAATAAGTGGAAACCTGCGATTACTCAACCATCTAATGAATATGCAGAAAGGCAACAAGAATTAAATAGGAATCTTTTCGAACAAGTTGTTAATCATGCCTCGATGATAGAAGAATTGAGCAAACAATTTCTTCAATAAGCTCTAATATTCAAAGTTTACAACTTCAATCAGTCGGTTTGGATAAAGCCCTCTCTAAATTGTCAAAAATCAAGCAACTCTCTAAGTATGTCTGCGGAAAAATCCCATGCTTCCCCTATGGTAGGCATGAACTCCATTGCTATTTCTGAAATTCTGTCTTCAACATTTGAAGAGACCTATAATGAATTATTAAATTATGTTGATATCCTTGAACCACTCTTGGAAAAATTTGAATCTATGAGGATAGAAGAAAAAGAAAATAATGTGGAAGAAAAAGAAGTAGAGGAAGTAAAAATGCTCAGCGATAATATTAAAGAACCTCTACTTGATCTTAACAAATGCAGTTTAAATGAACTTATCAATATATTGCAAAGTTTTGCTAATGATCCTTCTTTTAATGTTCATAACACCGGTTTTGGATCCTATATAGCCAATAATGTCATTATGGAAAAGATACAACGCTATAACAATGAGGCTATGATACCACCTAAGCTTGGGGATTTGTGGATCCCCATAATACCTATTTCTATAGGAAAAGAGTCACATCATGCTATCTTAGACTTGGGATCAAGCCTTAACATTCTCTCCAAATAATTATATGATTTACTTGATCTTGACAAGAAACTAGAAAGATGTGACATTGATTTATTACTTGCTGGTGATTCTACCAAGCATGCCTTAGGTAGAATAAATGATGTTATGACTGAACTTCATATGACTTTTTACCTGTTTATTTTATTATTTTGGACATGAGGAGCAATACCTTGTTGAATATATAAGCAATTTACCATAAGATTTAATCCAAAATAACCAATAATAAAGCATGATGATAATTGCAGGAATTAACCTAATTATGCATACTAGCAGAATAGACGAACAGATCACATCTAACACAGATAAACATATCACATCTATTCCAAACGCTAGTACAAGGAATTGTAACATAAATTGAAATAGATAGAAACAGATTGCATACGGTGCTGCAGGAGGATTCACATTTGCATTCAAATTCGCGTTCGCGTTGGCATTGAGGTTCACGTTGGCATTGGCGTTAGCGTCAGCCATGTCATCGATGTAGAGGCTGCTGATGTCCGGGAAGAAGTCCTCGTCGGGGTAGGAGTCGTCGGTCGACGTGATGCCATCAGTAGTCATGCAGAAGCGCTCCCCAAAAACCTGATTGCCCCTCACCCGTACAGGTTCACAAGAGGCGGGGTTCCGGAGGCCTACTGTCCCATCGTCTGATGCACGCCAGAAGAGGGGATGGAGAAGGTGTAGCAGTGGCGAAAGCTCTAGAGGCGAGAGACGGGATGTGATATGGTGTGATTAGGGTTTTCGCCTAAGCCTACTTATATAGCACCGGTCGGGTAAGACGTGGGGCGCAGCCCATGTCCAAGTTAGTAACAGCCACGATCCCGAAAAACCGGAAACGGCTGACAAAGAAATAACTCGCATAGTAATTCTTCTGAACAGCAAAAAGATAAGTAAGCTCGGCACCGAGGCACAATTCCGCAAATCACGGCGTGCGCGCGCATCGTGACGAGGCGAGGCGTGGCGAGGTGAGGCGGGCGGCGGACCAAGAGGAGCGTGCGTGTAAGCGACTCCTCTTCTCTCACTTTAGAAGGTATTGGAACACTCCACTATATATGTTGGTGCAACTCCCTCCAAACTAGCAAGGTGGGACTAAACTTTGGTGCCATCCCTTGCTAGGCATGAATGGGCCAAGAGAATTTCAGAATTTGAATTTGGGCCATGGGCTAAAGCCCACAACCAAATTCCAACAATCCCCCACAAAGTCTCATTGGCACATCTCATCACATCACATCAAACAGTTCTAGAACATTGTTTATATACCGGTGCGAGGTGGAGACTGTTAAGTTGAAGAACTTCATGCTACACTAGACTGCAACTTGAATAGTGGACTATGCCTTGAACTACAAGTTTGGTGTGTACTAGTTTCACACAAAGCCTAGACCGATACTAGGCTGCCGCAAGGCTTCCCCGTGGTTTGGAGCTTATGCGTCATACTCCATGGCCTTTCATGAGTTTACTAGCGAGCACCCAACTCCCATAGACTGCGACGTTTGGCAATCAGACTCATATAGGTGTGTTCTTCAAAAGATGTTCTGCAGGGTAACATCTTTGCTATAAATAAGCCACTTAGAACACATTAAGATAAATATCAACCTACAATGCAGAATAGGAGAGTATTGCATATATATGGAGTGGTAATATAATGTAAGGATACTCTCCTCCCAGCTAACCAACAGCTTGTCTCCCAACTCTAATTCACGGGATGTCCGATCACATAGAGTGGGTTACCACTGTGGGCAACTCAAAGTGTGGGTCTCAAACCCATCTCCCTCGATGCATTATCTATCACATTACGTGATAGACCCTTTGTGAAGGGATCTGCCAGATTTTTAGATGTTTAGATATAATCCAACACAATAACTCTGGAGTTTCTCATTTTCCTGACAGATTTCAATCTCCTCTTCACATGTCTTGATGACTTCATATTGTACTTAGAACTGTTTACTTTGATGATCACAGTTTGATTATCACAGTTCATAGGAATTGCGGGTATGGGTTTTTCAACCACAGGCAAGTCCATCAAGAGCTCTCAAAGCCACTCTGCTTCAACAGTGGCTGTGTCTAATGCAGTGAGTTCTTCTTCCATAGTTGACCTTGTTAAGATGGTCTGCTTGCAAGACTTCTAGGAAACAACGCCACCACCAACTGTAAACACATAACCACTCGTGGCCTTAGTCTCATCAGCATCAGAAATCCAATTTGAGTCATTATACCCTTCAAGTACCCTTGGATACCCAGAGTATAGTGAACTCCATAGCTCGCAGTGCCTTTTAGATAACGCAAGACCCTTTCAAGAGCCTGCCAATGAACATCTCCGAGATTTGACACAAATCATCTCAACTTGCTAACATCAAAAGAGAAGTCAGGCCTTGCAGCACTGGCCAAATACATAAGCGAGCCAATAATCTGAGAATATCTCAGTTGATCTTTAGCATCCTTAGGATCTCCCTGATTCTTTCGAACCAACATGCTAGGATCATATGGCGTAGGAGAAGACTTGCAGTCGCTATACCCAAAACGACTCAAGATCTTTTCCACATAGTGAGATTGAAGCATTGTTATCCTATGATACGTCTCAAACGTATCTATAATTTTTGATGCTCCATGCTTGTTTTACACCAATTGCTTTGTGTTTTGTTTACACTTCGTGGCATTTTTATGCATTTTCTGGAACTAACCTATTAACGAGATGCCACAGTGTCAGTTCCCTATTTTCTGCGGTTTTTGTGTTTCAGAAAAGTTACATAGGAAATATTCTCGGAATTGGACGAAACGAAAGCCGAAGTTCCTATTTACCTGACACGAAGACGGAGTCCAGAGGAGAGACAGAGACGGACCAAGGGGCAGCCGCACCATAGGGTGGCGTGGGCCACCCCTGGCCGCGCCACCAGGTGGTGTGACCACCTGGTCCACCTCCTGACATCGCCCCTCCGCCTTAATTCCCTTCGACGGGAAAACCCTAAAGAGACGAACAGTTTTCCATGAAACATACTGCAAGCCACCACTGTCGACATCCCAAGATCGGGAGGGTCCAGAAGCTCTTCCCGGTACCCTGCCAGAGAGGGGAATCATCACCAGAGGCCTTCTTCATCACCATTCCTGCCTCCGGAGTGATGCTTGAGTAGTCTACCTTGGACTACGGGTCCATAGCAGTAGCTAGATGGTTGTCTTATCCTCCATGTGCTTCATGTTTAGATCTTGTGAGCTTCCTATCATGATCAAGATCATCGTTATGTAATTCTACATGTTGTGTTTGTTGGGATCTGATGAATATTGAGTACTATGTCAAGTTGATTATTGATTTATCATGTCTATGTTATTTATGATCTTGCATGCTCTCCGTTGCTAGTAGATATCTTGGCCGAGTAGATGCTAGTGACTCCAAGAGGGAGTATTTATGCTCGATAGTGGGTTCATGCCTCTAGTAATCTGGGAGAGTGACAATAACTTCTAAGGTTGTAGATGTGTTGTTGCTACCACTAGTAGAGAAAAGCTTATCCCCGGCGCACAAAAAATGCTTATCCCTGGCGAATTTGGGTTCGCCAGCGACCTACATGCCGGCGGTAATGTCTTATCCCTGGCAAATTTGCACTGTGCGCCGGGGATACAAGAATTACCTGCTGATGAATATGCAATTCACACTGTAAATATACGATTTTTTTGACCATTTTATCACACCTAGAATCTCCTCAATTCACACTGAAATGACAACTTCCCGCTCGGTCACCCATCCTAACATTGCTCTAGGCCAAGCACGCTTAACTTCTTCGTTCTATTTGCATGTGCTAGCCCCTACACCCATTATACCTTATAGATTCTATTACCCTTTCAATCCTTATAAGCCTTATGTGTGTGTGAGTGTGTGTATGTGTGTGTGAGTATGTGTGAGTGTGTGTGAGTGTGTGTATGTGTGTGTGAGTGTGTGTATGTGTGTGTGAGTGTGTGTATGTGTGTGTGAGTGTGTGTGAGTGTGTGTATGTGTGTGTGAGTGTGTGTATGTGTGTGTCAGTGTGTGTATGTGTGTGTCGGGGGGATGACCCCCGGTAGGGTCAAGAGACTAGAAAGACACAAGGTCTATGGTTGACTTTATGCCGGGTTATCAAGGAAGGGCCTGGCCGGAATATAAGAGCATCGGCTAGGCCGGCATATGTGTGTATCCCGGCTGATACTTGGATATGCCGGTATAGCCGGAATACTTATAAAAGTGTGCCGGCATATACTTAGATATGTCGGCCTAACCATTTGGTGTGTTGTGCAGGAGCAGGGGAGGCCGGATTACCCGACCCTCGTAGGTCGTTGGTCCGGCATATATGTCCTGGGTATGGCCAACGGTCATATCCGGGATACTTATGTCAACCAAGGTGTCACATCCCTACAATCAAGGAAGAAAACATCCAAGCATGGTAGCAGAGTGGGATGGCAGGGTGCACAGTGGTGGTCTACCAACCCTCACTGTGCACAAGTACAGAGCTCACCTCACAGAGGTAAGGCCACAGTTCAAGAGGTACAAGGTACAGGGATATGAAGTCCCATCGAGAGCAATCAGGGAGGAAGTCAAGGGTCGGTGCCTTCGTCAGCAAGTCCTATTTGGAGTGTAGCCCGTGTCTTGTGGTCCCTTATGACCGTTGTAACCCTGGCTACCACTATATAAGGTGGCATAGGGAGCCCTAGTAAAGGGTTGGTCACTCTGTGTTCCTACACCTAGCAGTTCATCTTCCTTCTCTAGCAGAGAGCTTGGAAGCACCATTGTTGTGTACTACATCGACCCAAATATACAACCAGTAGAGCAGGAGTAGGGGTGTTATCTCCTTACGAGAGCCCCGAACCTGGGTAGATCTGTGTTCCTTTCTGTCGTGCTCTTTAGCCCGTTCCCCTCTCCCGAATCCTCCAGCATCTAGTTCGGCCCCCATTTAAGCCATCCTATGGCATATGTTGTTTCACCACGACGATATTTGGCGCCCACCGTGGGGCCGATCGATATGCTGGGCGGAGTATTTATTCGGACGGGGTCTGTGATAGCAGCTTCAGGAGTGCGAGTGGTCTCTGGCCTCGTCCAGAGGCTAGGCTCGCTCAGTTTCGTCAGTGACAACGCCGGTTGTCTCGGCGGCCGGCCATTCCCCAGGGATGGCCGGATTATGTCTTTCGGTTCCCACGAGGTGTACGTGGGGACTGAGAGAATTTGCAGGAAGGAGGTGCTGGTGGCGTCGGATCCTCCGTCACATCGGCTGGCTCACGCTGGGCGTAGCGCTCGCTCAGTAGAGCCGGCTGAGGTGATGATGGCCGGCACATCCGTGCCGCCGGCGGAAGATGCCAGCAAAGCAGCAGCGGCCGGAGCTTCTCCTCCGGAGCCGCCGAAGGTCAAGAGGTCGGCGTGTCCTTCGTTGGAGCGTGCGGAGAACCTGGCCGGCACTTCCGGTGTGCCGGCTAGGGGCGAGGTGCTTCTTCCCGTCATCGAGCGACTTCTCGAGCCGGTGCGATCCGGCGATGATCCGGAGCAAACAAGGGAGGTCCTGGAGGGATCTCGCCAGGCCCTCGTCGACGAGGCCCTGGCCATGAACCAGGAGCGCGAACGGTTTAACCGGCAACTCCGTGAGTATGAAGCAGCTCATGGTTTTACTCCTGTGGTAACCCGGCCTAGCCGGATAGAAGAGGTTAGAGCTAGAGGTAGAGATCTTAACACTGAGCTAGGTAAAAATGCTAGGGCTAAGAGTCATACTGCAACTAGTACTGTGCCTAAGGTAATTTATAGCTCGCCAGTAAAGAACCTTAGAGCAGCAGCAGAGGTAGCTAAGGACTTATCTAGTTTATCCGGCGAAGCACTGCGTGAGCAGCAAGCCCGGCTTAACCATCTTTTGTCTGAAGCTACAAAGCAGCAGGAGGCCTTTAAGAAGGCAAACCCAGGTGCCGGGGCATCTCAGTACATTGTGTCGGCGGGAGGTGCCGGCGCGAGGTCGAGGGGCCAAGCCTCGTCCCCGCATCCCAGCGCCCGGCGTGCCGGAAGTGTGACCTCTGGCCGCCGAGACAAGCAGATCCAGGTGTACGATCCGGCTGTCGCCGGAAAGCAGGCGATGGTGCAGAAGAATGTCGGCCAAGCTGACAAGTATGTCGGCAGCAAGAAGCCCGGCCAGAGTGTGCCGGCCGGGCATGAAGCAGGCGCGGCCGGTGGCGGCCGGAGTAACAGTGCAGCCCGGCGTCAGCAGCAGGGCGCCGGAGGTGCGGCGCAGCAGCAAGGTACAGCTCAGCCGAGATATCGGGAAGATGATGGGAATTCCGCCCTAGCCAGGGCGGGATATCAGCAGCAAGACCAACAAGGCCAGCAAGCTGATCAGTGCCAGCCGGAGCAGCAGCAGCAGATGATTGCAGGCCCAATAGCATCCCGGCTTGGACCTCGGTCCTTGGCAGCCAATGATGCATGTTTCAAGCTGGACAAGATCCACCAATCAGAGATGGTGGAGAGGCAAGGAGCTCCGGGTCCCAGGTGCTTTGGACCCCGGATTATGGGGGAGCCGGTGCCTTACTTCTTCCAGCTCGCGCGTGGCGCGAGGACATATAATGGCAGTACGAAGCCGGAAGATTGGTTGGAGGATTACTCCACAGCGGTGAACATCGCCGGAGGAAACCTCAGATGGGCGGTACGATATGTGCCGCAGATGCTGGAAGGTCCAGCCAGGATATGGCTGAATAATCTGCCGGCCGGAAGCATCAACGGCTGGATTGATTTCGAAGAGTAGTTTGTGTCGAACTTTACCAGTACATACAAAAGGCCCAACCGTCCGCAGCAGCTAGCTAACTGCCGGCAAGGAGTGAATGAGACTGACCGTGACTACCTGACCAGGTGGTGCACGTTGCGCAATTCCTGCGAAGGAATTAATGAGCAGCAGGCCATCATGTGGTTTGCTCATGGGTGCCGGCATGGCACCATGCTGTGGCAAAAGCTTCAGAGGCAAATGCCGGCCACGCTGGCCGAAACAATCAAGATTGCTGATAGTTATGCTCTGGGAGATCCCATGCAGCCCAGTCTCGATTCACAAGGACAGGGGCAGACCCAGGGGAACACCAGCAATGCCGGGAGACCAGGGCAATATTATCGCACTGATAACCGGAACAAGAGAAGAGATGAAAGGCCGGATCACCGGTACGGAGCAGCACAAGTAGAAGCTGTGGAGGAAGAACAAGGGGGCGCCGGCAGTAGCCAGCGTCCGAGATATGAGGGCTATCAGCAGCCTCAGCAGCAGCCGCAGCAGCAAGCGCAGCCGTTCCAGAAGAAGAATGTCTGGACCAACAAGAATGCCGGCGGAGCCGCCGGCCAGAAGAAGCAGTGGCCGAAGTATACTGTGGGTCTTGCCATGGACAAGCCTTGTGTGTTCCACACATTCCAGCCGGGAAAGCCGGCAAACCATTTGACAAGAAACTGTTCGTGGCTGGACGACATATTGGCAGGTCGTGCAGGTCCTTGGGGACCGGCTAGACCACCTGTCCCGGAAGCCCCATCGCCGTTGACAGGTGCCAATACGATTGCAGTCCCACCTAGGCCGGTTAATCCCGGGAATCAGAGCAACGCCGGAAATGCCGGCGTAAATCAAGTTGACCAGAGCTATAATCCGGAATATAACGCCGGAGGCCCAGGAGCGGGCCGGAATGAGTACAAGGAGTATGATCAAAGCTATATGGTCTTTGAGACCGAGAGAACAGACAAGCAGAGCTTGTACCGGCGGTGTTTGGAGGTAAACGCCGTTATGTCGGCCGTTCCGAAACTGATGCATTGGTCTGACCAGGGCATTGGCTGGGACAGGGCAGATCATCCCAGGATCATGCCTAACCCCGGCGGGTATGCTCTTGTGATGGATCCTACATTTGTCGGGCCGGCTAATAACGTGAGGTTCAGCAAGGTCCTCATTGATAATGGAAGCAGCATCAACATCATGTATCGGGATACAATGGAGAAGCTTGGAATCAAGGAAAATATGCTGGAACCAAGCAAGACCACGTTCCACGGCATTGTGCCGGGACTTTCGTGTGCGCCGATGGGCAAGATCCGGATGGATATCATGTTTGGCAGCCGGGATAACTGCAGGGTGGAAAACCTCATGTTCGAGGTGGTTGATCTGGAGAGTCCCTACCATGCTTTGCTAGGGAGGCCGGCATTGGCAAAGTTCATGGCCACTACGCATGTTGCGTACCTGAAGATGAAGATGCCGGGGCCCGGAGGGGCAATTACCATCATTGGTGATTACAAGCGTTCGATGGCGTGCGCCACGGCCGGGTCTAACCTGGCCGAGACTCTGATCATTGCAGAGGAAAGGAAGAGGCTCAAGCGAGCAGTAGAGATTGCTGAGACGGTCGTGGCCGACAAATCTATGCCGGGCATGTCGAATCCCGGCGGCGGTGCTTCTTTTCAAGTGGGAAAGGAGGTCAAAAAGGTGCCTCTGGATGAAGCTTTCCCGGAGCGCCATGCCCTCGTTGGGGCAAGTCTGGATCCCAAATAGGAAAGCGAGCTCATCAGCTTCCTCCGTGAGAATCGGGATATCTTTGCATGGTCTACTTCAGACTTGCAAGGTGTGCCGAGGGAGCTGGCTGAGCACGCATTGCATGTGAGGCCGGATGCTAAGCCGGTGAAGCAGCCGCTCCGGCGGAATGCCGGCGACAGAAGGAAAGCCATTTGGGACGAAGTGGCCAGGCTCTTGGCCTCTGGTTTTATCAAGGAAGTACTTCATCCGGATTGGGTGTCTAATCCGGTTTTAGTGGAAAAGAAGAAAGATGAGCCCGCCATAGTGAAAGTATGGCGGATGTGTGTTGATTACACCAACTTGAATAAGGCATGTCCTAAAGATCCATTCCCGCTCCCTCGGATCGATCAAGTGATTGATTCCACAGCTGGATGTGAGCTGTTATCATTTGTAGATGCATATTCTGGTTTCCACCAGATCCCCTTGTATGAGCCAGATCAAATAAAGACATCCTTTATTACCCCGTACGGGGCTTATTGCTATCTCACTATGCCGTTCGGTTTAAGAAATGCCGGCGCAACTTACCAAAGGTGTATGCAGAAATGTCTGCACGATCAGATAGATAAAAATGTGCAGGTATATGTCGACGATATCGTCATAAAAACCAAGGAGAGCAAGACTCTCATAGACGATCTCCGGGAAACCTTTGGGAACCTGAGGAGATTCCGGATGAAGCTGAATCCGGCTAAGTGCACCTTTGGTGTGCCGGCGGGCAAGTTGCTCGGCTTCCTTGTCTCCAGCCAGGGTATTGAGGTGAATCCCGGCAAGATTCGTGCCATAGAAAGGATGAAGCCGCCGACAGATTTGAGGGAAGTACAGAAGTTCACTGGGTGTCTCGCATCCCTGAGCCGCTTCATAAGCCGGCTGGGAGAGAAAGCTTTGCCGTTATATCAGTTGATGAAAAAGTCCGACACATTTGTCTGGACAACGCAAGCAGATGCAGCTTTCAAGGAATTGAAACAGTTGTTGTCAACAGCGCCGGTATTAGCGTCTCCAATGCCCCGGGAGCCAATGTTGCTCTATATAGCGGCAACCAATCGAGTTGTCAGTGCTGTGGTGGTAGTAGAGCGAGAGGAAGGAGGCAAAACCGTGCAGCGGCCGGTATATTATCTGAGTGAAGTCCTCTCCACCTCAAAGCAAAACTACCCCCACTATCAGAAGATGACCTATGGTGTCTATATGGCGGCCAAGAAGCTCAAGCATTACTTCCAAGAGCATCCAATCCGGGTAGTGGCCGAGGCCCCTATCTCGGAAATTATAAGCAACAAAGATGCCAGCGGCCGGATAGCAAAGTGGGCAATAGAGTTTTCACCATATACACCGCAGTATGACAAGAGAGATACAATCAAGTCCCAGGTGCTGGCTGATTTCTTTATTGACTGGGCCGAGGTACAATACGAGCCGCCATTGCCAGATGCAAACTATTGGAGGATGCATTTCGATGGGTCCAAGACAATCCATGGCTTGGGTGCCGACATAGTACTCAGTTCACCAAAGAATGACCAATTGAGATATGTCCTGCAGATTCATTTTGCAGCATCAAATAATGTGGCGGAATATGAGGCGCTTGTGCATGGCCTGAAGGTGTCTAAGGACATAGGAATTCGCCGGATTATGTGCTTCGGTGATTCTGACTTAGTGATTCAGCAGTGTTCTGGCATATGGGATGCGCATGACGCAAACATGGCATCCTACCATTTCCTGGTGCAGCAGTTAAGTGGTTACTTTGAAGGTTGTGAGTTCCGGCACGTTCTCCGGGCTCAGAATGACGCAGCCGATGCATTGTCCAAGCTGGGATCTTCCAGAGACTCAATCCCGCCCGGCATTTCGCTGGAGCATCTGAGGAAGCCGTCAATCAAGCCCTCGCTGGAGTCATCCTCCATTTATGTCCCGCCAGGTCTAGACGAAGCAGTTCCAATGGAGATAGATACCGGAGCCAGGTCAGATAACCCGGGGACTGACTCCTCAGTCCCGGGGACTGGGCCGGCATATGCTGTGAGTACGGTATTCCGGAGTAAAACTAAGGGCAAGGGCAAAATATACCAAGAGGTTGTGCCGGTATACCCGGGGACTGCTCCGGCATACCCGGGGACTGATTCCTCAGTCCCGGGGACTTCGCGGCCCATGGAGATCGATTATGTATCGGTCGAAATGATGGAGATAGATCAGGCAGTGTTCACTGTCAGGGAAGTGCCCTCATGGGCACATCCTATTATGAACTTCTTGGTGGATGGCCAAGTGCCGGCGGATGAAACCGAGGCCCGCCGGGTTATAAGGAGATCCAAAGCGTATACCATCATCAACAAAGAAATATACAAGAGAAGTACCACCGGAGTATTGCAGAGATGTGTCGAATCTGCGGAAGGTCTGGAGATGCTCCGGGAAATTCACCAGGGGGAGTGTGGTCACCATGCTTCGTCCAGGGCATTGGTGGCAAAGGTATTCCGGCATGGCTTCTATTGGCCAACGGCACTGCAAGAGGCAGAAAACTTGGTCCAGAAGTGTAATGGGTGTCAAAGATATGCCCACCAGATTCATCAGCCGGCATCTGCCCTGAAAACTATCCCAATAACCTGGCCCTTTGCTGTTTGGGGCCTGGATATGGTCGGGGCTTTTAAGCCGGCCAGAGGAAAGATGACCCATATCCTGGTCATGGTGGACAAGTTCACCAAGTGGATTGAAGTGAAGCCCATAAGCAAGTGTGATGGTCACACATCAGTGAAATTCTTAAAGGATATAATCTTGAGATATGGTGTTCCTCATAGCATCATCACTGACAATGGGTCAAACTTTGCCCAAGGGCCATTTGCCAGATTTTGTGAGGAAGTGGGAATCCGGCTGGACGTTGCGTCGGTTGCCCACCCTTGTGCCAATGGCCAAGTAGAGAGATCGAATGGGCTAGTATTATCCGGCATAAAACCCCGGCTGATAGAGCCACTGGAGAAAACTCCGGGATGTTGGCTAGATGAGTTACCAGCTGTGCTTTGGAGTTTAAGGACAACTCCGAATAGATCAACAGGCTACACACCATTTTTCCTGGTGTATGGAGCAGAAGCTGTGCTTCCAACAGATGTAATACATGATGCACCAAGAATAGTGCTATATACTGAGGAAGAGGCTAAAGAAGCCAGAGAAAATGATGTTGATCTGCTAGAGGAAGCAAGGGAAATAACTCTGTCAAGAACAGCAGTGTATCAGCAGAACCTTAGACGCTATCATGCGCAGAAGGTAAATCCAAGGAGATTTCAAGAGGGAGATCTAGTACTCCGGCTAAAGCAAGGAACAGAAGGCCGGCATAAGTTAACACCTCCGTGGGAGGGGCCATTCATTGTGAGCAGAGCTCTGCACAATGATGCCTATTATCTTATAGATGCGCAGGACCCCAAGAAGAATAAGGCGGACAGGTCCGGAGAAGAAACCAAGAGGCCATGGAACATAGCTCTACTGCGCCCCTTTTACTCCTGAGCAGCACAATGTATGTATTTCCATATTTTGCTTTGAGTGCCGGCACTTTATGCCGGCACAAGACTAGTGAATGAAATGCCGGCATCCCAAAGAGAGCGGGCACTGCCTCCGAGATATGCTGTTGTTTATCTATTGTTTTTTGTTATATGCCGGCTGGCTTTATTTGAATGTTTCCTATGTCGGCCTAGTAATGTGTCGGCACCAAAGGCCACTCTTCGACTCAGCTGCTGTCCGAAACCCGGCTTCATGGCTAGCAAGAGTAGATGCCAGAGATTGTCTACACATGGAAAACGGCTAAGGAAATGTAAAGCAAGCGAACCGACATTTTCGTTAAAGCTAAAGTTAAAATTTAAAGTGTCGGATGATTTGAAGTCTAAGTGTCAAAGTTAAAGTACTGTATGTTCGAGGAAGCAACCTTGAGACTCATACGTCGAAAGCCAAATAAGGTAGACAAGTAGCCAAGGTTGTGAAATTGAGGAAACAGGAAAACAACTCGGTGACTTAGCCAAAAGATGATCCGGCATTGATAACAAGCAAACCGAAATAAAACTTGTTCAGGTAGCAAACCAAAGGAAATTAAACGTGTATATTACAACTGCACCCGGCATTCCGGGGATCTGATAAAACTTAAAGTTTTTATGCTGCAAAGTCAAGGAGCAGGGGCAGAAGTAGAGGCGCCGGCTGGTGGAGCAGTGGCGGTGGAGATGTCGGCTTCAGGAGTGCCGGACCCAGCAGATGGAATGGAGCCATCACCTCCGCCCGGGGCAGATGCCTGTTCCGGAGCATCAATGTCGGCCTCTTCAGCTTCCTCTTCATCCTGGCTGGAGTCGGAGCCCTCAGCAGCGGCGGATGTCCCGGCATCGTCCTTCTTCTCCGGCTCGCGGATGTCCCGGACGAAGGCGTCGGTGTCGGCATAGTCCACATAGCTGTGGGCCAACTCCCGTCGGCGCCGGATGTGTTCCGGATCCGTGGTCCAGATGGATCCTTCGTGCACAGTGCGCAAAGTCTCCAAGTCAGCCTTTTCATACCAGGACAAGAAGTAGCTGAGAGCTTTGTCAGCTCCAACCCTCGCGCCAGAATCTCGCCACTCCCGGAGGCGAACCTTGGCCAGCTGCAGATCGTTGCCAAGGTCGACGGGATCAGTGGGAGTCCTTTGTCCCGGCCAGAGGGCAGAGAATGCCTCCTGGGCGCCATAGAAGAGTTCTTCGGTGTAGAGCGTCATGGCGTTCTTCCGGGACTGCAGAGCCAACAGCTGCTCCGACATGTCCCAGTTGGGCGAGTCAACCGGAACACCCCGGCTTTCTCGGTCCAACTGCAAAGCCCTCTCAACGTCTTCGACGGAAGCGGGAAACATGTCTGAGGAATAGAAACAATGTTAGCAAAAGGAGAATATGTCGGCATAGATGCTATGCCGGAAAGAATTACAATATGTCGGGAAGGATAAAGGGAAAGGATTTGAAGCTTACTGGCAAGGTCGGCATTCAGCTGTGCAACTGTAACCTCCCATTTGGTGGCCTGCTCCTTCAGGCTATCCAGTTCAGCGTGGGCGTTGGAGGCATCAGTCTCGGAGGTGACAAGCAGGGTCTGGGTTTTCTTCAGTAGGCCCTCCCGCTGTTCCTTTTCGTCCAAAAGCTCGGTGATACTGGCCCTTCAGCTGCTCTATCTCGGCCTTGTGAGCAGCATCTCGGTCGTCCAGTTGCTTGGCCACGTCCACTGAGGACACACAGTCCTGGTGGCGGGCCTCCAGTGCAGCTTTCTCGTCTGAAAAGAGTTGAAGTCAAAACAAGGATTTGAAGAAAGAAAACAGTGAAAAGATTAAAGGATTTGAAGTACAGAAGGATTAGTTCAAGGTTAAGAGGATCCGGCATACCAGTAAGCTCTTTCACCCTCGTAAGAAGCGCGGCGACTTGTTCTTCAGTGCCAGCTGCAGAATGTCGCCACAAGGTTATGTGTCGGCAAGAAGAAGTATTGCAAAGTAAAGAGAGGAAAGATATCCGGCATATAGCAGTATGTCGGCAAAAGATTACCTTTCTTGGACAGCTCCAGCTGAAGCTTGCTATGCTCGTCGGATAACTTCCGATGCTCGCATACCAAGTCATGAAACAGGTCGGCCCGGGTGTTGTTCATGCGCTGCAAAAGTGCCCGGATTTAAAATGTCAGCAGAGAAATTTGGCATGATAATTAAGTTGAAGATTCAATCAAGTGATCATTCTACTGAAGACCCGGCACAGGTGCTGCGCACCTATCCCGGCCCTCGGTGACTAGGATTTGAAGCTCGAAACGAGCTTGTATCTCGGTCTAGAGGATTTGAAAGATAATTGAGATGTGAAATTGTTAAAGACCCGGCACAGGTGCTGCGCACCTATCCCGGCCCTCGGTGACTAGGATTTGAAGCTCGAAACGAGCTTGTATCTCGGTCTAGAGGATTTGAAAGATAATTGAGATGTGAAATTGTTAAAGACCCGGCACAGGTGCTGCGCACCTATCCCGGCTCTCGGTGACTAGGATTTGAAGCTCGGATCGAGCTCATATGTCGGCAGTGAATTCAAAAGAAGCTAGCTAAAAGACTATGAGAAAATCCCGGATGTCCGTATCCCGGACAACCGACATTTTCGGGGACTGGGGATATGTGTATAGGTAGAAAGGACTTACGTTGGTGGCATCAGCTAATCGGTGAAGTCTCTGCTGGAGACTGAGGAGCTCGCAGGCGATCGGTAGGGGCTTCGCGGCCAGGATATCTGCTGGGCTGCCAGTAGCCGCGGCTTCGGCCTTCTTCTTGCTGCTGGAGTCCGCGGTGTCCATGCTGCCAGCGTCGTTCCACTTGGTACAATGCTCCGTGAGAGACCCGAGGCTTTGGTCACTCTTTGTCACCAGGGGGATGATGCCCTCAAGTTCTGGCGTATCGAAGAAGTTGCGCCGGTAGCCAGGCCGGGCTGCTGCCCTGCCAAAGTGCAGGGCCAGAGCAGAGCTGGTCCGGGACGCTGCTTTAGGAGGAATAGTGGCGGCGGAAGGCGTGCCGGACTTGCTAGGCTGGAACTTGAGAGTGCCGGACTTGGCCTGGGCGGTGGTCTTGGCCGGGGCAGTGGCTTTGGCCGAGGCAGTAGCCTTGGTCGGCGCAGGAGTCTTCTCAGAGGATGGAGTCTCGGGTGCAGGCTGTTCTGGCGCGGCCGGTGAAGCTTGGCCAGCTGGGGCAGGTTCCGGAATAGTCTGGACTTCCGGCACAGCAGGGCCCTTTCCTTTAAGATCTATGCCGGCGCTCTTGTCGCTTGCGCCGGCGTCGTCAGTTGTGCCGGCATCGCTGGTGGGCGCGCCGGAGTCTGGGGCTTCTTGGTGGGCTCCTGTGTCCATGTGGACATCAGGAGCCGGAGGTTCCTGTTGAGCCCCCGAGTCCATGTGGACGTCGGGGGTAGAGGTGTCTTGTTCCGGCGGAGGAACGTCCTTCGCCGGGGAGGAGGTCTTGTCGGGCGCAGGCGAAGATGTCGGCGCCGGGGAGGTCGTGTGGCTGGCAGAGGGTATGTCGGAGGTAGCAGTGGCCGCAGGCTTGGTAACTTTCGGGTCGCCACTCGAGCCAGAAGCTTGTTCCGGCGCAAGAGGAGCTCTGAAAGAGAAAAAACGCCAAGTCAATAATGCAAGCAAGAGATATGTCGGAAATGAAACAAGCAGAAGGAACTTACCCCGCGGCGACAGGTCTCGGTTTCTTCAATATGGGCACGCCGACCTTCTGCCTCTTCGACTTCTGAGGTGTGTCGGGCTGGGGCTTCACACCTCGCTTCCGGCCGGCACGTCCGCCGGTGGAAGGAGGTCCCTGGTTCAGAGGCGCGGCATCGATAACCATATCGTCCGGGATAGCTGAGGACGGCATTGGAAACTCATAAGCAATAGGTGTTTCTGGAAAGGCATATGCAAGTGGCATCGGGTCATAGTACAGCAGGATCTCCTCGTCAGAATCAATCTCACTCCGGTCTTGAGTATAATGCCGGGATGAAGAGCCCTTACCCATGGCAGCTGCAGCACGGGTGCTCCTGGGTAGCTTATCCCAATGATCCGGATCTTCAACATCCGCAACAGTGCGGTCCGCCGCGATCTTGATCCGGGAGTTCTCCATGGCTTGGAAGCTGAATTTCTGTATAAACAGCAAAGTCAAAGTATTCAGACAAGGAAATATGCCGGTGGAAGAGGTATGTCGGATCAATATGATATGTGTCGGCAAATAGACATGTGTCGGCTTAGTATCTATGTGCCGGACATGGACTTTATGTATCGGATAGGACGGTTTACCATTGGGGCAGGCCTATCCCGGCTGTATGGTTCTAGCCCCCAGGCAAAAGTGGCCTGAGAGGACTTGCAGACATCCTTAATCCGGCGCAGAATGTCGGCCGGAGTCAGCTCGTGTGTGGAGTGCCGGGTGGGGTCCATTGGCCCGCTCATCTGGCAGATCTTGTGCGACCGGCGCTGCAGAGGGGAGACGCGCCGGCTTATATAGCAGGCCACCAGGTCTTGAGGAGTAAGACCGGCATCCCGGAGCTCGCCCTTAACCCGGTGAAGCGCATTCACCGGCATCACCGAGTTCTTCGGGTTGTAGGTCCAATTCGTCATAGCCAAGGGTGGCTCGTCCACAAATGGCGGCAGGTTGAGCAGATCCTCGTCGGTGGTGTTCTTGACATAGAAGAAGCTTTTCTGCCACTTCTTGCAAGATTCCAGGAGCTCCACCTTGGGGAAGTCCGAGCCCTTCCGGGACATGATGGTGGCCGCGCCGCAGAGGGTCATGGGGCGGTCCTTCTTTTCCTGGGCCATCTCCGGCGGGTCGTCCTTGCTCCAGGGCGGCTCCTGGACGACTTGCTTCCGCAGTTGGAAATATTTCGCCCAGCCTTGGGTGAGGGGCTCGATGCCGGCATAGCCCTCGCAAAAAGCAGCGAAGGCGGAGAGGATCATCACGGCGTTGGCCGGGATATGATGAGGTTGTAGGTCGTAGGTGTTGAGGAAGTCCCGGAAGAAGTCCGATGCCGGCAGCCCGAAACCCCGCTCGAAGTGGGCGATGAAGACGACGCGTTCGCCAGGTTCAGGTGCCGGCACAGTTTCTCCTGCTGGTAGCCGGCATGCTACGCCCTCCGGGACTCTCCTGGTGGAGGTGACCCAGGATATGTCGGCCGGAGTAACCTCCGACCCCTCCCAGCCGGAGCGTCCTTGGGCTCGGGCCGAGGTATCTTCCTCAGAGGCCGAGGTACCCGTCATGCTTGAAGATGCCATCTTAGTGGCCGGGACAAGGCGTGAGAGCCGGAGTCCCGTGATGTTATTCCTATCAAGGCCGGAGAAAAGAGGGAGGTTAGTCTCTCCGGCATACCGCCCTCACCAATGTTAGCAGAGATAAAAAGATCTACCGAGACAGTTAAAATAGGAAACAAATAAGGGTAAAACTCCTAAAGATGAACACCTGCGAGCGTTGCCTAGCAATGCTAGTCGAATCAAAGGGAAAACTAGCTCTGAAACTGAAGCAGACCTATGCAAGTGTGGTTACCAATGCGAAGTTATAAAAAGCGTGAAGGAGGAAGAACAGAGGGAGATCTCACCGGAGCTTGGCCGGCGGCGATGAAGCGGCGGCGAGCGTGCAGGAAGAGTTCCAATCTCCCTGCAATGTCGCGGAGGAACGATGCGGCGGCGGCGGCGTCGTCGACGGAGATGCCGGGCGTCGTCGAGCGTCGGCGTCGGCGAGGAGCAGGTTGACTGCGGCGGAGATGCTGTTCTTTGGACCGGCGGTGGAGCGCAGGAGGCAAAGGAGCAGGCGAGGAAGACGATGGTGGGGGGTAAAAAGATAAGTTTACCCCCGCCGCCCTATTTATATGTCTGCCAGGTCAGGGTCGTGGGGATCGTGGGAGTGTTCCACTCCCCCGACCGTTCCTGCAGAGAGTCGCCACGTGGCGGCACGGAGTGGGGCGGCGGTTCCGGTAACTGTGCCATGACGCAATGATGGCGAGGAGTAACTGCACTGTGAACCGTCACATCGTGGGTGACCGTTCGAGGTGGCAGGACGGTTCCAAGTTTCGATGCAAACTGTCAGGCGTGGCTTCTCAAGGAAGACTCGTCTATATGACGGAATAATTGCCCGATGTATATGTTCCGTCCGGAATACCCTCGGGACCGGCCGGAATAAGTTTTGGAACAGGAACAGAGGCCGGGATATGTGCAGATGTGCCGGCATATAATCTGATCGCCGGGGCATAATGAAGAAAGGTATGTTGAACCTGTCAAGGCTCCACAGTTATGACTGGGGAACCTCGGCAGCTTCGGGGACTAGTGTCGGGGGGATGACCCCCGGTAGGGTCAAGAGACTAGAAAGACACAAGGTCTATGGTTGACTTTATGCCGGGTTATCAAGGAAGGGCCTGGCCGGAATATAAGAGCATCGGCTAGGCCGGCATATGTGTGTATCCCGGCTGATACTTGGATATGCCGGTATAGCCGGAATACTTATAAAAGTGTGCCGGCATATACTTAGATATGCCGGCCTAACCATTTGGTGTGTTGTGCAGGAGCAGGGGAGGCCGGATTACCCGACCCTCGTAGGTCGTTGGTCCGGCATATATGTCCTGGGTATGGCCAACGGTCATATCCGGGATACTTATGTCAACCAAGGTGTCACATCCCTACAATCAAGGAAGAAAACATCCAAGCATGGTAGCAGAGTGGGATGGCAGGGTGCACAGTGGTGGTCTACCAACCCTCACTGTGCACAAGTACAGAGCTCACCTCACAGAGGTAAGGCCACAGTTCAAGAGGTACAAGGTACAGGGATATGAAGTCCCATCGAGAGCAATCAGGGAGGAAGTCAAGGGTCGGTGCCTTCGTCAGCAAGTCCTATTTGGAGTGTAGCCCGTGTCTTGTGGTCCCTTATGACCGTTGTAACCCTGGCTACCACTATATAAGGTGGCATAGGGAGCCCTAGTAAAGGGTTGGTCACTCTGTGTTCCTACACCTAGCAGTTCATCTTCCTTCTCTAGCAGAGAGCTTGGAAGCACCATTGTTGTGTACTACATCGACCCAAATATACAACCAGTAGAGCAGGAGTAGGGGTGTTATCTCCTTACGAGAGCCCCGAACCTGGGTAGATCTGTGTTCCTTTCTGTCGTGCTCTTCAGCCCGTTCCCCTCTCCCGAATCCTCCAGCATCTAGTTCGGCCCCCATTTAAGCCATCCTATGGCATATGTTGTTTCACCACGACGACAGTGTGTTAAAAATCTCAAAATATTCCAAACATTCAAAAAATCTCAAAACATTTAGAAATCCCAAAAATATAAAAAAACACGTAAATGATGAAGAATCCAAAAAATCTTAAAATCTTTTAAAAATCTGTAAAATCTTAAAATTTCATGAAACTAAAAGTGCAAAAAATTCCATTTTCCCTTTTGAATTTGAGGAATCTAAAAATTGTTGAAATGACCAAGGGTCCTTAAATTCGGATGTAACTTTTTGTTCTGATACTTTTTAATATAAAAAACTTTTCAATCCGACGTCGTATGCAAAAATTATCGTTGTTTTACTGTGACATAATGTTTCTTTGCAAAATATATCGAAATTTTAGTTTGTTATTTTTTGTATCAAGTAGAACACATAATATATGAAAATCTTGAAGTTTTTTATTTTTTTGAATTTTGTACCATTTTCTACGATTTTTCACAAACTTAAAAGGCGATCCAAGGGGGGGTGGCTGGAAGAAAAAACGTTATCCCCGGCGCATTAGCTAGGTGCGCCAGGGGTAACAACCTATCCCTGGCACATAAGAATGTGCGTCGGCAATACACCTATTATCCCCGGCGCATTTGCAAGATGCGCCGTCGATACACCACTTATCCCCGGCGCATCTCTGGTCTATTCGCTAGGGGTAACGGTGAATAGGGGGCGGCCCTCCCGGGGTGGGCCTGGTCGGTCTTATCCCTGGCGAATCGGGGGCCTATTCGCCGGCAGTAATTAAGTATCACCGGCAAATATAAAATAATGTGCCAGGGCTATTATTACCACCGGTGAATCTTTTTTGTATGCGCCGGCGACAGTGATGCTGGCTATAAGCTTTTCTCTAATAGTGTACTAGGGAGAAAACAATAATCTCTTGTTCAAGGATATTTGTATTGTTTACATTCCACACTTTGCTTAAGACGATAATCTGTTGCTTGCAACTTAATACCCAACGGTTGTTCGGATGATATCCGGCGGGTGGATTATTAGTCATAGATGCAGTTGGATTACGGTCTATTTATTATGTTGTAATGCCCAAGTGAATCTCATAGTGATCCTCATGACATGTACATGCATTGCTTTGCATTCTTTATTCTGTCAATTGCCCAACTATAATTTGTTTACCTAGCATGTTATTTATCTTTATGGAGAGACACCTCTAGTGAACTGTGGACCCCGGTCCATTCTTTTACATATATTACTTTCTACTGCAAGCACTGTTTACTTTCCACAATTATTATTTACTTACTGCAAACAAATATCATTTTTTACATGATACGTTTAATCCTTTGTTATCAGCAAACCGGTGAGATTGACAACCTCACCGTAAGTTGGGGCAAAGTCTTTTGGTTGTGTTGTGTGCAGGTTCCACGTTGCTGCTGGCATAGACACCGTGCCATCAAAGACTCCTTCTGGCGTCGTTGACAAAGTCAGCTAGCAACAACCTTCGGGAGTGATTTCTTTCTCCTACTAGTCCATTAAACCTTGGTATCATAAGTGAGGGAAGATTTACTGTTATACTCATCATACCTTCCTCTTGGGGTTTCCCAACTGGTCTTGTGAGACATCAAGACAATTTTCTGGCGCCGTTGCCGGGGAGAAAGAGAATTTCTGCAAGGGGAGTCTTTCACTTCCAATATTTTTACTTTGTTATTATTTTTCTTAGTTTCTTTACTTTATTTTTGTTTGCATCTTTTTATCAAAAATTCAAAAAAATTAGTTCCTTTTATAGTTGGTATTTCATTACTTCTACTTATAGTTCATTATGTTGTTCCCTAAGTACGTTCTGGAAGACCTATCAATAGGTAGTGGTTCTATAATTGGGAAAGATAACATTGAAGAGTTCTTTAATCATGTCTATAAGCACAAAGATGTTGAGGATAGATCTTTAGCTGAACTTGCTCCTAGTTATGAAGTTGCTGCTGCATACTTAGTTTACATGTTGGAGGCTAGGTTTGTTAACCTTAATCCCTTTATGCAGCAAATGTTTCTTAAGCTTCATGATATCGAAGACTCTGAAAAGAGAGATTTTATTTTGGAGACTTTTCATAAAGAATTTAGAGATGTTGTTATAGAAGCTAGGAAAGGTTTTGAGCATTTGAATATGCTTGGCTCACGTGTAGATGTTGTTGGTACAAATAAGGAAGAAATCAAAGTACCAATACCTTTCAAACTCGTAGGAATGCATGAAGCTTTGGAAAAGAATTTTGATTGGATTGTTCCTAAAAACCCTTTTGATGAAAGTAGTGAACCCAAGAGTGTTGAGAAAGGATCTTCTAAAACTTGTTTGGATAAAATACAATTCCTTGTTGAAAAGGCTTCTGCTATTGATCTTAATGCTTCTCCGTTTGAAAATACTTAATTCTCACTTTTTGCGCCTAGCTCAAAAGCGTTAAAGAAAAGCACTTTTGGGAGATAACCCAATGTTTTCTTTTCATTACTTTTTCCTTTTTGTTGAGTCTTGGAAGTTATTACTCCTGTAATGACCTCTTATTATCATTTTTATTTCATTTTTGTGCCAAGAAGAGCCTCTAATTGGAGGAAGGTAAGATTTGGGGAAGTTGCTATCTGATGTCTACGCACTTCTATTCTTGTAGACACTTGTTGGGCCTCCAAGTGCAGAGGTTTGTAGAACAGCAGCAAGTTTCCCTTAAGTGGATCACCCAAGGTTTATCGAACTCAGGGAGGTTAGAGGTCAAAGCTATCCCTCTCAAGCAACCCTGCAATTACGATACAGAAAGTCTCTTGTGTCCCCAACACACCCAATACACTTGTCAGATGTATAGGTGCACTAGTTCGGCGAAGAGACAGTGAAATACAAGTAGTAGTGATGATTATTAGTAGCAAACGTGATGTGAAATAAATATCGCTGCGAGCAAACAAGTAACAAAATAGCAAGTAAACGGTATGCAAAGCTTGGAAACAAGGCCTAGGGATCATACTTTCACTAGTGGACACACTCCCAACAATATAACATGACTGAACAAATAACTTCTCTTTGCTAAGGCACTCTGAATTACTCTCCTATTGAATAACACTAATCATTGTGTAGTGGCTACAGAAGCACCCCTTAAAGTTCATCAAGTACTTGACAAACACCACTCATAGAGATATCCAAATCAGATCACAATTCAAGATAGAAATCATTGCACCTTAGACCAAGTACTAACACGGTGCACACACTGTCAACATTACACCATGAAAGGAGGAATAGATCACTCAAACTATCATAGCAATAATTATTCTCATAATCCACAAGAGATCACAATCATAGCCTAAACCAAGTACCACCATGATGCACGCACTGTCACCGTTACACCATAGCAGGAGGAATAGATTACTTTAATAACATCACTAGAGTACACAAAATATCTGAATAATAACATGTACTTGTTCAACATGATACAAAGCTCACGATCACATAAAGATCACATCATGGGAGAGAGAGGTGAACCACATAGCTACCGGTAGAGCCCTCAGCCCCGGGGATGAACTACTCCCTCCTCATCATAGGAGACAGCAAGGTTGATGGAGATGGCGGTGAGGTCGATGGAGACGGCGGAGACGGCGATGGAGACCGATGGAGATGGCTCCGGGGGCACTTCCCGTCCCGGCAGGGTGCCGGAACAGAGACTTCTGTCCCCCGAAATTTGTCGACGGCGGCGGCGGAACTGCGGAACTCTTCCTGGAAAATTGCCGACCCCCTTAGGGTTTTCTGTCCCGAGGCTTTATATAGGCGAAGGGGCGATGTCAGAGGGCTGCCAGGGCCTCCTCACACAGGGGCGGCGCGGCCAGGGCCTGGGCTGCGCCAGCCCTGTGTGAGGGAGGCCTGTGGCCCCTATCCTTCCTCTCTTCGGATGTCTGGATGCTCCCGGGAAAAATAAGACTTCTGGCTTTTGTTTCGTCCAATTCCGAGAATATTTCCTGTGTATCACTCTGAAACACAAAAACAGCAGAAAACAGGGAACTGGCACTGTGGCAACTCGTTAATAGGTTAGTTCCGGAAAATGCATAAAAATGCCACTAAGTGTAACGAAACAATAGGCAAATGGTGTAAAAACAAGCATGGAGCATCAAAAATTATAGATACGTTTGAGACGTATCAAGCATCCCCAAGCTTAACTCCTGCTCGTCCTCGAGTAGGTAAGTGATAACAAAGAATAATTTTTGAGGTGACATGCACCTACACAATCTTGATCATATATGCAAGCATTGGTGAGCTGGGATCAATAGAACTTAAAACATGGGCATGAAAGATATAATCATGACAATAAGAACTTAGCAACCATGTTGTAAACATGTAAATGAACACAAACAAAAGATCATGATAATGAAACAATGAAAGTCAAACGTGTGTTCAAATCATAAGGAAAAACATACAAATGGTTTTCAGCTTGTCCTTCAAAGAGAGCAAAACATAAATGCATAGGACACCTCAAAGTTTAAGAGGGCGACTAGATACAAATAATTTAAGAACAAGTGAAACCAACAATATGAATCAATCAATGAACTTTGGGACAATGCATATCACACTAAGAATGACAACTATGCTCTCTTAATGGTGCATAAAGAAAGAAGGTGGTGACTCAACATAAAAGTAAAAGAAAGGCCCTTCGCAGAGGGAAGCAGTGATTTAAACATGTGCTAGAGCTTTTCATTTGTAAAACAGAGAGATAAAACTTGATTTTGAGAGGTGGTTGTCTTTGTCAACGACTGACAATGGGGTTCTTACTATCTTCCATACAAAAATAAAGCAAGTTTTTGAGAGAGAGATTGGCACTCTTGTGCTCTTTTTATAAAACTTGGCACTCCTCCCCACCTTTTCCTTTCACATACCATGGCTAAACGATTCCATCGGGTGCCCACCAACATTCACATTCTTTGGAGGAGTGCCTTTTTTCTTTCTTTTTTTCGCTTTTTTTTCTTTTTGGAATAAGCAATATGGAAGATAGCAAATCCGACCACTACATCCCCATGAGCTGAAAACAGTGTCACAAAACGAGAAGTATTTTGAAGGTTTTTGAAAGGTAGCACACGAAAATTTTACTTTGGAATGGCTTACAAATACCATGCATAGGAATTTATAGTGGACACAATGGCAAACTTGGTTTTTAGGAGTTGGATGCACGAGTAGAGCTCATACTTAGTACAAGGCGAGGGCTAGCAAAAGACTGGGAGCGACCAACTAAGAGAGCAATAATGGCCATAATCATGCAAAGCGACAAAGCGACATTAAAAGAAGCATACGATGGCATCAAAAGTCAAAAACTAAATGATCATGAAGGCTAATGGCGACTTTGTAAGAGTCTAACATGTGTGAGCATGCGCCAAGTCAACCCAAATAAAGCATCAAGGAGAAAACCAAAATAATTCTTCCATACAATAAAAACAACGCATGATTTTTTCAAAGGCTCATTAAGCAATCTCATTTATTTGAGACAAGTCATGCTACAGCAAAACCACTAAGCATACTATCAAAAAGACATCAAGCATGACATGAAAAAGCCTAAGCCGCAGTCTACACAAGCTCCTTCTTGTACCACTATTTTGCACAAAGCTTTTTTCTCTTTTCCAACACCATTTGAAATTTTTAAAGACACCTCTTTTGATGAAAACCAATAAAGATCAGAGGCAAAAAATGCACCTTGATTAAAAGATATGACAAGGTCTGAATGCAAATCAAGGCGAAAATGAAAACCAAAAGCAGTAGCAGAAAAAGAAGAACACTCGATGAACGATAAGAGTGAAAACAGAGTGTTCTTGGCAAATGAAAAGCGAGTTCATCTCCTCCAAAAGAAACATGATGTGATCTAACCATTTATTGCAGCAAACAAACAAACTAAACCAACTAAGAAAACTAAAACAACTGACGCTCCAAGAAAAACACATAGTGCATGAAGCAATAAAAATATAGTGTTTTGAAAGGTGACCTGATTTTTGCCGATGAAGAAGGGGTGCCTCGGGGGCATCCCCAAGCTTTGACGCTTGTACTTCTTGGATATTTCTTGGGGTGCTGCATGGGCATCCCCAAGCTTGAGCTTTTGTCCATTCTTCAACTCATCTTATCATTCTCCAATCCCTACACTTGAAAACTTCCTTCATACAAAACTAAACACAATTCTATTAGCAACATTAGTGCAAGCATACATATAATCAACCCTTTTTTGCTTCAGGTTTCAACCTAAAACCACCACATATTAAGTATATACAACTGTAGCCACTTCCCCAAAAGTTCCATAAAAGAACTCAAAAAGAAAGCGATAAAGCGGCAAACATAAATATTGGCAGAAATCTGTCAAAACTGAACAGCTGACAAAGGTCGAATTTTTGAGGGATTTTCTGTTGCTCAAATTAAAAAGTGTTCAACTAACAAAATTTGGATATAACCTGGGGCACATGCACAAGAAATCGCAGGTCCAAAAGATAAACAGAGAATTTATACGAATTTTTACGGTGTAGCACCGAAAACAGTTTCACGACAGCAACATCCCCAAATCTTACCTCACTCAAATTAGAGGCTTCTCTTGGCACAACAACGAAATAAAAAAGGATAAGGAGCGGTCATTACAGTAGTAATGACTTCCAAGACTCAAATAAAAGAAAAAGTACTGAAAATAAAACAATGGGTTATCTCCCAAGAGTGCTTTTCTTTAACGCCTTTGAGCTAGGCGCAGTAATTTGCAAAGATGCTCATGTGGACGCCATATAAGAGCTTGAGGCAAAGGCGCCATATAAGAACTTAAAGCAATAGAGAGCATCAAAAAGCAAATGTGAAAGACATTTATATCTGAACCACTTTCTATGAAAAATAGTCTTGTAGAGAGACAAGTCATAAAAGCGCAAAGCAAAAAGCATAGGAAGGCAAAACAAGTACAACTTCAAGAATTGCAACATAAAGAGGGGAAACTCAATATTGTTGAGATCCATCAAACCATGTTTCCCTCTCTCATAATAACTTTTAGTAGCATCATGAATAGAACTAACAATATAACTATCACATAAAACATCCCTATCACAAGCTACATGCATAAAAGGATTAATACTCCCCACATGAACAATAGTATTAGGAGCAGATTCAACAGAATAATTATTCTCATCACCATAATCATCAAAGATAGGAGGCATATTGCAATCATAACTAATTTTCTCCTCAAAAGTAGGTGAACTGAAAATATTATACCCATCATCACAAGCTAGAGAACTACTATGTCGCAAAGCATACTCATCAAACATATCATCATAAGAAGGAACATGGATAGCACTAATGGTACAACAATTATTAACCTTAGAATTGGTACCAAAAAGATTTTCAATATCAAAAGTAGAGTGCTTTTCCCAATCATGATCACTAACATAGGTAGTAGGCATAGGAACATCATCCCAATCAGAATTATCATAATCTATAGCAGGATCATAACGCTTAGGGGAAGATACCGTGTCCTCTCGCCTTTTACTCCTCTTCTTCTTCTTCTTCTTCTTACTCTTCTTACTCTCTCCTTTAGGAGGGAGAGACTTGAAGGGCATCTTCTCCACATAATCTTTAGGAGGGAAAGGCATCTTCTCTACATAATCTGGCTTGCTGACAGAAACAACAGAAGAAACTTTGGAGGATTCCTCCTCTCTATTAATAAGATCGAAACATCTATTAGTCCTATCATAGCTTGGCAAATCATCATGTTTAATAAGATCTTGTAAGTAAGTATTTGCGAGGCAATCTTTAGCACAATAGAGATGACAACCAAGAAGGGTGCTATTAATATCAACATCATTCATGCCTACCAAAGCAATTTTTCTAGATATCTCTTCACAATTCAAAAACAAGGTAAGCTCATCATGCTGATTGAGAGTAATCTTATCATCACAATACAAATTTGCGGTACTCGTTCGATTAATTGGGCATTGAAAATTAAAGTGACCTTTTTCACCACAAAATTCACAAAGAAAAGGATAAAGCTCACAAACCCATTCACCAAGCACATCTATATCCTTGAGCCACATGCTGGTTTCTTCATTTGCGTGGGTGATGCAATAATCTTCCTTGTTGTAACTCTGTTCACAAGGTCTATGTATTCCATAAAAATTAACATGCTTATAAGAAATAGTACTTTTAGAAGTTTGAGCATGTTTATTGCAATCATCAATAACAATATCACTTTCTATGCAAGTGTCCTTAAAAGGTTCATGATACACGTCCCCATTTCCTTTAGGAACATTCATATGGGAAGCAAAGGCTTTAAAGCAATCAACCAAAATTTGAGGATCAAGACCATATTTAGCACTAAGCTCTTGAAAATTAGCAGTTTCAGCAAAAGACTTAATGCAATTAAACTCGTAATTCATACCTGATCCTTTACCTTTGTCGCTATCCCAACCTTCAATATTGTTTTGAATTGTCTCAAGCAGACCCCACTTGGTGTCGACATCCTTGCTTGTGAAAGACCCATCAAAGCATGCATCTAGATAGTCCTTGTAATATCCTGAAAGCCTTGCATAAAAATTATTGATAACAATATTACGGGGAAGATCATGAATAGGACATTTATGCATTAGTAACTTCAATCTTCCCCACGCTTGGGCAATGCTTTCTTCCTCATGAGGCCAAAAATTATATATCTGATTACGATCTTTATGAATCTCACTTGGAGGATAGAATTTAGAATAAAAGAGAGGTACAATTTCCTCCCAGCCAACAGATGGACCATCTTCAAGCAGCCGATACCATTCCTCAGCTCTGCCTTTCAGTGATAAACAAAATAGCTTCTTCTTAACTTGGTTCATCGAAATACCTGCACACTGGAACAACTCGCATAATTCATGTATAAAGAGCAAATGATCACCAGGATGGACAGTTCCATCACCTAAATAGCAGTTATCCCTAACACGTTCAACAATCTTCGTAGGTATTTTAAAAGGATGAGGAGCACAAGCATCATTAGAAACATCACATATGGGAGATAAAATATCATCAGAGCAAACTTTCTCCACTAAAGCTGGGGGACTAAAAATATCATACTTAACAAAACCAGCTTCCCCAAGCTTAGACTTTTCCATAGCATTAGCAATAACAGGATTCAAAGCATTCGTACTAATAACATTGCTATGCGAAATAAGCTCCAAAGGATTTTCAATTTTCTCTTCAAATCTAAAATCAGGAAAAAGACTAAAGAACTCTTTGTTTTCCATTAAGCCTAACTAGTGAAAATAAAAACAAGAAACAAAAAGATGTAATTGCAGAATCTAAAGGAAATAACTCCGAGCACTCACACAGGAGGATGCGAGTACCTTTTACCTTACCTCCCCGGCAACGGCGCCAGAAAAGAGCTTGATGTCTACGCACTTCTATTCTTGTAGACACTTGTTGGGCCTCCAAGTGCAGAGGTTTGTAGAACAGTAGCAAGTTTCCCTTAAGTGGATCACCCAAGGTTTATCGAACTCAGGGAGGTTAGAGGTCAAAGCTATCCCTCTCAAGCAACCCTGCAATTACGATACAGAAAGTCTCTTGTGTCCCCAACACACCCAATACACTTGTCAGATGTATAGGTGCACTAGTTCGGCGAAGAGACAGTGAAATACAAGTAGTAGTGATGATTATAAGTAGCAAACGTGATGTGAAATAAATATCGCTGCGAGCAAACAAGTAACAAAATAGCAAGTAAACGGTATGCAAAGCTTGGAAACAAGGCCTAGGGATCATACTTTCACTAGTGGACACACTCCCAACAATATAACATGACTGAACAAATAACTTCTCTTTGCTAAGGCACTCTGAATTACTCTCCTATTGAATAACACTAATCATTGTGTAGTGGCTACAGAAGCACCCCTTAAAGTTCATCAAGTACTTGACAAACACCACTCATAGAGATATCCAAATCAGATCACAATTCAAGATAGAAATCATTGCAACTTAGACCAAGTACTAACACGGTGAACACACTGTCAACATTACACCATGAAAGGAGGAATAGATCACTCAAACTATCATAGCAATAATTATTCTCATAATCCACAAGAGATCACAATCATAGCCTAAACCAAGTACCACCATGATGCACGCACTGTCACCGTTACACCATAGCAGGAGGAATAGATTACTTTAATAACATCACTAGAGTACACAAAATATCTGAATAATAACATGTACTTGTTCAACATGATACAAAGCTCACGATCACATAAAGATCACATCATGGGAGAGAGAGGTGAACCACATAGCTATCGGTAGAGCCCTCAGCCCCGGGGATGAACTACTCCCTCCTCATCATAGGAGACAGCAAGGTTGATGGAGATGGCGGTGAGGTCGATGGAGACGGCGGAGATGGCGATGGAGACCAATGGAGATGGCTCCGGGGGCACTTCCCCGTCCCGGCAGGGTGCCGGAACAGAGACTTCTGTCCCTAGAAATTTGTCGACGGCGGCGGCGGAACTGCGGAACTCTTCTTGGAAAATTGCCGACCCCCTTAGGGTTTTCCATCCCGAGGCTCTATATAGGCGAAGGGGCGATGTCAGAGGGCTGTCAGGGCCTCCTCACACAGGGGCGGCGCGGCCAGGGCCTGGGCCGCGCCAGCCCTGTGTGAGGGAGGCCTGTGGCCCCTCTCCTTCCTCTCTTCGGATGTCTGGATGCTCCCGGGAAAAATAAGACTTCTGGCTTTTGTTTCGTCCAATTCCGAGAATATTTCCTGTGTATCACTCTGAAACACAAAAACAGCAGAAAACAGGGAACTGGCACTGTGGCAACTCGTTAATAGGTTAGTTCCAGAAAATGCATAAAAATGCCACTAAGTGTAACGAAACAATAGGCAAATGGTGTAAAAACAAGCATGGAGCATCAAAAATTATAGATACGTTTGAGACGTATCACTATCCTGAAACAGATTTCTGCGTTGTACCATAAAAATTCGTGAAAATTCCCAGAACATTATTTTGATCTGCGATTTCTTGTGCACATGTGCTACTCGTGTGATGGCGCCAGAAAAGAGCTATGGCGTTTAGTTGACGTGGGAGCAGTATGTCCTTGTGGGTGGTGATGACCAGCCCGTTGGGAACCCCAAGAGGAAGGTATGATGAGTGTAGCGGCTAGTTTTCCCTCAGTTAAGAAACCAAGGTTTATTGATCAGGAGAAGAGAGACGATGATGACTGAAGGTGTTTGTGGAACCTGCACACACACAAACAAGTACTTTGTCCCCAACTTGCGATGAGGTTGTCAATCTCACCGGTTTTCTTGAAACAAAGGTTATGAGTGTATCGAGTGGAAAACAGTAGTAATATGCGAGTAAAGTAAACAGTGCGGGAAAAGTAAACAGGTGATTGCAATATGATTAAAATAGGACCGGGGTCCACAGTTCACTAGTGGTGTCTCTCCATAGATAAATAACATGCTGGGTAAACAAATTACAGTTGGGCAATTGATAGAATAAAGATAACGTGATATGTCAAGAAGATCACTATGAGATTCACTCTAGGCATTACAACAAAATACATAGACCGCCATCCAACTGCATCTATGACTAATAATCCACCCTCAGGGATATCAATCCGAACACCCCAAAAGTATTAAGTTGCGAACAACAGATAATTGCATTAAGCAAAGTGTGTAATGTAAACAAAGCATATGCCCTTGAGCATATGAATGTTGTTTTCTCCCTAGTAGCAACAGCACATCTACCACCTTAGAGGTTTCTGTCACTCCCCCAGGTGAAATAGAGACATGAACCCACTATCGAGCATAAATACCCCCTCTTGGAGTCACTAGCAACTACTCGGCCAAGATAGCTACTAACAACGGAGAGCATGCAAGATCATAAATAACATAGAGATAACAAAAGATATAATTCAGTACAGCAACTTAATCATAAACACCAATATTCATCGGATCCCAACAAACCAACATCATAGAATTACATAACGGTGATCTCAATCATGTAGGGCAGCTCATGAGATCTAAACATGAAGCACATGGTGGAGAAGACAACCATCTAGCTACTGCTATGGACCCATAGTCCAAGGTAGACTACTCACTCATCGCTCCGGAGGCAAGCATGGCGATGAAGAAGACCTCCGGTGGCGATTCCCCTCTCCGGCAGGGTGCCGGGAAGAGCTTCTGGACCCTCCCGATCTTCAGGTCGACGGCGGCGACGGATCGCGATGTATTCTGGAAAACTGATCGGGCTTTAGGTTTTTCTCGTCAGGGGGTATATATAGGCGAAAGGACGATGTCAGAGGGGGGACCACGCCCCCTCACACGGGGCTGGCGCGGCCAGGGGGGGTGGCCGCGCCGCCCCTGTGTCTGGGGCCCACGTGGCCCCTCTCCGTCAGGTCTTTGGATGTTTGGGAGCTTCCCCGTGAAATATGACTTCAGGAACTTGTTTCGTCCAATTCCGAGAATATTTCCTGTGTATCACTTCTGAAACACAAAAACAGCAGAAAACAGGAAACTGGCACTGTGGCACTTCGTTAATAGGTTAGTTCCGGAAAATGTATAAAAGTACCACTAAGTGTAACGAAACAATAGGCAAATGGTGTAAAAACAAGCATGGAGCATCAAAAATTATAGATACGTTTGAGACGTATCAAGCATCCCCAAGCTTAACTCCTGCTCGTCCTCGAGTAGGTAAGTGATAACAAAAGAATAATTTTTGAGGTGACATGCACCTACACAATCTTGATCATATATGTAAGCATTGGTGAGCTGGGATCAATAGAACTTAAAACATGGGCATGAAAGATATAATCATGACAATAAGAACTTAGCAACCATGTTGTAAACATGCAAATGAACACAAACAAAAGATCATGATAATGAAACAATGAAAGTCAAACGTGTGTTCAAATCATAAGGAAAAACATACAAAAGGTTTTCAGCTTGTCCTTCAAAGAGAGCAAAACATAAATGCATAGGACACCTCAAAGTTTAAGAGGGCGACTAGATACAAATAATTTAAGAACAAGTGAAACCAACAATATGAGTCAATCAATGAACTTTGGGACAATGCATATCACACTAAGAATGACAACTATGCTCTCTTAATGGTGCATAAAGAAAGAAGGTGGTGACTCAATATAAAAGTAAAAGAAAGGCCCTTCGCAGAGGGAAGCAGTGATTGCAAGTTTTATAACCTTCAAAAATTATGGTACTTACCGGCTTTGAGCTCTCATTGCCCCCATCATAAGCATCTTGAATGGTTAAAGTTAATGCGAGAACAATTATGATGCATATGCTTAACAAATCATAAGTTGAAAACCTCGTGTCCTGTGAATACGAGTACCCAAACCATGCTAGTTTACTTAGAGTCCCAAGCAAGGCTCTTGTCATTGTAAGTATATGCATATCATTGAGAACCGCCAATGGGGTACCTCCGTGCCCGATGACATGGAACAAGCCCACACCAAAATGACAGGACAAGCAGACAATGAACACCTCGACATCTCTTTTATTTGCTATATTGTTTAGCTTTTTATTGTGAGATGCGTCGTCGAATGTTCACCATGGGTATGCTGCAAATTTCCACCATGAATTATGCATGGCTTAGATTGGCGGCCCGGCGTTTCCCTAACACATATAAAAACTCCATGATCCTCACAAGATTCCCAATTCATTTCACACAGCGGGCATCCATAAACAAAAGATCACGATATCAACTCAAATAAGAAGTGCAATGTTGAAAGCTTGCCCCATGACAGCATGGCTGGGCTAGAATCCAACTTACAACTTGCAAGCATAACAACTCAACATAAGAGACCACAATGTCAAATTTTTAGAACATGAAAAAGTAAAGTGTGCCTTCCGGTTCGTGGGAGCTTTACTGACCGAATTTCGCATAACACTGGTAAGAGTTTAATTTGAAGAGAATATAAAAGCAAGTCAAATTTACTTGGAATAGCAAATTGCTAGTAGGTATGTATGGTGGACACTTTGGAAAACTTTGGCTTTTAGGAGTTGGATGCACGAGTAGAGCTCATACTCAGTACAAGGCGAGGGCTAGCAAAAGACTGGGAGTGACCAACTAAGAGAGCAATAATGGCCATAATCATGCAAAGCGACAAAGCGACATTAAAAGAAGCATACGATGGCATCAAAAGTCAAAAACTAAATGATCATGAAGGCTACTGGCGACTTTGTAAGAGTCGAACATGTGTGAGCATGCGCCAAGTCAACCCAAATAAAGCATCAAGGAGAAAACCAAAATAATGCTTCCATACAATAAAAACAACGCATGATTTTTTCAAAGGCTCATTAAGCAATCTCAGTTATTTGAGACAAGTCATGCTACAGCAAAACCACTAAGCATACTATCAAAAAGACATCAAACATGACATGAAAAAGCCTAAGCCGCAGTCTACACAAGCTCCTTCTTGTACCACTATTTTGCACAAAGCTTTTTCTCTTTTCCAACACCATTTGAAATTTTTAAAGACACCTCTTTTGATGAAAACCAATAAAGATCAGAGGCAAAAATACACCTTGATGAAAAGATATGACAAGATCTGAACGCAAATCAAGGCGAAAACGAAAACCAAAAGCAGTAGCAGAAAAAGTAGAACACTCGATTTTTAATAAGAGTGAAAACTAGAGCGTTCTTTGCAAATGAAAACGAGTACATCTCCTCCAAAGGAAATTTGTTGGGGTCCAACCATTTATTGCAGCAAACAAACAAACTAAACAAACTAAGAAAATTAAAACAACTGACGCTCCAAGAAAAACACATAGTGCATGAAGCAATAAAAATATAGTGTCTTGAAAGGTGACCTGATTTTTGCCGATGAAGAAGGGGTGCCTCGGGGGCATCCCCAAGCTTTGACGCTTGTACTTCTTGGATATTTCTTGGGGTGATGCATGGGCATCCCCAAGCTTGAGATTTTGTCCATTCTTCAACTCATCTCATCATTCTCCAATCCCTACACTTGAAAACTTCCTTCATACAAAACTAAACACAATTCTATTAGCAACATTAGTGTAAGCATAAAATATATTCAACCTCTTTTAGCTTCAGGTTTCAACCCAAAACCACCACATATAAAGTATATACTACTGTAGCAACTTCCACAAGAGTTCCATGATCAAAAAGAACTCAAAAGAAAGCGATAAAGTGGCAAAAACAAATATTGGCAGAAATCTGTCAAAACTGAACAGCTGATAATGGACGAATTTTTGAGGGATTTTCCGTTGCTCAAATAAAAAAGTGTTCAACTAAGAAAAGTTTGGATATAACCTGGGGCATATGCACAAGAAATCGCAGGTCCAAAAGATAAACAGAGAATTTTCACGAATTTTTACGGTGCAGCACCGAAAACAGTTTCAGGACAGCAATAACCCCAAATCTTTACCTCACTCAAATTAGAGGCTTCTCTTGGCACAAAAACGAAATAAACAAGATAAGGAGCGGTCATTACAGTAGTAATGACTTCCAAGACTCAAATAAAAGAAAAAGTACTGAAAAGTAAACAATGGGTTATCTCCCAAGAGTGCTTTTCTTTAACGCCTTTGAGCTAGGCGCAGAAAATTGCGAATCAAGTATTATCAAGCGATGAAGTGCTAGGGTCAGCACGTGCCTTACGTCTCCCTTTCTTACCTTTGTTCTTGACTCTAGGAAAGACATGGTTATTGCAAGGTGGAGTAGTAAATGTTATATTGCCTTTTCCCACATCGATAACGGCGCCAAGGAGCTTCAGAATGGATCTTCCAAGTGTGATTTGTCCTTTTCCTACACATTCAATAACAAGATAATCAGTAGATATCATTCTTCCTAGGATTTTTGTAAAGACTCCTTCAGCTATTCCAAGGGGAGATATGATGGCATTGTTAGTAAGAAAAATTTCTTCTCCTCCCTCAGAAAGCTTCCAAAGGCTCAAAGATTCATAAACATCCTTTGCCATGAGACAAAATTCAGACATAATATCACAACGAGCATGAAAAGTTTCACCACTAATGGTGATTTTTATTATAGGATACTAGCTCGAAGGTTTAGTATTTGTTGGCACATAATCAAAATGCTGGCGCAAAGTATTGTAGCAAGAATTCAAACTAGCAGTTTGAGTCTCAAGAGTATTAAGTCTATTAAAAATGCACACAAGAGAGGAATCAAAATAGGTTGGCATGCTATAAATTGTAATCAACTTTTTAATAATATTGAAGGCTTGATCTCCATCACAATGAAGGAAATCTCCTTCTGCAGTAGCATCCAAAGCATATCTATAACGAAGAGAAAGCCCAAAGTAAAAGCTACTAAGAAGCAAACTCAAAGTCATTTTAGGTTTAGTTTTTCCATGCCAATCATAAATTCTAGACCAAGCTTCTTTAAAGCTTTCCTCATCTTTCTGCTTAAAGGTAAAGATCATGTCCGCGGGGGACATAGTAGTAGCAACGAAACTAGACATGATAAACTAAGAGCAAAGAAATAACAACTACCAAGGATTCTAATTTTTTTTTGGGTTTTTGATATAAAAAGCAATGCAGGTAAAATAAAATAAAGTAAAGCAAAACAAATAACAAAGTAAAGAATGTGTGTGCGAAGAACTCCCCTCGCAGAAGTCTTCTCTCCTCCCCGGCAACGGCGCCAGAAAAGAAGCTGCTACTCGTGTGATGGCACCAGAAAAGAGCTGTGGCGTTTAGTTGACGTGGGAGCAGTATGTCCTTGTGCGTGGTGATGACCAGCCCGTTGGGAACCCCAAGAGGAAGGTATGATGAGTGTAGCGGCTAGTTTTCCCTCAGTTAAGAAACCAAGGTTTATCGATCAGGAGAAGAGAGACGATGACGACTGAAGGTGTTTGTGGAACCTGCACACACACAAACAAGTACTTTGTCCCCAACTTGCGATGAGGTTGTCAATCTCACCGGTTTGCTTGAAACAAAGGTTATGAGTGTATCGAGTGGAAAACAGTAGTAATATGCGAGTAAAGTAAACAGTGCGAGAAAAGTAAACAGGTGATTGCAATATGATTAAAATAGGACCGGGGTCCACAGTTCACTAGTGGTGTCTCTCCATAGATAAATAACATGCTGGGTAAACAAATTACAGTTGGGCAATTTATAGAATAAAGATAACATGATATGTCAAGAAGATCACTATGAGATTCACTCTGGGCATTACAACAAAATACATAGACCGCCATCCAACTGCATCTATGACTAATAATCCACCCTCAGGGATATCAATCCGAACACCCCAAAAGTATTAAGTTGCGAACAACAGATAATTGCATTAAGCAAAGTGTGTAATGTAAACAAAGCATATGCCCTTGAACATATGAATGTTGTTTTCTCCCTAGTAGCAACAGCACATCTACCACCTTAGAGGTTTCTGTCACTCCTCCAGGTGAAATAGAGACATGAACCCACTATCGAGCATAAATACCCCCTCTTGGAGTCACTAGCAACTACTCGGCCAAGATAGCTACTAACAACGGAGAGCATGCAAGATCATAAACAACATAGAGATAACAAAAGATATAATTCAGTACAACAACTTAATCATAAACACCAATATTCATCGGATCCCAACAAACCAACATCATAGAATTACATAACGGTGATCTCAATCATGTAGGGCAGCTCATGAGATCTAAACATGAAGCACATGGTGGAGAAGACAACCATCTAGCTACTGCTATGGACCCATAGTCCAAGGTAGACTACTCACTCATCGCTCTGGAGGCAAGCATGGCGATGAAGAAGACCTCCGGTGGCGATTCCCCTCTCCGGCAGGGTGCCGGGAAGAGCTTCTGGACCCTCCCGATCTTCGGGTCGACGGCGGCGGCGGATCGCGATGTATTCTGGAAAACTGATCGGGCTTTAGGTTTTTCTCGTCAGGGGGTATATATAGGCGAAAGGACGATGTCAGAGGGGGGACCACTCCCCCTCACACGGGGCTAGCGCAGCCAGGGGGGTGGCCGCGCCGCCCCTGTGTCTGGGGCCCACGTGGCCCCTCTCCGTCAGGTCTTCGGATGTTTGGGAGCTTCCCCGTGAAATATGACTTTAGGAACTTGTTTTGTCCAATTCCGAGAATATTTCCTGTGTATCACTTCTGAAACAAAAAAAACAGCAGAAAACAGGAAACTGGCACTGTGGCACTTCGTTAATAGGTTAGTTCCGGAAAATGTATAAAAGTACCACTAAGTGTAACGAAACAATAGGCAAATGGTGTAAAAACAAGCATGGAGCATCAAAAATTATAGATACGTTTGAGACGTATCAACATGCCCTAGGTTATTGTCCAACTTTCATTAGTTTTTCACTTTTCAATTTGAGCAACAAAAGATTTTCAAAAAAAATGATCTTTACCAGTTGTTCTGTTTTGACAGACTTCTGCCACTATTTGCATTTGGCTCTTGATCTCTTTCTTTTTTAGTTCTTTTGATCACGGAACTTTTTGAGGAAGTTGCTACAGTAGCTTATGTGTTAATATATGTTATACTTGAGTTGAAACTGAACCAAGAGTGGATTTACTATCTTGCATAAACTAATGTTGCTAATGAGAATTGTGTGAAGTTTTGTATGAAGGAAGTTTTCAAGTGTAGGGAAAGGATAATGATGAGATGAGATGAAGTATTGACAAAAGCTCAAGCTTGGGGATACTCATGTCACCCCAAGAAATATCCAAGAAGTACAAGCGTCAAAGCTTGGGGATGCCCCCATGGCACCCCTTCTTCATCAACAAAAATATCAGGTCATCTTTCAAGACACTATATTTTTATTGCTTCATATGCTATGTGTTTTTCTTGGAGCGTCTTTATTTTTGCTTTCATTTTTCTTTTGTTTTGTTTTCTGCAATGTAACATCCCAAGTTTTCAAATATAAAAATTCATCATGCATTCATGGCATATTGCATATCATGGTCAATTTCAAAGTTTTGAATCCTATTCCTTCAAAGAGTATTGTTTCAATTACCATTTTACCCCAAGTTTAGAAACAAAAGGTTTTCAGAAAGAAAGTATTTAAATAGTTCTATTAGTTATAGGAGCTATTTTAAATTCCTCTAGTAAGTATTTTTGTTTACAAGACTTTACTTTTAAGTGCTTCAAAAGTGTTTAATTGTTTTATATTCAGAAGCACTACTGTTTTATTTACTAACTTAATAAATTTTGAAAACCAAATATTTTGGAAAGCTATTATTTAAGATATAGCTTCCTAATTATTTGAAACTATGTTTAAATTCTTGTAAATTTACTATTTGCAAAATATCACTAAACCTTGGTTTATAGGTTTGAAGCACACTTTTTAAAGTTCAAAAGTGGTCAGATTTGAATTTATTCAAATCAAGCTTGTATAGCATTTTCAAACAACAAAACAGAATTTTAGAAAAGAAAAGAAAAAGAAAAATAGAGCAAAAAAAGGGGCCGAGGCAAAGAGCCAACTAGGCCGTGCCCGGGGCCCAAATCGTTCCAAGCCAGCCCGGGGATAAATTCCAGCCCGCTACCCTTTCCCTCTCTCTCTCTCACTGACGGGCGAGGCCCACATGTCGGCTCCGTCTTCTCCACCATCTCCTCTCCCTCCTGGAAATGGAAACCGCCGGAGTTACTCCCTCCCCTGCTAACCACGCGCACGTTAATTCCATCAAGACCCCGGCCTTAAGTACCCCACGCCCTCCTCTCTCCTCTCTCCCTTCCTCCCCTCGAATCGGGCCGCCAGGTTGAAGAATTCCGTCGCCGTTTTCCACCATTACAGGGAGCTCGAGCTCCAAATTCAGGTGAGGTCCGGAAGCTCCGTCGTTCCTCTCCCGCCCCTCTCCCTTCCACTCTTCCATGCGCACCTCCTCAATGTTTTGGTTTGCTCCAGGAAGTCAAGAATGGCATCCTTGTCAATCACCGGAGCCGCCCGAAGCTGAACGCCGCCTCCCGCCGCCATTCAACGTCACCACCGGAGGAGATCCACATCGCTGATCAAGGATTCGAGTTTCCCATCGCTGTCTGCTCGTCGCCCTCGTCTTCCTCGCCATCGCCTCTCACCAGAACCCTGTCGTCGACGAACTCCAGTACCGCCCTCGCCGGAGTCCTGCCGCCGGTGAGCCCTCTCTCTTCCCCTTTCTTTTCTGTCCCTTCGATCTAGATCCAGCGGCTCAGATTAGAAGACCTAACCCGAATCGGTATCGACCAGTACCATGCCGCCACGTCACCTGCCCCTCGTCAGCCCTAGTCAAATGAGTCAAACTCGTTTGAATTCAAAAATTCAATTTCTAGATTTCTGCTGCAACTTGTAAAATCAATATAAAATCAAATACTTGGTCAAAATTTACAAAACAGGTATCCATGGATTCCTTGAAATGTGTAGAATCCATTTCTGCAGAGAAACTATAGGTGTACTGCATAAATTTTTGAAGTGAAAAATATATTGGCAAAATGACTTGTAAACCCCTTTTAATTCATAACTTTTGTTCTGTAGGTCCAATTGCTACAAATTTGTAGTCTATGGATTCCTTGGAACATGTAGATCAATCTAGAATCAAAAGTTTTCAAACTTGAAATGTGCACAAACTTGCTACTATTAAATTTACACAAATCACTATTTTTGATCATCATTTGATTTCTAAAAACCAGTTTAGAGTGAAACCACTTGCAGTAGCTTTATGTTACTGTTATCTATCCAGTGGTATCTTAACCCAATTTTTTCAGAATAGTACCAAACCAGAACCAATTTTGGGAAGGATTAGCACAATTTTCCAATTAACCAAATTGTTTATTGCTTTGCTAAATGTTTAAGAAAGCTTTTCCAACACCACACTTGTTTTCTAAACAGCATAGAACACTAATTACAACATTTTCACACACTAGGTTAGTGTGTGAAATTAAAATGACATTTGCATACATGCATACATGTCTATAGTTGCCATTAGAAATAGAGTATTTATGCTTGTTCCATTTTGTTTGTATAGATTGTGAAGAGGAGCAGAACACCTTCTGTGATTGTTGTGATTGTGCAGGTTGTTACCAAGGCAAGTGACACATATGTCCCTTTACCCATTTTACTATATGCATTAGTGTTTTACTTGTAGTATGCATGATAGGTTGGTTCTCAAAGAAAAGAGTTGCAATGCTAGAACCTAGTAGTTTATAGCCACCCCTGAGCCATCTCCTGGTAGGTTGTTTCAATGTTGAAAATGATGCCAATGCTTGTTTCATAAAGTTGTTGTTTAGCTTAAATTTTAACTACAACCCCAATGAAACACCTGGGTGGAAGTGGTATTGCTTGGTTTATGTTGAGTGGCTACCCAGGGCTACACACCTGGCTTTCAACCCAGGATTTGTGTGGTTGTCGTCGCCTGGGAGTACACTTGTGGTTGGCCACCCAGGATCAAAGAGACTACCATGTCTTCCTTGTTTAGTGAACTTCCAGTGCAGCCTTATGACAATATGGGCTCTATCTTGACTAACTAGGATGTGAGGGTTCAACTTGTGTGCAAGACATTGGTTGGTAGTAAAATTATAGGTGCGAACGGGTCTTGCCAGTATAGTTGATCTCTCCTTCTAAAAGGTCTTGTCTCATTCTTCCCTCTGGGTAGAATGGGTCTTAAGGTGAAAGTGCACAACCCCTGCATGGTGCCAAACTAATCGATTAGCCGTGTCCCCGGTTATGGACAATTTGAGTTCTTAGTCATGGATGTACGGAAGAGTCTCATCATCATTTCTGAAATAAATAAAATTGTTTAGAAACACTTAGGACAGGGACTACTCAGGACTACACACCTGGCTTTCAACCCAGGATTTGTGTGGTTGTCATCGCCTGAGAGTTACCCTGGTTTTGTTGAGTAGCTACCCAGGGCCACATACCCTACAAGTATGTGGTGGTTTTCACCTGGGGGTTATCTTGACCTTCAAAGTTTTAAAGGTTTGTTTTTGGAAATGATAGGATAAACTTGCTTTATGCAAATTAGCCACAAGCTCCACCAGCCAAATATCATGTAGATAGTTTTTCACAATAGCCACCAAATAAGTGTCATTTGCCAGTACAACATTGTACTGGCCCCCTTTCATGGGGCTGCATAATCAAATGTGCAGGTTCTTTAGATGAGGAGTAAGATGTTTAGGATCTAGAGTCTACATACCAACATGACTGCCTGTGGCGCATGGTGAAGATGGAGGCTCACTACTACCCTAGTTCCGTTGTGTTTGAGATGTGTTGAACTCTGTTATTTGTTTTAGTCCATGAGACTATGATGGTTTGTAAAAATTGGAGACTTATGTATCTGGATCCACGTTGTAATCTTGATACTATGCAATGAATACTATATTTTGTTCTGTGATGCTATCATTGATCCAGGGAATAGCACTTAACACAAGTGTTCTAACTTAATCCAAAGGTGGGGCGTTACAAAATGGTATCAGAGCATAGTGTTGCCTATAGGATCAAGACCCTAGGATTGGAAAGCCATAAGACTTAAAATTTATTTCTGCATGATTTGCAAAATTTTCATGATCTTATTATCTTAATCATTTCATTTCCTACTTGTACCTCTTATTCCTGTTGTGACCTCTTTTCTCTCTTCTTTTCAAAATTTGTAGATGGACACCTTTGACGAGAGAGTTGTTGCTGGTCAGGGAGAACATCTTTTCATGGATGTATTGCTTGATCTCGCCACCATGCTTCAGATACCACCACCAGTTTTCTGTGGGAAGTTGCAGTACAAGGAGTACGGCATGGAGAAGTGGTTGATCCAAGCCACTATCCAAGGAAGACTAGATGAAGAAGGAGAATCAACAATGGAGTATACTGAAGCATACGTGGACTGGAAATTCTTTGTGGGGATTGCCATGCAGGGCGCCATAGCCCGCATATGCCACAAGTACAGAGCCCTCATTCCATATCCATCAGCCTATGGGATATTTGGAGAGCGTTCTGTAGGAGGACTCGCTGTTGATCACAGAGGCCAGGAGTTCCACTCCCTCCTGCGAGGCTACCTCACTGAGAGAGAGTCCTGTTTAGTCAATCTAGAAGACATGCTGAAGAAGCAGATTGACAACCAGGACCAGTTTAGAAGGCTCATGGATCTTGCCACTAAAAGAATCATGGAGACCGAATCTGCACTTGTGTTGATGGGTGAGAAGAAGACCCAGCTGGAGAATAAGCTCAAGATTGTTGAAGGACCCTTGTAGTTGGGCGGTAAGATCCTTCAAGATGACATTTGGTCTCATCTTCTGGAGAAGACATTACTGCTGCATTATGATAACATGCAGAAGTTGGGAGATGAGAAGAGTCAGCTCGAGAATGACAACAATGAGCTGAAATCTGAGAATGAGAAGCTGAAGATGAAGATTGCTGAGTTGGAAGCAAATTAGAAGAAAGAGGAGTCCGAGGAAGAAGAGGACCCCGAGGAGAGGATCGTGTACCCCTCAAGTGAAGAGCTATCTTATGAGGAATGGGAGGCCAAGGAGCTGAAGCGCCTCAAGGAGGAGGAGCGTAGAGACCCTCCACCTCCCACTTGTCTCAAGAGGCTCAAGAGAGGCTAGATGACCACCATCATAGTATTTGTATCGCTTACGTTTGCACGTTTGTATTGTCTTACCATGTTGGTATGACAGTACCATTACCATTTGTATTCCGAACCTTTAGTGTTTACTTCTAAACTTGTTAAGATGTTTAAGTTTGAAGTTCAAAAATTTTTATCTCTGATTGTGTGCTTGATTGTTTGTTGAATGCTTGTTGTATTGTGCATGGGTAGGAATTTTGCTTCCTTAGTTCTATCTGTCTAATACTCATCTATGCTATAAATTGCCTCAGATGCCGCCCCGATGTGCACCAAACAACAATGACAATGATGAAAACAACAACAACAACAACAACAACAACAACACCAACACAGTGATTCAACAATTAGTGGCAGCATAGGCTCAACTGATGCAGATGAATACCCAGTTCATCCAAGCCAATGCAAACAACAACAATAACAATAACCCTCCACCACCGCCACCACCGCCACCCCCACCTCAAGTGGATAGGTTGGCAAGGTTTCTGAGGCTCAGGCCCAACAAGTTCTCCTCTGCTACTGAGCCAATAGTGGCTGATGACTGGCTGCGTTCAGTCAACAAGGACCTGGTGACATGTGAGTGCACCGATGCTGAGAAGGTGCGATTCACGGCTCATTTGCTTGAAGGGCCAGCAGCTATGTGGTGGGAGACATACCAGATCACTCATCCAATAGATGGTCTGGATTGGGACACCTTCAGAGAAGGCTTTCGTAGTGCCCACATATCCTCGGGCACTATGAATGTGAAGAAGGATGAGTTTCGCAGTCTAAGGCAGGGTGGAAGGACTCTGAAAGAGTATATGGATGACTTATGTGCTCTGTCTAGGTATGCACCTGAAGATATTGATACTGATGCAAAGAGGAGGGAGAAATTCCTCAGTGGGCTCAAGGGAGAACTCAAGATACCCTTGTCAGTGGCCTATGCACCCAACTATCAGTCTCTGCTTGATCAGGCCATCACACTGGACAACAACATCAGGAAGGAAGAGAACCTCAAAAGGAAGTTCAGCAATAGCAAGAACCATGTGGAACCACACCACAAGAAGCACCACTCATCTGAAAGCAGTGGACATGGCAGTTCGCACAAGCATGGGGGCCATTTCAGCAAAGGGAATGGTAGTCACTTCAATGGACATAAGCACAATGGAGGATTTTAGGGAAACAACTCCAATGGTCATCACAATGGACACAAAGGTCAGCACCGCCACAACTCAGAGGCCAAGAGGGATTTTTCACAGGTCACTTGTTTCAAATGCAAGAAGGCTGGTCATTATGCTAACAGCTGCCCAGAAAACAAGTCCATTGAGCTTGCCAAGCCCAATCCATTTCAGAAAGGGCAAGTGAACCGCCTCAATGTGGAGGAGGTGATGAATGAACCTGATGCAGTAATGGGTATGTTTCCTCTTAACTCATTTACAGCATTAGTTTTATTTGATACTGGAGCATCTCATTCATTCATATCAAGAACTTTTGTGAACAAAAATGGGTTCCCCACTGAAACCATAGGAAAAACAATTAAAGTGAGTTCCCCTGGTGGAGAATTGTTAGTTAATGCCGGTTGCAGACATCTGATTCTAGAAATTGGTAGATATAAATTTCCAACCCATCCAGTAATTCTAGACTCACTGGGTTTAGATGTAATCTTGGGTATGGATTGGATGACTACCTATGAAGGAGTCATAGATTGTGTGAATAGAGCAATTACACTCACCACCCCAGAAGGGAAGAGAATTAGATACAAATCCCAGTTGGATTTTAAGGATATTAGGCTAAACCATCTTAAGGGGGTTAGCCTAGAGGAAGTGCACATAGTGAATGAATATCCAGATGTGTTCCCGGATGAGCTACCTGGAATGCCACCTGATAGAGATGTAGAATTCCTCATTGATTTGCTACCCGGCACAGGCCCAATAGCAAAGAGACCCTACCCTATGTCTACTGATGAGTTGAAAGAACTCAAGAAACAACTAGAGGAATAGTTAGGAAAAGGATTTATTAGAGAAAGTTCATCCTCATGGGGAGCACCAGCTCTGTTCGTTGAGAAGAAGGATAAGATTCAGCATTTAATGATGGACTATCGTTCGTTGAATGAGGTGACCATCAAGAACAAATATCCACTACCAAGAATCAATGACTTGTTTGATCAGTTGGAAGGAGCTAGTGTGTTTTCCAAGATCGATCTTAGGTCTGGATACTTTCAGCTCAAAATTAGGAAACATGATATCCCCAAAACAGCCTTTGTCACTAGATATGGATCGTATGAGTATACGGTGATGCCTTTTGGTTTAACCAATGCACCGTCATACTTTATGAACATGATGAACAAAGTGTTCATGGAATTTCTAGATAAGTTTGTCATTGTCTTCATTGACGACATACTAATCTATTCAAAGAGTAAGGAAGAACATGAAACACACCTTCGTGCAATATTAGAGAAGCTTCGAGAACACAAGTTGTATGCTAAGTTCAGTAAATGTGAGTTTTGGCTCAGCGAAGTAGGATTCCTTGGACACATCGTAACCAAGGATGGAATTGCAGTTGACCCAACCAAAGTGACTGCAGTGATAGAATGGGAACAACCCAAGAATGTTGGAGAAGTTTGTAGTTTCTTAGGACTAGCCGGATACTACCGGGGGTTCATTGAGAACTTCTCAAAGATAGCCAAACCAATGACTGAGTTATTAAAGAAAGAAAAGAAGTTTGAATGGACTGAAGGATGTGAAAACAGTTTCCAAGAGTTGAAGAAGAGATTAGTGTCTGCACCTGTTCTGTGCTTACCTGATCTAGAGAAGGAATTTAAGTGTACTGTGACGCTTCACGTCAAGGTTTAGGAAGTGTGTTGATGCAAGGAGGCAAAGTAGTAGCTTACGCCTCTAGACAACTCAAGAAACATGAACTCAACTATCCTACACATGACCTTGAGTTAGCTTCAGTAGTTCATGCCTTGAAGGTTTGGAGGCACTACTTGATGGGAAAACTATGTGAAGTCTTCACCGACCACAAAAGTTTGAAATACATCTTTACTCAGAAAGATCTAAATATGAGACAAAGAAGATGGTTAGAACTCATCAAGGATTACGATTTGAGTTTGCAATACCATCCTGGTAAGGCAAACATGGTAGCCGATGCCTTGAGTCGTAAAGCCTATGTGAATTGTCTATCAACAGAGGTGTTGCCAGAAGATCTGTGTGAGGGTTTGAGAGACCTCAGCCTGGAAGTAGTACCAGAAGGATTTGTAGCCTCATTAGTAATACAACCAACACTGATGGACAAAATACGAGAAGCTCAAAAAGGAGATAAGGATATAGAGAAAATTAGAGAAGACCTGAAGGAAGACAAAGCTAAAGGTTTTAGTGAAGATGATCAAGGAACCATTTGGTTTGAGAAGCGTATTTGTGTGCCCAATGACCCCGATCTTAGGAAATTGATATTCAAAGAAGCTCATGAGACCCCATACTCTATTCATCCTGGTAATACCAAGATGTACATAGATGTGAAAGAAAGATTCTGGTGGAGCAATATGAAGCGAGACATTGCTGAGTATATAGCCAAATGTCATATGTGCAGTAGAGTAAAGGCTGAACATCAGAAACCAGCTGGACTACTTCAACCACTGAAAGTGCCAGACTGGAAATGGGACCAAATTGGTATGGACTTCATCACTGGATTACCCCGCACAAAATCGGGTATGATTCAATATGGGTTATAGTCGATCGTTTGACTAAGATAGCTCACTTTATACCAGTGAAGACCACATACACTAGTGCCAAGTTAGCTGATATTTACATGAAGAGGATTGTGTGCCTTCATGCTGTTCCAAAGAGTATTGTGTCAGATAGAGGAACCCAATTTACCTCTCACTTCTGGAAGCAACTTTACGAATCTTTGGGAACTAGGTTGGAATTCAGCACAACATTCCACCCACAGACAGATGGGCAAACTGAGAGAGTAAACGAGATTTTGGAAGATATGCTGAGAGCATGTGCATTAGACTATGTATCTAGTTGGGATGACAACTTGCCTTACGCAGAGTTTTCCTACAACAACAGCTACCAAGCTAGTATTGAGATGGCACCATTTGAAGCTTTGTACGGCAAGAAATGTAATACCCCTCTACTATGGAGTGGTGTAGGAGAACAAAGTTTCTTCAGACCTGGCATCATTCAAGAAGCTGGAAGGTTAGGTTAATCAAGGATAGATTGAAGATAGCACAATCTCGACAGAAGAGCTACACTGACAACAAGCATAGAGATGTCACCTATGAAGTAGGAGATAGAGCCTATCTCAGAGTATCACCCCTTCTTGGTGTCAAGAGGTTTGGTATCAAGGGTAAGTTAGCACCTCGATTCATAGGACCATTCAAAGTCTTATCCCGCAAGGGAGAAGTAGCTTATGAATTGGAACTACCCGAGATTCTTTCAGCTGTACACAACGTGTTCCACGTGAGTCAGCTAAAGAAATGCCATCCAGAGATGTCAGAAACACCGTTGAAAGATACGCTACCCCTCGAAGAAGTTCAACTAGAAAGTGACTTGACCTATGAGGAGAAACCCATCAAGATATTAGAGACAGCAGAAAGAATTACACGCACCAAGACCATCAAGTTTTGCAAAGTGCAGTGGAGTCACCACACCGAAGAAGAAGCAACTTGGGAGCGTGAAGATAATCTTCGAGAAGATCATCTACACCTATTTGATAGCCTTTTCGAAGCTCGAGGGCGAGCTTCATCTTAAGGGGGTTAGTCTGTAACATCCCAAGTTTTCAAATATAAAAATTCATCATGCATTCATGGCATATTGCATATCATGGTCAATTTCAAAGTTTTGAATCCTATTCCTTCAAAGAGTATTGCTTCAATTACCATTTTACCCCAAGTTTAGAAACAAAAGGTTTTCAGAAAGAAAGTATTTAAATAGTTCTATTAGTTATGGGAGCTATTTTAAATTCCTCTAGTAAGTATTTTTGTTTACAAGACTTTACTTTTAAGTGCTTCAAAAGTGTTTAATTGTTTTATATTTAGAAGCACTACTATTTTATTTACTAACTTAATAAATTTTGAAAACCAAATATTTTGGAAAGCTATTACTTAAGATATAGCTTCCTAATTATTTGAAACTATGTTTAAATTCTTGTAAATTTACTATTTGCAAAATATCACTAAACCTTGGTTTATAGGTTTGAAGCACACTTTTTAAAGTTCAAAAGTGGTCAGATTTGAATTTATTCAAATCAAGCTTGTATAGCATTTTCAAACAACAAAACAGAATTTTAGAAAAGAAAAGAAAAAGAAAAATAGAGCAAAAAAAAGGGGCCGAGGCAAAGAGCCAACTAGGCCGTGCCCGGGGCCCAAATTGGTCCGAGCCAGCCCGGGGATAAATTCCAGCCCGCTACCCTTTCCCTCTCTCTCTCTCACTGACGGGCGAGGCCCACATGTCGGCTCCGTCTTCTCCACCATCTCCTCTCCCTCCTGGAAATGGAAACCGCCGGAGTTACTCCCTCCCCCGCTAACCTCACACACGTTAATGCCATCAAGACCCCGGCCTTAAGTACCCCGCTCCCTCCTCTCTCCTCTCTCCCTTCCTCCCCTCGAATCGGGCCGCCAGGCTGAAGAATTCCGTCGCCGTTTTCCGCCATTACAGGGAGCTCGAGCTCCAAATTCCGGTGAGGTCCAGAAGCTCCGTCGTTCCTCTCCTGCCCCTCTCCCTTCCACTCTTCGGTGCGCACCTCCTCAACATTTTGGTTTGCTCCAGGAAGTCCAGAACGGCATCCTTGTCAATCACCGGAGCCGCCCGAAGCTGAACGCCGCCTCCAGCCGCCGTTCACCGTCGCCACCGGAGGAGATCCCCATCGCCGATCAAGGATTCGAGTTCACCGTCGCCAGCTGCTCATCGTCCTCGTCTTCCTTGCCGTCACCGCTCACCAGAACCCCACCGTCGACGAACTCCAGTACCGCCCTCGCCGGAGTCCTCCCGCCGGTGAGCCCTCTCTCTTCCCCTTTCTTTTCTGTCACTTTGATCTAGATCCGGCGGCTCAGATTAGAAGACCTAACCCGAATCGGTATCGGCCAGTACCGTGCCGCCATGTCACCTGCCCCTGGTCAGCCCCAGTCAAATGAGTCAAACTCGTTTGAATTCAAAAATTCAATTTCCAGATTTCTGCTGCAACTTGTAAAATCAATATAAAATCAAATACTTGGCCAAAAAATTTACAAAACAGGTATCCCTGGATTCCTTGAAATGTGTATAATACATTTCTGTAGAGAAACTACAGGGGTACTGTATAAATTTTTGAAGTGAAAAATATATTGCCAAAATGACTTGTAAACCCCTTTTAATTCATAACTTTTGTTCTGTAGGTCCAATTGCCACAAATTTATAGTCTATGGATTCCTTGGAACATCTAGATCAATCTAGAATCAAAAATTTTCAAACTTGAAATGTGCACAAACTTGCTACTATTAAATTTACTCAAATCACTATTTTGATCATCATTTGATTTCTAAAAACCATTTTAGAGTGAAACCACTTGCAGTAGCTTCATGTTACTGTTATCTATCCAGTGGTATCTTAACCCAATTTTTCAGAATAGTACCAAACCAGAACCAATTTTGGGAAGGATTAGCACAATTTTCCAATTAACCAAATTATTTATTGCTTTGCTAAATGTTTAAGAAAGCTTTTCCAACACCACACTTGTTTTCTAAACAACATAGAACAATAATTACAACCTTTTCACACACTAGCTTAGTGTGTGAAATTAAAATGACATTTGCATACATGCATACATGTCTATGGTTGCCATTAGAAATAGAGTATTTATGCTTGTTGAATTTTGTTTGTATAGATTGTGAAGAGGAGCAGAACACCTTCTGTGATTGTTGTGAGTGTGCAGGCTATTACCAAGGCAAGTGACACACATGTCCCTTTACCCATTTTACTATATGCATTAGTGTTTTACTTGTAGTATGCATGATAGGTTGGTTCTCAAAGAAAAGAGTTGCAATGCTAGAACCTAGTAGTTTATAGCCACCTCTGAGCCATCTCCTGGTAGGTTGTTTCAATGTTGAAAATGATGCCAATGCTTGTTTCATAAAGTTGTTGTTTAGCTTAAATTTTAACTACAACCCCAATGAAACACCTGGGTGGAAGTGGTATTGCTTGGTTTATGTTGAGTGGCTACCCAGGGCTACACACCTGGCTTTCAACCCAGGATTTGTGTGGTTGTCATCGCCTGGGAGTATACTTGTGGTTGGCCACCCAGGATCAAAGAGACTACCATGTCTTCCTTGTTTAGTGAACTTCCAGTGCAGCCTTATGACAATATGGGCTCTGTCTTGACTAACTAGGATGTGAGGGTTCAACTTGTGTGCAAGACATTGGTTGGTAGTAAAATTGTAGGTGGGAACGGGTCTTGCCATATAGTTGCTCTCTCCTTCTGAAAGGTCTCGTCTCATTCTTCCCTCTGGGTAGAATGGGTCTTAAGGTGAAAGTGCACAACCCTTGCAGGGTGCCAAACTAATCGATTAGCCGTGTCCCCGGTTATGGACAATTTGAGTTCCTAGTCATGGATGTACGGAAGAGTCTCATCACCATTTCTGAAATAAATAAAATTGTTTAGAAACACTTAGGACAGGGACTACTCAGGACTACACACCTGGCTTTCAACCCAGGATTTGTGTGGTTGTCATCGCCTGAGAGTTACCCTGGTTTTGTTTAGTAGCTACCCAGGGCCACATACCCTACAAGTATGTGGTGGTTTTCACTTGGGGGTTATCTTGACCTTCAAAGTCTTTCAAAGTTTAAAAATTTTGTGACGAGGTTTATCCCCGGCAATGCCCATGTCGAAGGGCTTTCGATCTAGGAAGCGTATTGGGAACCTGGCGAACTCGACGGCGATCAGACGAAAGCAGAAGGACACGAGGATTTACCCAGGTTCAGCCCCCTCGAAAGGTAAAAGGCCTACGTCTTGCTTGTCTGACTTTTGTATTGAGGTGGTGGCGACGATGATGGTGTTACAATGGCGACGCAGATTGGATCTGGCCAAAAGCAGAGAGCTCTAAGTTGTCGAGCGCTCCGGCGTGAGGTGGGTGGAAGTGATTCTAGGGTTTCAAAACCTCCCTCCCAGCCTTTTATAAGATAAGGCTAGGTCTCAGGAGTGTTTCTCAAGCCAAGTACAGATCGGATCAACCGAGACCTAATCTAGCTTGGACTCTTCGAAATTTCGCTTGTACACCAAGTAATATTCCTAGGCCGCATCGAAACACTGCCTTGACGGGCCTCGAAAACCTTTCCTGAGACACCCCACCTGGACCGAAAACCAGGTAGGCGAATGTCGGGGGCCCATCTGTCATTCCTTCGTCAGTAGCCCCCGAGTGCCTGGGATAGCCGAAGACTATGGCAGGGACTCCTCCCGAAAGTCTTCCCAGCCGCACCCGACATGAGCACTTGGCCTGCAAAGCTGCAAATGTATAGGGGTCATTCGAATAATATGCTCGTTTCGATACGTGATTTTCAAGCCGCTCTCGTGTAGAGCCTCGAAAGTGTTAAGTTGGGTTTGCAGAGGGATGCGCATAACCGGCCTGAGACTCACGCCGGGTCTCAGTTAATTGCATTGCTGCAAAGACATACGGTTAGCTTACTCAGATTCGAGTCCCCCAACTCGAACCCGCGTGGGCTGGTGCTACTCCGACCCGAGCCGCGTCGGACTTACCAGGTCGGAGCCCAGTTCATTGTGAGGCATCCGATGCGTCCATCGGTGCAAGCTTCATACCGTAGGTATGGAAAATTTTCGGCAGAGCGCGTTTGATACGAATACTGGGCCATCCGATGTTGCAAATCGTGGACTTACCTTCGTATTTGACATACGGCATCCGAACTGGTATATTGCCACCGAAATTCGGGTATGTTGATTGAGGAGCGTTGATAGCTCGAAAGACGGGTTCGAAGAAAATGATTCAAAGGTTCGAAGCTCAAACCTGAATTCTCTGAAGGTATTATTGGGCCTGAAAGAAGCAACTCGACAGATCGAGGCCCTGCTTCAAATGTCTCGAAGGCGCTGCTAGCCCGAAAGAAATGGCCTGAAGGACCGAAATCCTGTCTTCGATTGTGTCGAAGGCGCTGCTGGCCCGAAAGGGATAATTCGAGGGATCAAAGCCCTGACTCGAATATGTCGAAGGCGCTGCTGGCCCGATAAAGATAATTCGAGGGATCAAAACCCTGACCCGAACATGTCGAAGGCGCTGCTGGCCCGATAAAGATAATTCGAGGGATCAAAACCCTAACCCGAACATGTCGAAGGCGCTGCTGGTCCGATAAAGATAATTCGAGGGATCAAAACCCTAACCCGAACATGTCGAAGGCGCTGCTGGCCCGATAAAGATAATTCGAGGGACCGGAAAATTCCCTCGAAGGAACGAAAGACAGAGTCGTCGAAAAACTCAATGCTTATTCGAATGGCACAAAAGAGAAGAGCACAGAAGACCTCGAAAGAAACCCGATCAAGAGATCAACTGAGTGCAAGGGGTACGTACCTTTGGGACTCGAAAGAGCCTTCGCCAGTTTTTACCCTTTGAATCGAAAAGGAAACCAACTTCCCAAGGAAACGCGTCATTGCTGACGATAAGCTGCATCGAGTCGTCACCTCATCTCCTGCAGGACAGACCTGACCCTGCTAGGACGAGACGTATGGTGGGCCCTCAGGCCGCGCATCGCGGCCATTGACAGAGTTTGACCGCACGTCCCGCGCGTGGGTGAGAAATAACCGGCGTGGTTTCCTTGATTACCGTGCGTAGTGGACGCCACGGTGCTCACGTGTTGACACGTGGACGGTGGGATCAGTCTGGCCGTTTCCACTTCATCGTGGACGGTCGAGATCTGACGTAGATCTCCAGAGCCGGAATAAATGACGGTGGCAGGGTAACAGTCTGTCTCACACCGCCGCCATCTTCTCCTTCCTCGCGCAGTGCTCCTGTAGCTCTACCCTTCCGTCTCCATTTCCGCGACCTTTGCTGCGCCCTGACCATGGGCAAAAGGAGCTCCACAGCCGCCGGCGCCGCTGCTGCTGCTAAGAAAGCCAGGACAGCTGACACCGAAGGCTCTGCCGTCGGTCGCTGGGTCCAATCCAAGGTCGGGAACAAGGAACTGTCCCAGGCCGAGAAGATGGGTCTCCTGAAGAACGCGCCGGCGGAATCGCTCGCCGCCGGCCCGGAGATCGTTCCCCGGCCACCCCTCGGATTCCGGGTAATTTTCATTGCCTTTTTGCTGCGGGGTTTGTCTTTTCCCCCGCATCCTTTTCTCCGTGGCCTTCTCTTTGCCTACGGGATTCAGCTCCACGACCTGAATCCCAACTCTGTTCTTCACATTGCGTGCTTTATCACGCTTTGTGAATGCTTCCTGGGGATCGAACCCCACTGGGCACTGTGGCGCCGAATCTTCGTGATTCGGCACCCTCTGCCTTACCAAACCGGCGGTTTTGGTGTCCAAGTGCGCCCAGACGTCGAGTATTTCAACCTCCAGACAGCCGAAAATAATCCTGGGTGGAGGACGAAGTGGTACTACGCCAAGGACAAACCCTCCGGCGGCGAAAACTTTGGACTTGAAGAGTTCCATTCCACCGGCGTTCTTCGACCTCGTGTATCCTGGAGGCACGATCTTTCGGATGAGGAGCTGAAGATTACGGAACCGCTGATGGAGAGGATCCAGCAGCTCCGAGCTACTCCAAAGAAGGAGCTTTCGGGGATCCAGCTGATTCGCACTTTTATCGAGCGTCGAATCCAGCCGCTCGCTGCCCGAGCCCACTGCATGTGGGATTACAGCGATCGCCGGGATTCGACCCGAATCTCCCAGGACGAACTGCACGAGGCCGAAATCGACGAGTGCGTTCGCACCGTCACGAACATCAAGAAGAAGGATCCCGTGCCGAAGATCTTCGGCGCCGTAGCCTTTAGCAAAGCCTTTCCCCGCACCGAGGTATGACTTTGCTCTTATTCGAATGCCTTCCCTATTTCTTAGCCGGATCGCCCAGTGTCGAGTGCAATCCTTCTCCTCGTGCAGGTATTTGACGTAGCCCGATGCTATCCGCCCCAGCCCGAGATGGGCGAATATTCGGGGCGCGACTTTGCCGAAGTGCTGGAGGGGTCAACCTCCGCCGCTCCATCGCCGCCGAGGGCTCCGAAGAAACAGCGAGTCGCGGACGTTGTCGAAGATTCAGAAGATATCGACGACACCCATTTTACTTCGGGTGACGATGGCAACAGCGCGATCCCTGCCTTGCCTTTGAACCGCCGCCCTCCTCCTCAAACGGAGAAGAAGATCCGTCCGAAATTCGGGATCGACGCATCGTAAGTTTTTCTTTTGTGCATCTTGTGGTTTTGTTTTGATTTGGCTGTCCGGTTCTAACATTGTTGATTGCTTCAGATCTTCCACCGAGGAAACGTCAACTGGTCCAGGGGATCAAGATCGATACCAGGTTCGACCTCATGACGACGCCCTTGAGCAAACGGCAGACTCACAGGAGAAGGTCGACGCAGTATGCGGTGGTCGGGGATGGAGGCGGATCTTCGAAATCGTTCGACCCTACTGATGGGGTCGAAATCTTCAGTCTCAGCTCCTCCTTCGACGGCGCTAGTGACGCGCTTGCCAAGGGTTTGCCCCCGACGGATGGTGGTGTCGTCGTTTCGGCCACGAGCGGAGCCGATTCGCCGATGGAGAGCAATTCCATTGCTCCATTGCTGTCCACATGGAAATTGAACAATCCGAAGGCCATGTCGTAGCCTTCGGGCGCTGCCCTTGCCGCGCTCGGGACGGGGTCGATGGCACTCATCGTCGAGGTGAGGTTGATAGTGCTTGGCGAGATGCCATCTACGACAGTCGTTTCGACGGCGCCAGTCTCGAATTCCATCGGGCTGGTGTGGACGATGGCCGGCACAGCGATGTCGGCGAGGGTGTCGATGCCGATCTTGGAAGTGGTGTCATCGTTGGTCGGCGCAGCGATGCCGATGGTAGCGTCGATCTTGACGGGGGTGCCGACGTTGGTCGGCGCAGCGATGCCGACGGCGGTGTCGATGCCGATCTTGGTTGCGGTTGGTGATGGAGCCGGCGAATCCGTAGATCCAGATCCCGTCGTCCCCACGGTCGGCGCCAATTGACGAGGTTTATCCCCGGCAATGCCCATGTCGAAGGGCTTTCAATCTAGGAAGCGTATTGGGAACCTAGCGAACTCGACGGCGATCAGACGAAAGCAGAAGGACACGAGGATTTACCCAGGTTCAGCCCCCTCGAAAGGTAAAAGGCCTACGTCCTGCTTGTCTGACTTTTGTATTGAGGTGGTGGCGACGATGATGGTGTTACAATGGCGACGCAGATTGGATCTGGCCAAAAGCAGAGAGCTCTAAGTTGTCGAGCGCTCCGGCGTGAGGTGGGTGGAAGTGATTCTAGGGTTTCAAAACCTCCCTCCCAGCCTTTTATAAGATAAGGCTAGGTCTCCGGAGTGTTTCTCAAGCCAAGTACAGATCGGATCAACCGAGACCTAATCTAGCTTGGACTCTTCGAAATTTCGCTTGTACACCAAGTAATATTCCTGGGCCGCATCGAAACACTGCCTTGACGGGCCTCGAAAACCTTTCCTGAGACACCCCACCTGGACCGAAAACCAGGTAGGCGAATGTCGGGGGCCCATCTGTCATTCCTTCGTCAGTTTGTTTTTGGAAATGATAGGATAAACTTGCTTTATGCAAATCAGCCACAAGCTCCACCAGCCAAATATCATGTAGATAGTTCTTTCACAACAGCCACCAAATAAGTGTCATTTGCCAGTACATCATTGTACTGACCCCCTTTCATGGGGCTGCATAATCAAATGTGCAGGTTCTTCAGATGAGGAGTAAGATGTTTAGGATCTCGAGTCTACATACCAACATGACTGCCTGTGGCGCATGGTGAAGATGGAGGCTCACTACTACCCTAGTTCCGTTGTGTTTGAGATGTGTTGAACTCTGTTATTTGTTTTAGTCCATGAGACTATGATGGTTTGTAAAAATTGGAGACTTATGTATCTGGATCCACGTTGTAATCTTGATACTATGCAATGAATACTATATTTTGTTCTGTGGTGCTATCATTGATCCAGGGAATAGCATTTAACACAGGTGTTCCACCTTAATTCAAAGGTGGGGCGTTACATGCAATAAATGGTTGGACCCCAACATATTTCTTTTGGAGAAGACACACTCCATTTTCATTGCCTAGAACACTCTAGTTTTAACTTTTATCGTTCAACGAGTGTTCTCTTTTTCTAGTACTGCATTTAGCTTTTATTTTTCACCTTCGTTATTGTTCAGAACTTGTTAGTTATTTGTAGCTAGGTGTGTTTAGACCTCTGGTCTTTATTGGTTTTCATCTTTGGGAGTTGTTTCAAAAAGGTTGATTGGTGTTGGAAAAGAGTAAACCATTTTATGCTTATAGTGACGCAGAAAGGGAGCATGTTTAGACTATTGCTTAGCTTTATCATGTCATGCTTGATATTATTTTGATTATATGCTTAGTAGTTGTTGTTGTAGCATGACTTGTCTCAAATGACTGAGAGTGCTTAATGTGCCTTTGAAAGAATCATGCGTTGTTTTTATCTTATGGGAGCATATTATTGTGGTATTTTCCTTGATGCTTTATTTGGGTTGACTTGGCACATGCTTACACCATGTTTGACTTTAACCAGTCACCTAAGCCTCTATAATCATTTGGTTTCTAACTTGTGATACCACTTTATGCTTTGGTTAATAATGTTTTGTCGCTATGCATGATAATGGCCGTTATTGCTCTCTTAGTTGGTCACTCCCAGTCTTTTGCTAGCCTTCACCTGTACTGAGAGGGAATACTTCTCGTGCATCCAACTCCCAAAAACCAAAGTTTTTCCAAAGAGTCCACTACAAACTCCTATGCATGGTATTTCAAGCCATTCCAAGTAAATTTTCATATGCTACCTTTCAAAAACCTTCAAAAACTTCTCATTTTGTGACACTATTTTTTTGCTCATGAGGACGTAGTGGTCGGGTTTGCTATCTTCCATATTGAATTAAGTACCCCTCGACTTGCATGCTTCATCTGCTCGTCATTAATTTTGCAAGAGAGCTGGTCAGACCATTGTAACCTCTAAAAAAAGAAAAAGGCACTCCTCCATGGTATGTGAAAGTTGGTGGGCACCCGAAGGATTTAGTTAGCCATGGTTTGTGAAAGGAAAAGTGGGAAGGAGTGCCAAATTTTATAAAAGAGCGTGATACGTCCAAAATGTATCTACTTTCCCGAACACTTTTGTTGTTGTTTCTTCTCTAATTTGTGTGTTTTGAATAAAACTAACACGGACTAACGCTATTTTCAGTAGAATTGCCCTGGTGTCTTGTTTTTGTGCAGAAATCCAACTTTAAAGAAAAATCCCAGAAAATACTGCAAAAATCCTATTTTACCAGAAGACCCACAGAGCCAGAATACGAGACGGAGAGGGGCCAGGAGGCCGCCACACCACAGGGTGGCGCAGCCCAGGCCTGGCCACGCCAGGGGGTGGTGTGGCCGCCCCAGCCGTCTCCACGAGCCCCCCCTTTCTGCCTACATATACCCTCTGACCTAAAAATATCAGGGGTTTGGCGTTTTCCCAGATAGAGTTCCGATGCGCCGCCACCATCAGAAACTGCGATTCGGAACAAGAAACTCCGTTCTGGCACCCTGCTGGGATGGGAATTTGGAGGAGATCTTCATCATCATCATCACCGACGTCTCTCCATCAACCATCCATGATTCCCCCATCCATGTGTGAGTAATTCCCGTTGTAGGTAAAGGGGATGGTAGGAATTGGATGAGATCATTCATGTAATTGCTATGAGATTGTTAGGGCATGGTGCCTACTATCTATTGTTAGTGCTTATGACATTGTTGCAACTTGTTGTGCTTAATGCTTGTCACTTTGGGCCCGAGTGCCATGATCTCAGATCTGAACTTGTTATTGTTTTATGATGATAATTGTTGTTTATGATCTTACCTGCAAGTTGTATACACATATCGTTGTCCGGAACCCGAGGCCCCAAAGTGACAGCAATTGGGATAACCGGAGGGGATGGCTGTGATGTGAGGATCACATGTGTTCACTGAGTGTTAATGCTTTGCTCTGGTACTCTATTAAAAGGAGTACCTTAATTACCAGTAGATTCCCTTGAGGCTGCGCTGCAAACGGGCTGGTAGGACAGAAGATGTCGTGCAAGTTTCTCATTGCGAGCACGTATGACTATTTACGGAACACATGCCTATGGTTGTTTAGTACTAGGATGCTATATCATTATTTATCTGCTATTGCCCATGTCTTGATTATTACATGAATTATCTTGTCCATGCAACGCCCGTTCATCCCTCCCTGTGCCTACAATATTTAATCCGACTGTTTACTATTGATACCGTTACTGTCTTTATTTTACTATTGCTGTTACTATTTCACTACTGCCACTACTATAAACCAGTTGCTACTGATAAACTGCTGCGAGCAAGTCTGTTTCCAGGTGCAGCTGAATTGACAACTCATTTGTTAAGGCTTATAAATATTCTTTGGCTCCCCTTGTGTTGAATCAATAAATTTGGGTTTTACTTCCCTCGAAGACTGTTGCGATCCCCTATACTTGTGGGTCATCAAGACTATTTTCTGGCGCCGTTGCCGGGGAGCATAGATTTATTTGTAAGTTCACTTGGGATTCATATTGTTCGCTGCAATCCATTCATCATGGGTAAACCTCATGATGGAGAAGTTCCTATAATGCCATCCACAACAAGAAGAGGTACTACTCTGAACACCTCTGTTGCTCTTGATTCACCATCTGTGATGAGTAAGTTGCTTACACCACCGCATGCACATGCTACTACTTCTGCTGAGTTTGAAAATGCTTCTGATAATTTTGATGATGCTTCTACTATGCTTGATGAGAGTGGTTCGTCAGGTTCCTTTTTAGAGGCTACAATTGCTAGGACTAAGCAAATGGGGAACGCTACTGTTACACCTGTTAGTTCACCTGACTCTAGGGAATGCCCTAGTGACGATCTTGACGAGGCTTATATTGAGCTAGATGATGATTTTATTGAGGAATTTCATGCTACTAGTGATGCTGGTGCTATTAGAGATCTTCTTGCAAGACGCGTTGTTAGATATAAGTTATCTCCTGATGCTAAGTTTGCTGCTTCTCCCATAAATATTAGTGATAAGGACTATGATTTCTCTTTGGATTTATCTTACATATCTATTATTGAGAAAGAACCTTTTTGTGGTACTGAAAATGAGAGTGCTATGGAACATATGAATGAGCTCTCTGCTTTGAGTAATTTGTTTTCTGATGATACTAAGCTGCGTACTTACTTTGTTGCCAAGATTTTTCATTTTTCATTGAAAGGTGCAGCTAAAGCTTGGTTTAATAATTTGTCTCCTGGATCAATTGATAGTCCTATTGCTTTGGTTAACGCTTTCTTTCAGAAATATTTTCCTGCTAGTGCTCAACATGCTGCTTTGCAGATTTTTTTTGACTTTGAGCAGGTAAAAGGAGAGAAACTGCCTGAATCTTGGGGAAGGTTTTGTTCTTTAATTAGAGCACTGCCTGGAGAGCCATTGCCTAAAAATGAACTCCTTGATATATTTTATAATGGACTAACTGTTGAATCTAAGACATACTTGGATAGTTATGCTGGTTGTGTTTTTAGGAAAAGAACTCCCACTGAAGCTGAAGAATTAATGGCTAAAATAAGCCAGAATTATGATGATTAGACTATGGCTGAACCAACACCAGTGCCGACACCAGCACCAATACCAAAGAATAGAGGAATGATTGAATTAAATGATGAAGTGATGAGAGAAGCCAAGAAATCTCTTAGGGAGAAGGGTATTAAATCTGAAGATTTGAAGAATCTACCACCTATAGAAGAATTATATAAGCCAATCCCTCGCTCCTCCACTATTGAGGTACACTATCTCCAACGCTTTGATAATAGAGATTTCCTTACTCTAAACCTCCTGATCAATGCTTAGATGAGTTTGATAATTTCATTGTTAAGCAAGATAACTTTAATAAAAGGGTGCAGAATCATTTGTTGGAGAATTCTAGAGCTATTAACAAGTTGCAGGATATTGTGGAGAGAACCTGCAATGATGTGAAGATGCTTGTTAAACATTTTCAAATGGTCCAGACTCAAATTGATCAGCTCACTAAAGTGCAAAAAGATTTGCTAGTCAATGCTTCTAGAGAAAAACATGCTTGTGAAATAAGCACAAGAAGTAGTATTACTACTCAGGATCATTTATATCCTGAAGGACATCCTAAGAGGATCGAGCAGGATTCTCAATGTGCTGCAGGTGATGATATTCTTTCCAAGAACAAGAAGAAGAAGAAGCATAAAACAGTTGCAGAATTTTCTAGAACAGGTAAAGATTCTAATAGTGTTTCGATTTCTGATGCTGAAACCGAAAGTGGTAATGCTTTTGATTAAGAAGAAGTTGAAGAGGAACCAGAAAATCTCGCTAAGAATGCAAATTACACTAAGGAAGATTTCATTGCCAACAAACATGGTAGTGAGAGAGAACCTTGGGTGCAGAAACCAATGCCTTTTCCTGGTAAGAAACGCAAATCCAAGGAAGAAGAACACTACAACAGGTTTTGTGAATGGATGAAACCTTTATTTTTGCAAATTCCTTTGACTGATGCTATTAAAATGCCTCCTTATTCAAAGTATATGAAGGATATTGTTACTAACAAAAGGAAGATTCCTAGTGAGGAAATTTCCACTTTACTTGCTAATTACTCTTTTGATGGTAAAGTTCCGAAGAAGCTTGGAGATCCAAGTATACCAACTATTCCTTGCTCCATTAAAAATAACTATGTTAGAACTGCTTTGTGTGATTTGGGAGCTGGAGTTAGTGTCATGCCTTTTTCTCTCTGTAAGAGACTTGATCTAGAAAAATTGATATCAACCGATATATCTTTGCAAATGGTTGATAAGTCTACTACTATTCCTATTGGTATATGTGAGAATGTTCCCATTCAAGTTGCTAATAATTGTTTGATATTAACTGACTTTGTTGTGTTGCAAATGCCTGAAGATGATAATATGTCTATTATTCTTGGGAGACCTTTTCTAAACACTCCAGGTGCTGTTATTGATTGTAACCAAGGGAAAGTAACTTTTAATATCAATAAATAAAGAGCACACAGTCTATTTTCCCAAGAAGATTGATAGAAAATATGGTCTAAACTCAATCAAAAATATTGAGACCATCAAAGTTGGAGAAATTATTTGTTCAAGGCCAAAGCCCAAGGAACAATATAAAATTGTTATGATTGGGACTATGCCTATCAAGGTCAAGGTAACATGATCATTTAGTGAAATGCAAAGTTTTGTTTCATAGAAAAGTGGTTTGGTAACAAGACTTGATAAACCTTGTTAACAAAGTGGTTTTCGAATGAACAAAACTATGTATTCACCGCATTTACTTTTGTTTACTCATGGTTCCACCTTGTTCATTTTTGTTTCCGCTGTTTAGTTTCATACTAGAATATCTTAGAGCTGCTGTAAGTTTGGTTTGGATTTGCTTTCTATCATTCCATCTTCATTTTCCCGAGTTTTAATCTCTTATCAATTTCTAAAAAATCCTCGAAAATAAAGGTTCTCGAAAAATTCCAGAAAATTCTTTTTAAATTTTTATGCCAAAAATGGGGCAGAGAGGCACCTGGGACACCCCAGGGGGACCCACCATGCCACCACACCACATGGTGGCGTGGCCAGGGGCTAGGCCACGCCGTGGCATGGTGTGGGGCCCCCTGGCCTCTATTTACCTCTCCACCCTCCACTCCACTCTTGAAATATCTCCACTCCATAGCTCAAACCTGTGTTCTTCCTATTCTTCCTCGCGATTTTCAATCTCCTTGCTCTGCCCATCTTTGCTGCTGAGATTTGGAGCAATTGTTCTCCGGTATGTGACTCCTTCGATTGTCCAAGTAGAATTTTGTTTAGTGGAGTATTTCTTGAGTATTTTAGCTCTATAGGTGACAGGTTAAATGAGTTTTCATGATTGTTCTATTGCTTAGAAATGTTATTTTGATGCATGTTAGCCCTCTTGCAACTCCCTATAGTAGTTTCCTTCACTTGTTTGTTTTGAAATCATTTTTTATGAGGTTTGCTTAAAAATTTCAGAGAAGGGAAATGGATAACCACACTTATGGAAAGGTCTTTGAAAGAGAAGAACCAAGGTCATCAAGGCCTTCGAGGTCAACTACTCCATTTAGGACATCCTACAATGAAGATCTTATGTCACCAAGCATTGGTGATGAGGGGGTGATGGAGATGCGCATCCATCAACTTTCCCTTGTTCTAATTTTTTGCGCGATGCAGGGATCCTTGATGATTTCCTACTCCTTGTTAACAGGGTTGGATTGACTACATACATGCTTGATGAGAGTAATCAATATGCCATGCTCACAAAGATTTTTGTTGGGAGTTTTAAATTTACTAACTCTCCTTTCAAGCCATCTATTGCATTCAAAATTTATGATAAGTCTATCACCATGTCTTTGGAGAAATTTTGATGTATCTTAGATATTCCCATGTTTGGGATGGCGAAGAGGATTCAGAACCAACCTGCTGATGTGCTAGAGCTCTACCGAGGGGTGACCAACGATGATGACCGCACAGCTCAGCGTGGCAAGATAGGAAACATTCAACTCCCAGCTATTAGATACTTTACTTACTATCTTGCAACTAGTATTCTTGGTAGGGGGAACACTAGCAATATTTCTAACTATCATTTAGCTTTTCTAGTTACTGCACTTGATATTAGCAAAAAGTATAACCTCGGTGCTCTTATTGCTCGTCGCATATCTGCTACGGGACCTATTTTTGGAGGCATTATTGCTGCATGCATTGTTGATGCTTTGGGCCTTTCTATTGCTCCTTATGATACTTTGTTGGCCCCACAGAGACTTGACCTTGCTGCCATGAAGCTCCATCATTTTGTTACTGCTAACTCATGTGCAGGAAAATTAGTTTATAGAATGTTATTCACTGATGGAGATGAAAGGGAAGTTTCCTTGCTGCAGCCCAGTTTGTTCAGTATTTACAGGAGACTATGGTCGCGCTCGAAGGAGGAGTTGGACGAGGAGCTTAGGTTGCTTGGCTTCCACATATAGCAGGGCGTCGTGGACCAGGAGGAAGAGGAGGCGCCAGCCGACCACTACACCATGTACCATACCGGGGCGCCTTCGAGCTCGTATCAGGACGCAGGTGCTTCTTCATCGTATTTTGGAGACGCCACTTCATGTCCGAGTTCAGATTGATCTCCACTTAGGCCAAAAGCCTAAGCTTGGGGGAAGGTACGTTGATGATTCACTCATCTATACATCATATTATATCGGTACTTTGTATATCCATGTTTCGCTTTCTTTCTTTTCTCTGTTGTTCTTGTTCTTATTTCTACTTTCCAAAACACAAAAAGACCAAAAATATTTCCATTGTTTCTCTTTGTTTGCCTCTTTAGTTTTCTAGTCTTGGTTTGCTTTGTTTCCTATTTTCGGTTTGGTATTCAAAAAATCCAAAAAGATTTTGCTTTGTTTGCTGTTTCCTTCTGTTCTTGTTCTAAAATTCGAAAAACCCAAAAATATTTGTTGTTCTTTTCTGGTTTTGTAAAGTTTGTTGCAGAGTTTAGTCTCCTGTGACTCCATTGGAGCTTGGTTAACACTTCATATTCTTCAAACCACACAAGTGAAAGGCAATAATGACGACATATGACAATTCGAGATGTGGTGAGAGGCTGGTATGAACTCTGTTTGTTTTCATTTTTGTACATATACTCATCTATATGGACTTGCTTAGTTCGTTCATGTAAGGTATATGTTATCTAATGGATGCTTAGTAGTTCTTGCTCTCATATGATTAGTTCCAATTTACTAATAGTTTGTAGCATGTCATGTAGATGTTTGCTTGCATTGTTTTATTCATAAAACGGTATGACTTTGTGGTATCCTCCTCTGAAAAGTTTCATTTGAATCGACTTGGCACATGCTCAAGCATGCATATGACTGAACAAAAAGTCAATTAAGCCTCGATGATTTACTTTGCCTCAGAGCTCTTTTATCGTTTTTATGCCTTTATTAATTTTGTTTTGGTCACAAGCAAGATTATGACAGTTACTGCTCTCTCGATTGTCGCTTCCTAGTCTTTTGCTAGCCTTCACTTGTACTGACAGGGAATACTTCTCATGCATCCAACTCCTGAAAACCAAGTAATCTCGAATTGTCATATGCATGGTATTTCAAAGCCATTCCAAGTAAATTTCCATGTGCTACCTTTCAAAACCTTCAAATACTTCTCATTTTGTGCCATTGTTTTTTAGCTCATGAGGACGTAGTGGTCGGAATTGCTATCTTCCATATTGAATTAAGTACCCCTTTACTTGCATGCTTCATCTGCTCATCATTAATTTTGCAAGGGAGCTGGTCAGACCATTGTAATCTAAATCTAAGAAAAGAAAAGAAAAAAGGCACTCCTCCATGCTTTGTGAATGTTGGTGGGCACCCGATGGAATCGGTTAGCCATGGTTTGTGAAAGGAAAAGTGGGGAGGAGTGCCAAGATTTATAAAAGAGCACCAATGTGCCAATTTTCAAAGAACTCGGAACCGCTCTCACTTGTCTAGTATGGAAGATAGCAAGAACCTATTGCCAGTCATTGACATGAAACAACCACCTCTCAAAGCAAATTTTTATCTCTGTTTTACAAATGAAAAGCTCTAGCACAAGTTAAATCTCTGCTTCCCTCTGTGAAGGGCCTTTCTTTTACTTTATCTTCAGTCTTCATCTTCTAACTTTAAGCACTTTCTTGAGAGCATGGTTGTCATTCTTAGTGTAATGTGCTTGTCAAAGAACACGGTTAATTGTGGTATAACTTTGATGCTTGTATCTTTGATATTTTTTACTTCTAGTCTTCTCTTGAACTTCAGAGGTGCCTTGGCATTTATGGTTTGCCCCACAAATAAAGGCAAGCAAGATACCACTCTTTCATATATTATTATGAGCATTACAGTCTTGTAGCATCCTATGTTTCATGTTGCTTGTTATTAGTGTATTGGCACTCTTTCATAGCTTGCATAACTATGAGATAACATTAGTTGCATATTTCTTATTATGAATTGCCTTAGTACTTGATCATATAGTGAGAATATATACATCTTATGAAGCAAATGTGTTCATGAAAGTTTCTTTTATCGCTCTCAGTTGTTAACTGAATTGCTTGAGGACAAGCAATAAGCTAAGCTTGGGGGAGTTGATACGTCCAAAACGTATCTACTTTCCCGAACACTTTTGCTGTTGTTTCTTCTCTAATTTGTGTGTTTTGAATACAACTAACATGGACTAACGCTGTTTTCAGCAGAATTGCCCTGGTGTCTTGTTTTTGTGCAGAAATCCAACTTTCAGGAAAAATCCTGGAAAATACTGCAAAATCCTATTTTACCAGAAGACCCACGAAGCCAGAACACGAGACGGAGAGGGGCCAGGAGCTCGCCACACCACAGGGTGGCGTGGCCTAGGCCTAGCTGCGCCAGGGGGTGGTGTGGCCGCCCCAGCCATCTCCACGAGCCCCCCTTTCCGCCTACATGTACCCTCTGACCTGAAAACATCGGGGGTTCAGCATTTTTCCCAGATAGAGTTCCGCTGCGCCGCCACCATCAAAAACCGTGATTCAGAACCAGAAACTCCGTTCTAGCACCCTGCCAGGATGGGGATTTGGAGATCTTCATCATCATCATCACCGACGTCTCTCCATCAACCATCCATGATTCCCCCATCCATGTATGAGTAATTCCCGCTGTAGGCGAAGGGGTTGGCAGGGATTGGATGAGATCATTCATGTAATTGCTATGAGATTGTTAGGGCATGGTGCCTTGTATCTATTGTTAGTGCTTATGACATTGTTGCAACTTGTTATGCTTAATGCTTGTCACTTTGGGCCCGAGTGCCATGATCTCAGATCTGAACTTGTTATTGTTTTATGATGATAATTGTAGTTTATGATCTTACCTGCAAGTTGTGTACACATATCGTTGTCCGGAACCCGAGGCCCCAAAGTGACACAATTGGGATAACCAGAGGGGATGGCTATGATGTGAGGATCACATGTGTTCACTGAGTGTTAATGCTTTGCTCTGGTACTCTATTAAAAGGAGTACCTTAATTACCAGTAGATTCCCTTGAGGCCCCGCTGCAAACGGGCTGGTAGGACAGAAGATGTCGTGCAAGTTTCTCATCGCGAGCACGTACGACTATTTACGGAACACATGCCTATGGTTGTTTAGTACTAGGATGCTTTATCATTATTTATCTGCAATTGCCCATGTCTTGATTATTACATGAATTATCTTGTCCATGCAACGCCCGTACATCCATCCCTATGCCTACAGTATTTAATCCTACTGTTTACTATTGATACCGTTACTGTCTTTATTTTACTATTGATGTTACTATTTCACTACTGGCACTACTATAAACCTATTGCTACTGAGAAACTGCTGCGAGCAAGTCTGTATCCAGGTGCTACTGAATTGACAACTCATCTATTAAGGCTTATAAATATTCTTTGGCTCCCCTTGTGTCAAATCAATCAATTTGGGTTTTACTTTCCTCGAAGACTGTTGCGATCCTCTATACTTGTGGGTCATCAGAGCACATATGTGCCAATCTTTCAAAGAACCCGAAACCGCTCTCAACTTGTTTAGTATGGAAGATAGCAAGAACCCCATTGCCAGTCGTTGACAAGAACAATCACCTCTCAAAACAATTTTTTAATCTCTGTTTTACAAATGAAAAGCTATAGCACATGTTAAATCTCTGCTTCCCTCTGTGAAGGGCCTTTCTTTTACTTTTATGTTGAGTCTTCATCTTCTACCTTTATGCACCGATTAAGAGAGCATAGTTGTTATTCTGAGTATAATGTGCATGGTCCCAAAATTTATTATTGATTGATTCATGATTATGGTATTGCTTGTTCTCAAATTATTTGTATCTAGTCACCCTCTTGAACTTTGAAGGTGTCCTATGCATTTATGTTTTGCCACTCCATGAGGGACAAGCTGAATACCACCTTGCTATTTTTTCTATATGCTTCAAACAAACATACACCTTTCAATGCATTATTACTCATGATCTTTTGTTTGTGTTTCTTTTCATGTTGTAACATGGTTGCTAAGTTATATGGTTAGAATTATATATTTTATGCCCATGTTTAGAGTACTTTGATCTCAGCAAGCAATGCTTTACCTTAAGTTGATCAAGATTGTGTTGGTGCATGTCACCTCAAAATTTATTGTTTTGTTATCACTTACCTACTCGAGGACGAGCATGAGTTAAACATGGGGATGCTTGATACGTCTCAAACATATTTATAATTTTTTCATGCTTCATGCTTGTTTTACACCAATTGCTTTGTGTTTTGTTTACACTTTGTGGCATTTTTATGCATTTTCCGGAACTAACCTATTAACGAGATGCCACAGTGCCAGTTCCCTGTTTTCTGCTGTTTTGTGTTTCAGAAAAGTTACACATGAAATATTCTCGGAATTGGACGAAACCAAAGCCGAATTTCCTATTTACCTCACACGAAGACGGAGTCAGAGGATAGATGGAGATGGACCAAGGGGCAGCCGCAGCATAGGGTGGCGCAGGCCACCCCCTGGCCGCGCCACCAGGTGGTGTGACCACCTGGTCCACCTCCTGACATCGCCCCTCCGCCTATAAATTCCCTTCGATGGGAAAACCCTAAAGAGACGAACACTTTTCCACGAAACATACTGCAAGCCACCGCTGTTGTCATCCCGAGATCGGGAGGGTCCAGAAGCTCTTCCCGGCACCCTGCCAGAGAGGGGAATCATCACCGGAGGCTTCTTCATCACCATGCCTGCCTCCAGAGTGATGCGTGAGTAGTCTACCTTGGATTACGGGTCCATAGCAGTAGCTAGATGGTTGTCTTCTCCTCCATGTGCTTCTTGTTTAGATCTTGTGAGCTGCCTATCATGATCAAGATCATCGTTATGTAATTCTACATGTTGTGTTTGTTGGGATCTGATGAATATTGAGTACTATGCCAAGTTGATTATTGATTTATCATGTCTATGTTATTTATGATCTTGCATGCTCTCCGCTGCTAGTAGATATCTTGGCCAAGTCGATGCTAGTGACTCCAAGAGGGAGTATTTATGCTCGATAGTGGGTTCATGCCTCTAGTAATCTGGGAGAGTGACAATAACTTCTAAGGTTGTAGTTGTGCTGTTGCTACTAGGGAGAAAACAACAATCTCTTGTTCAAGGACATTTGTATTGTTTACATTACACACTTTGCTTAAGGCAATAATCCGTTGCTTGCAACTTAATACCCAACGGTTGTTCGGATGATATCCGACGGGTGGATTATTATTCATAGATGCAGTTGGATTACGGTCTATGTATTATGTTGTAATGCCCAAGTGAATCTCATAGTGATCCTCTTGACATGTACATGCATTGCTTTGCATTCTTTATTCTGTCAATTGCCCAACTGTAATTTGCTTACCCAGCATGTTATTTATCTTTATGGAGAGACACCTCTAGTGAACTGTGGACCCCAGTCTATTCTTTTACATATATTACTTTCTACTGCAAGCACTGTTTACTTTCTGCAATTATTATTTACTTACTGCAAACAGATATCATTTTCCACACGATATGTTTAATCCTTTGTTATCAGCAAACCGGTGAGATTGACAACCTCACTGTAAGTTGGGGCAAAGTATTTTAGTTGTGTTGTGTGCAGGTTCCATGTTGCTGCTGGCGTAGACACCGCGCCATCAAAGACTCCTTCTGGCGTCATTGACAAAGCAGCTAGCAACAACCTTCGAGAGTGATTTCTTCCTCCTACTGGTCGATTAAACCTTGGTATCATAACTGAGGGAAGATTTACTGTTGTACTCATCATACCTTCCTCTTGGGGTTTCCCAACTGGTCGTGTGAGACATCATCCCACCATCGTCATCTTTCAGCAGCTTGATATTCAAGATCACATCAGCCACTCCAAGATCTTTCATCTCAAAACAATGAGATAGAAAGTCTTTGACCTCCTTGATAACATCAAGACTGGTCCCGAATATCAGTATATCATCAACATACAGACATAAGATGACTCTCTCACCCCCACCATAGCGATAGTACACACACTTGCCAGCTTTGTTAACAACAAAGCCTTCAGCAGTTAAAGTTCTTTCAAATTTCTCATGCCACTGCTTAGGTGCTTGCTTAAGACCATACAAAGACTTCAACAACTTACACACCTTTCCTTCTTGACCACCTACCACAAATCCATTCGGCTGATCCATATAAATCTCCTCATTTAACTCTCCATTTAGGAAAGTCATCTTAACGTCCATTTGATGAACGCGATGACCATGCGAGGCAGCCAGGGATAGTAGTACTCGAATAGTGGTCAATCTAGCCACAGGTGAATAAGTATCGAAGAAGTCTTCGCCTTCTTTCTGGGTATAACCCTTGGCAACAAGGCGTGCCTTGTACTTTTCAATAGTACCATCAGGTCGAAGCTTTTTCTTGAACACCCACTTACATCCTACAGGTTTGCACCCATAAGGACGATCAATAATTTCCCAAGTCCCATTTGCCAGGATGGAATCCATCTCACTAAGAACGGCTTCTTTCCAGTAGTCAGCATCTTGAGATGCATAGGCTTCTGAAATAGAAGTGGGGGTGTCATCCACGAGGTATATGATGACCCACAAGTATAGGGGATCGCAACAGTCTTCGAGGGAAGTAAAACCCAAATTTATTGATTCGACACAAGGGGAGCCAAAGAATATTTATAAGCCTTAACAGATCAGTTGTCAATTTAGCTGCACCTGGAAACAGACATGCTCGTAGCGGTTTATCAGTAGCAACAGTTTTATAGTGGTGACAGTAGTAAAATAGTAGCACCAATAGTAAAGTAAAGACAGTAACAGTATCAATAGTAAATAGTAGGATTAAATACTATAGGCATAGGGATGGATGAACGGGCGTTGCATGGATAATATAATTCATGTAATAATCAAGACATGGGCAATTGCAGATAAATAATGATAAATCATCCTAGTACAAAACAACCATAGGCATGTGTTCCGTATATAGTCGTACGTGCTTGCAATGAGAAACTTGCACGACATCTTCTGTCCTACCAGCCCGTTTGCAGCGGGGCCTCAAGGGAATCTACTGGTAATTAAGGTACTCCTTTTAATAGAGTACCGAAGCAAAGCATTAACACTCAGTGAACACATGTGATCCTCACATCACAGCCATCCCCTCCGGTTATCCCAATTGTTGTCACTTTGGGACCTCGGGTTCCGGACAACGATATGTGTATACAACTTGCAGATAAGATCATAAACAACAATTATCATCATAAAATAATAACAAGTTCAGATCTGAGATCATGGCACTCGGGTCCAAAGTGACAAGCATTAAGCACAACAAGTTGCAACAATGTCATAAGCACTAACAATAAATACTAGGCACCATGCCCTAACAATCTCATAGCAATTACATGAATGATCTCATCCAATCCCTACCATCCCCTTCGCCTACAGCGGGAATTACTCGCACATGGATGGGGGTGATACGTTGCAAACGTATCTATAATTTTTGATGCTCCATGCTTGTTTTACACCAATTGCTATATGTTTTGTCTACACTTTGTGATACTTTTATGATTTATTTGGACTAACCTACTAATAGTTGCAAAAGTGCACAATGTTCTTGTTTTACACTTTGATGTGTAGGAATTAACAAGAATACAAGTGGAAACCTTATTGGAGTCAAATTGGGACTTTCCAGAAATCTGTACCAGAACTTTTTTCGAAGATGGTCACGTTACGGGTCGAAGACTGTGTCAAACGGAAAACTCTTCAAATACAAAGTTGTAGGGAATTTTACGGTGAACGTTCTGGAAATAAAATTCACCTGATTCCGAGTCCGGACGGCCGAGATAAGCCCGCTCCTTTGCAGACCAGGCCTGGGCCGGGCGAGCCCCGTGTGAGGACGTCTGGCTCCACCCCTCACGACGCCCCTTTGCCTATATAAAGCCTCAGGACGGAAAACCCTAAAGGATTCGGCAATTTTCCAGAAGCAGTTCCGCAGCTCCGCCGCCATCGCCGACTGAATTTCGGGGGACAGAAGTCTCTGTTCCGGCACCCTGCCGGGACGGGGAAGTGCCCCCGGAGCCATCTCCATCGGTCTCCATCGCCGTCTCCGCCGTCTCCATCGACCTCACCGCCATCTCCATCAACCTTGCTGTCTCCTATGATGAGGAGGGAGTAGTTCATCCCCGGGGCTAAGGGCTCTACCGGTAGCTATGTGGTTCACCTCTCTCTCCCATGATGTGATCTTTATGTGATCGTGAGCTTTGTATCATGTTGAACAAGTACATGTTATTATTCAGATATTTTGTGTACTCTAGTGATGTTATTAAAGTAATCTATTCCTCCTACTATGGTGTAACGGTGACAGTGCGTGCATCATGGTGGTACTTGGTTTAGGCTATGATTGTGATCTCTTGTGGATTATGAGAATAATTATTGCTATGATAGTTTGAGTGATCTATTCCTCCTTTCATGGTGTAATGTTGACAGTGTGTGCACCGTGTTAGTACTTGGTTTAAGTTGCAATGATTTCTATCTTGAGTTGTGATCTGATTTGGGTATTGCTATGAGTGGTGTTTGTCAAGTACTTGATGAACTTTAAGGGGTGCTTCTGTAGCCACTACGCAATGATTAGTGTTATTCAATAGGAGAGTAATTCAGAGTACCTTAGCAAAGAGAAGTTATTTGTTCAGTCATGTTATATTGTTGGGAGTGTGTCCACTAGTGAAAGTATGATCCCTAGGCCTTGTTTCCAATCTTTGCATACCGTTTACTTGCTATTTTGTTACTTGTTTGCTCACAGCGATATTTATTTCACATCACGTTTGCTATTTATAATCATCTATACCACTTGTATTTCACTATCTCTTCGCCGAACTAGTGCACCTATACATTTGATAAGTGTATTGGGTGTGTTGGGGACACAAGAGACTTTCTGTATCGTAATTGCAGGGTTGCTTGAGAGGGATAGCTTTGACCTCTAACCTCCTTGAGTTCGATAAACCTTGGGTGATCCACTTAAGGGAAACTTGCTGCTGTTCTACAAACCTCTGCACTTGGAGGCCCAACAAGTGTCTACAAGAATAGAAGTGCGTAGACATCAAGCTCTTTTCTGGCGCCGTTGCCGGGGAGGTAAGGTAAAAGGTACTCGCATCCTCCTGTGTGAGTGCTCGGAGTTATTTCCTTTAGATTCTGCAATTACATCTTTTTGTTTCTTGTTTTTATTTTCACTAGTTAGGCTTAATGGAAAACAAAGAGTTCTTCAGTCTTTTTCCTGATTTTAGATTTGAAGAGAAAATTGAAAATCATTTGGAGCTTATTTCGCATAGCAATGTTATTAGTACGAATGCTTTGAATACTGTTAATGCTAATGCTATAGAAAAGTCTAAGCTTGGGGAAGCTGGTTTTGTTAAGCATGATATTTTTAGTTCCCCAGCTTTAGTGGAGAAAGTTTGTTCTGATAATATTTTATCTCACATATGTGATGTTCCTTCTTATGATGATATGTTTGAAGAATATGCTTTGCAAAATAGTTGCTCTCTAGCTTGTGATGATATTAAACCTCTAGTTTATGATGGCTATGATGATGAGTATAATATTTTCAGTTCACCTACTATTGGGGATAAAATTAGTTATGATTACAATATGCCTCCTATTTATGATGATTATGGTGATGAGAATAATTATTCTGTTGAATTTGCTCCTACTACTATTGTTCCTGTGGTGAGTGTTAATTCTTTTATGCATGTGGCTCATGATAGGGATGCTTTATGTGATAGTTATATTGTTAGTTCTATTCATGATGCTACTGAAAGTTATTATGAGAGAGGGAAACATGGTTTGATGGATCTAAACAATATTAAGTTTCCCCTCTTTATGTTGCAAATCTTGAAGTGGCACTTGTTTTATCTATCCATGCTTGCTACTATGTGCCTCGTTGATTTATTTTCTTACAAGATTCCTATACATAGGAAGTGGTTCAGATATAAATGTCTTTCACATTTGCTTTTTGATGCTCGCTATTACTTTAAGTTCCTATATGGTGCCTTTGCCTCAAGCTCTTATATGGCGCCCACATGAGCATCTTTGCAAATTACTACGCCTAGCTCAAAGGCGTTAAAGAAAAGCACTCTTGGGAGATAACCCAATGTTTTCTTTTCAGTACTTTTTCTTTTATTTGAGTCTTGGAAGTCATTACTACTGTAATGACCGCTCGTTATCTTGTTTATTTCATTGTTGTGCCAAGAGAAGCCTCTAATTTGAGTGAGGTAAAGATTTGGGGATGTTGCTGTCCTGAAACTGTTTTCGGTGCTGCACCATAAATATTCGTATAAATTCTCTGTATATCTTTTGGACCTTATATTTCTTGTGCATATGCCCCAGGTTATATCCAAACTTTCATTAGTTGAACACTTTTTGATTTGAGCAACAGAAAACCCCTCAAAAATTCTACCTTTGTCAGCTGTTCTGTTTTGACAGATTTTTGCCACTATTTGTGTTTGCCGCTTTATCGCTTTTTTTTGAGTTCTTTTGATATGGAACTTTTGGGGAAGTTGCTACAGTAGTATTTGCTATATATGTGGTGGTTTTGAGTTGAAACCTGAAGCAAATAGAGGATTGATTATATGTTATGCTTGCACTAATGTTGCTAATAGATTTGTGTTTAGTTTTGTATGAAGGAAGTTTTCAAGTGTAGGGATTGGAGAATGATGAGATGAGTTGAAGAATGGACAAAAGCTCAAGATTGGGGATGCCCATGCATCACCCCAAGAAATATCCAAGAAGTACAAGCGTCAAAGCTTGGGGATGCCCCCGAGACACCCCTTCTTCATCGGCAAAAATCAGGTCACCTTTCAAGACACTATATTTTTATTGCTTCATGCACTATGTGTTTTTCTTGGAGCGTCAGTTGTTTTTGTTTTCAGTATTAGTTTAGTTTTGTTTGCTGCAATAAATGGTTTGATCACATCATGTTTCTTTTGGAGGAGATGAACTCGTTTTTCATTGCCAAGAACACTCTAGTTTTCACTCTTATCGTTCAATGAGTGTTCTTCTTTTTCTGCTACTACTTTTGGTTTTCGTTTTCGCCTTGATTTGTGTTCAGATCTTCTTATATTTATTTATCAAGGTGTATTTTTGCCTCTGATATTTATTGGTTTTCATCAAAAGAGGTGTTTTTAAAAAAAGTTCAAATGGTATTGGAAAAGAGAAAAAGCTTTATGCAAAAAAGTGGTACAAGAAGGAGCTTGTTTAGACTGCGGATTAGACTTTTGCATGTCATGTTTGATGTCATTTTGATAGTATGCTTAGTGATTTTTGCTGTAGCATGACTTGTCTCAAATAACTGAGATTGCTTAATGAGCCTTTGAAAAAATCATGCGTTGTTTTTATTGTATGGAAGCATTATTTTGGTTTTCTCCTTGATGCTTTATTTGGGTTGACTTGGCGCATGCTCACACATGTTAGACTCTTAAAAAGTCGCCAATAGCCTTCATGATCATTTAGTTTTTGACTTTTGATGCCATCTTATGCTTCTTTTAATGTCGCTTTGTCGCTTTGCATGATTATGGCCGTTATTGCTCTCTTAGTTGGTCGCTCCCAGTCTTTTGCTAGCCCTCATTTTGTACTGAGTATGAGCTCTACTCGTGCATCCAACTCCCTAAAACCAAGTTTGCCATTGTGTCCACTATAAATTCCTATGCATGGTATTTGTAAGCCATTCCAAAGTAAATTCTCATGTGCTACCTTTGAAAAAAAAAACCTTCAAAACACTTCTCGTTTTGTGACACTGTTTTCAGCTCATGGGGACGTAGTGGTCGGATTTGCTATCTTCCATATTGTCTTATTCCAAAAAGAAAAAAAAAGAAAAAAAGAAAGAAAAAAGGCACTCCTCCATGGTATGTGAATGTTGGTGGGCACCCGATGGAATCGGTTAGCCATGGTTTGTGAAAGGAAAAAAGGTGGGGAGGAGTGCCAAGCTTTATAAAAGAGCACAAAAGTGCCAATCTCTCTCTCAAAAACTTGCTTCATTTTGTGTATGGAAGATAGTAAGAACCCCATTGCCAGTCGTTGACAAAGACAACCACCTCTCAAAACCAATTTTTATCTCTTTGTTTTATAAATGAAAAGCTCTAGCACATGTTTAATCACTACTTCCCTCTGCGAAGGGCCTTTCTTTTTACTTTTATGTTGAGTCTTCACCTTCTATCTTTATGCACCATTAAGAGAGCATAGTTGTTATTCTTAGTGTAATATGCATTGTCCCAAAGTTCATTGATTGACTCATATTGTTGGTTTCACTTGTTCTTAAATTATTTGTATCTAGTCGCCCTCTTAAACTTGAAGGTGTCCTATGCATTTATGTTTTGCTCTCTTTGAAGGACAAGCTGAAAACCTTTTGTATGTTTTTCCTTATGATTTGAACACACGTTTGACTTTCATTGTTTCATTTTCATGATCTTTTGTTTGTGTTCATTTTTATGTTATAACATGGTTGCTAAGTTTCGATTGTCAAGATTATATCTTCATGCCCATGTTTTAAGTTCTTTTGATCCCAGCGCACAACGCTTACATACGTGATCAAGATTGTGTAGGTGCATGTCACCTCAAAAATTATTTCTTTTGTTATCACTTACCTACTCAAGGACGAGCAGGAGTTAAGCTTGGGGATGTTGATACGTTGCAAACATATCTATAATTTTTGATGCTCCATGCTTGTTTTACACCAATTGCTATATGTTTTGTCTACACTTTGTGATACTTTTATGATTTATTTGGACTAACCTACTAATAGTTGCAAAAGTGCACAATGTTCTTGTTTTACACTTTGATGTGTAGGAATTACCAAGAATACAAGTGGAAACCTTATTGGAGTCAAATTGGGACTTTCCAGAAATCTGTACCAGAACTTTTTTCGAAGATGGTCACGTTACGGGTCGAAGACGGCGTCAAACGGAAAACTCTTCAAATACAAAGTTGTAGGGAATTTTACGGCGAACGTTCTGGACATAAAATTCACCTGATTCCGAGTCCGGACGGCCAAGATAAGCCTGCTCCTTTGCAGACCAGGCCTGGGCCGCGCGAGCCCCGTGTGAGGACGCCTGGCTCCACCCCTCACGACGCCCCTTCGCCTATATAAAGCCTCAGGACGGAAAACCCTAAAGGATTCGGCAATTTTCCAGAAGCAGTTCCGCAGCTCCGCCGCCATCGCCGACGAATTTCGGGGGACAGAAGTCTCTGTTCCGGCACCCTGCCGGGACGGGGAAGTGCCCCCGGAGCCATCTCCATCGGTCTCCATCGCCGTCTCCGCCGTCTCCATTGACCTCACCGCCATCTCCATCAACCTTGCTGTCTCCTATGATGAGGAGGGAGTAGTTCATCCCCGGGGCTAAGGGCTCTACCGGTAGCTATGTGGTTCACCTCTCTCTCCCATGATGTGATCTTTATGTGATCGTGAGCTTTGTATCATGTTGAACAAGTACATGTTATTATTCAGATATTTTGTGTACTCTAGTGATGTTATTAAAGTAATCTATTCCTCCTGCTATGGTGTAACGGTGACAGTGCGTGCATCATGGTGGTACTTGGTTTAGGCTATGATTGTGATCTCTTGTGGATTATGAGAATAATTATTGCTATGATAGTTTGAGTGATCTATTCCTCCTTTCATGGTGTAATGTTGACAGTGTGTGCACCGTGTTAGTACTTGGTTTAAGTTGCAATGATTTCTATCTTGAGTTGTGATCTGATTTGGGTATTGCTATGAGTGGTGTTTGTCAAGTACTTGATGAACTTTAAGGGCTGCTTCTGTAGCCACTACGCAATGATTAGTGTTATTCAATAGGAGAGTAATTCAGAGTACCTTAGCAAAGAGAAGTTATTTGTTCAGTCATGTTATATTGTTGGGAGTGTGTCCACTAGTGAAAGTATGATCCCTAGGCCTTGTTTCCAAGCTTTGCATACCGTTTACTTGCTATTTTGTTACTTGTTTGCTCACAGCGATATTTATTTCACATCACGTTTGCTATTTATAATCATCTATACCACTTGTATTTCACTATCTCTTCGCCGAACTAGTGCACCTATACATTTGAAAAGTGTATTGGGTGTGTTGGGGACACAAGAGACTTTCTGTATCGTAATTGCAGGGTTGCTTGAGAGGGATAGCTTTGACCTCTAACCTCTCTGAGTTCGATAAACCTTGGGTGATCCACTTAAGGGAAACTTGCTGCTGTTCTACAAACCTCTGCACTTGGAGGCCCAACAAGTGTCTACAAGAATAGAAGTGCGTAGACATCAGGGGGAATCATGGATGGTCGATGGAGAGACATCGGTGATGATGATGGTGAAGATCTCCTCCAAATCCTCATCCCGGCAGGGTGCCAGAACGGAGTTTCTGGTTTCGAATCGCGGTTTTTGATTGTGGCGGCGCAGCAGAACTCTGTCTAGAAAAAATGCCGAACCCCCGTTATTTTCAGGTCAGAGGGTATACGTAGGCGGAAGGAGGGGTCGAGGAGATGGCTGGGGTGGCCACACCACCCCCTGGTGCGGCCAGGCCTGGCCACACCACCAGGTGGTGTGGTGCCCTCCTGGCCCCTCTCTGTCTCGTATTCTGGCTCTGTGGGCCTTCTGGTAAAATATGATTTTTGCAGTATTTTCCGGGATTTTTCCTAAAAGTTGGATTTCTGCACAAAAAAGACACCAGGGAAATTCTGCTGAAAACAGCATTAGTCCGTGTTAGTTGTATTCAAAACACACAAATTAGAGGAGAAACAACAGCAAAAGTGTTCGGGAAAGTAGATACGTTTTGGACGTATCAACTCCCCCCAAGCTTAGCGTATTGCTTGTCCTCAAGCAATTCAGTTAACAACTGAGAGCGATAAAAGAAACTTTCACAAACACATTTGCTTCATAAGATGTATATATTCTCACTGTATGATCAAGTACTCAGGTAATTCATAGTAAGAAATATGCAACTAATGTTATCTTATAGTCATGCAAGCTATGAAAGAGTGCCAATACACTAATAACAAGCAACATGAAACATAAGAAGCTACAATATTGTAATGCTCATAATAAGATATGAAAGAGTGGTATCTCGCTTGCCTTTATTTGTGGAGCAAAACATAAATGCCAAGGCACCTCTGAAGTTCAAGAGAAGACTAGAAGTAAGAATATCAAAGATACAAGCATCAAAGTTATACCACAATCAACCATGTTCTGGGACAAGCACATTACACTAAGAATGACATCCATGCTCTCAAGAAAGTGCTTAAAGTTAGAAGATGAAGACTCAACATAAAAATAATAGAAAGGACCTTCGCAGAGGGAAGCAAGGATTTAACATGTGCTAGAGCTTTTTATTTGTAAAACAGAGGTAAACAATTGTTTAGAGAGGTGGTTGTTCCTGTCAATGACTGGCAATGGGGTTCTTGCAGTCTTCCATACTAAACAAGTGAGAGCGGTTCCGAGTTCTTTGAAAAATTGGCACATTGGTGCTTTATTATAAAGCTTGGCACTCCTTCCCACTTTCCCTTTCACAAACCATAGCTAACCGATTCCATCGGGTGCCCACCAACTTTCACATACCATGGAGGAGTGCCTTTTTTATTTTTTTATTTAGATTACAATAGTCTAACCAGCTCCCTTGCAAAATTAATGATGAGCAGATGAAGCATGCAAGTCGAGGGGTACTTAATTCAATATGGAAGATAGCAATTCCGACCACTACGTCCTCATGAGCTAAAAACTGTGGCACAAAATGAGAAGTATTTGAAGGTTTTGAAAGGTAGCACGTGAAAATTTACTTCGAATGGCTTTGAAATACCATGCATAGGAATTTATAGTGGACTCTTTGGGATTACTTGGTTTTTAGGATTTGGATGCACGAGAAGTATTCCCTCTCAGTACAAGTGCAGGCTAGCAAAAGACTGGGAAGCGACAATCGAGAGAGCAGTAACTGTCATAATCATGCTTGTGACAAAACAAAATTAATATAGGCATAAAAATGATACAAAAGCTCTGAGGCAAAGTAAATCATCAAGGCTTAATTGACTTTTTTTTTAGTCATATGCATTCTTGAGCATGTGCCAAGTCGATTCAAATGAAACTTTTTAGAGGAGGATACCACAATGTCATATCGTTTTATGAATAGAACAACGCAAGCAGAACATCTATATGATGTGCTACAAACTATTAGTAAATTGGAACTAATCATATGAGAGCAAGAACTACTAAGCATCCATTAAATAACATACACCTTACACGAACAAAAGCTAAGCATGTCCATATAGATGAATATATGTACAAAAATGAAAACAAATAGAGTTCATACCAGCCTCTCACCACATCTCGAATCGTCATATGTCATCATTATTGCCTTTCACTTGTGTGGCTTTAATAATATGAAGTGATAACCAAGCTCCATTGGAGTCACGAGAGACTGAACTCTGCAACAAACTTTACAAAACCGGAAAAGAACAACAAATATTTTTGGATTTTTGAATTTTGAAACAAGAACAGAAGGAAACAACAAACAAAGCAATTTTTTTTGGATTTTTCGAATATCAAACCAAAAATAGGAAACAAAGCAAACCAATGCTAGAAAACTAAAGAGGCAAACAAAGAGAAACAACGGAAATATTTTTTGGTCTTTTTGTGTTTTGGAAAGTAGAAACAAGAACAAGAATGACAAAGAGACAGAAAGCGAAACATGGATATACAAAGTACCGACAAAATATGATGTATAGATGAGTGAATCATCAGCGTACCTTCCCCCAAGCTTAAGCTTTTGGCCTAAGTGGAGATCAATCCCAACTCCGGTAATCGCCCCAAGCTGGTGGGTCATTGTTGGCATGATCGTAATCTGGCTCTCGTGAGTATGAAGCAGATGGTCCATAATCAAAATAGGACTGCTGGTATGGGAACTCCCAAGTGTTGAAGGGCTGGCCAAAATTATCTTTGGTCTCCTCCCCATCCTCGTGTATGGGCTGAGGGTGCTCCTCTATGTATGCGTCAAGCTCATCCTCCGTGAGTGACCATCCATTCCTGCCATCAAGGTTAAACAAAAGAGGTGCAGGCAACTGGACTGATCGATCAGACTTAACTACTCTCCAGGCTGTTTTCTTGAAAAATGTTAACTCATAAGACAAGTTGCCCAACCAAGCCTGAGAGGAAACAAACTTATGCTGAATCATAAAATTAAGATCAAGCCTCTCTATGGGGAACTGAATGTCTAAATCATGCGGTACTACACCATGCAAAGCTAATAAACGAGAAGCAATAAGACCTCCACAAACTCCCCCTTTCTCACGGTTAGTAGCAAGACGAAAAGCTATAAAAGCACCCAAATTAAAGTCCTATCCTGTCTCAAAGCAGCTGAAATAAAAGCTAAATCATAAGAGGATAACTTGTTTGCAACTTTCCTAGCAAGAACACACTTGGCAATAAAATAGGCAAAATATCGAATGGATGGGAAATGAATACTCTGAATTCTACACTCTCTTCTGAGAAGCTTCTTCCTTGACATATCTCTTCATACAAGTCCATCAACTGCCTAGGTCGCTCCTTTATCTTTTCGTGCGATCCCCACTGTGGTACTCTAATAGCTGCACAGAAAACATCAAAGGGCAAGTCCACAGATTTATTGTAAATTTTATGATGAACCATGGGGTTAAATGAGGACCAACTGAATCTAAAATCCTGCACTAGATACATGGTTAGTTTAGCATATTGGTGAGGTTCACCATCAACAAAATGTTCCAATCCTGCATTAGAGATTAGAGTTTGGAAATCCTGTAGAATCCCAACAGCATTCATGAATTCTGAGCATGGGTAGACCGAGGGGAAGACTCCCTCTTCACGGTGGACTTTCATGACTTCATGCACTTCTAATTCTTGTTGAATAAGTTGATACCCATTCTCCTCCATTTCTGAAATTTTTAAGAAAACCTCATAAAAAGTTATTTTGAAACAAACAATTGAAGGAAACTACTATAGGGAGTTGCAAGAGGGCTAACATGCATCAAAATAACATATCTAAGTAATAGAGCAAGCATGCAAACTCATTCAACCTGTCACCTATTGACGAGGGTTAACTCGACAAATGTCCAATATGAAGGACTTAGGATCGGGGGAGTAGGGCGTCGGATCAACTCGAAGGTAAGATCAGTCAACAAGGTGTGTATCGAAAGTAAACGTAAGGGTAAACTTAGCTTGCTTTCAATCTGTCCCTTACCGTCCTCTCCTGGCCCCTATATATAGGTGGCCAGGTCTCAAGGATCGGGAGGGGTCCGACACAGATTACAATATTGACATATGACATGAACTCGTACTTCGACTAGTATTACAATTGGGCCTAGCTTAATGGGCCTCAGGGGTACTTTAACAGACGGGCTCTATTATATATACCCTTGTCAGTAGCCCCCGAGATTCTACCAAAATTGCAGATTCGGGTTGAATCTCAAATCTTTATTTCTTCGACTTGATTAATCTTTTGACTTCTCCTGCCTGTATTCAAAAATAAACACATTTCATTATATCATTTCGCAAGGGGTTTTGATGAACAAGCCTGACAACTCTGATGAATCAAGAGGTCAGTTAACTGCCAGAACAGATACTTGCCACCTACTTCAAATTCAATCCCCTTGGACTTGAATCCGGGAAACTGGTCAAACCCATTCTTTTACCGCATTTAGGACTTACAAAAAACGAGTCCCAGTGGTTCTCAGGGTACCCAGTGCGTCCACCAGGATTTTCTTCGCGTCATTGACACGGATAAGTACTAGCAGAGCGCATTCATGTGCGTATACCAGGCCACACAGGACGGATCCTGGGGTCTTACCTTCACGATATATTTCAATCATGGCATTCGAATTTTGTCGCGATGACGCAACTCGAGAATCATATGTCGCAGCCTTGTTTGACTGTTAGAATGTGCAAAATATTCGAGTTTATTTTTTTTATTTTCTAGACTCTCATAAATAGCTCCCAATGGGAGTAATCGATCTTTATTTTGTCAACAATGAAGTCGAAGTTCGTTGCCGACGAAAGGTAGTAGATTGCGCCTATACCGGTCGACAACCAGCTGGTCCTTTATTATTGAGTGCACCACCAGTGCTCTTGGTGTAAGACCTCCCGAAGCTATGGGCGGTTATTTGTAGTCGATCATAGGCTTCAATCTCTTTGTCTTCTTTCTGTCGACTTCTTTTTATCGGGTGCGTGACTAGCGCTCCCGATGGGAGTAGCCCCCGAGGCTATAGCCGAAATTTTTCGGGTGTAGGCTAAAAAATATAAACATTTCTGCCTAATGTATTGTCTTCTTTTGATTTGATTGTGTGTTTAATTATCCATCTCTTCTCTTCTCCTGATGTGAGCCCACGAGTCCATGGTGAGGTACATTGTGCTCCTTGATATATACTTTTTCACCTTATATGCGTATCTTTGCTTGTGATACGTTGTCGCTTCCTTATCGTCTGCTTTGTGCAGAATATATTAAAGCCCATGGGTGTACTTGGACCTTGCCTCTATGGAGGCCCATTAAAGTGTACTTATAAATAAATCATGCCTAGCGAGGGTAAAAACACTAATTCTTTCATTACTATCTTCCTCTGCCACATCTTCTTCTTCTTCCTTACCTCATCTAGGGTTTTTCCTCCCAGCACTTGTCTCCATGGCCGATGCAGGTGGATTGCAGCTGAACATCGGTGCGCCGGTAGAAAAGCGGGGTCGCGGACGCCCTCGCGGCAGTAAAAATAAATCCAAGGACCCTGCTGCAGTAGCCTCGTCATCTGCATCTACTAAGCGGCGTCCTGGCCGCCCTCTGGTAAGCAAGAACAAGACCAAGATGTCTACTGTTGCTTCAGGTCCGAGTGCTCCACCACGTAATGCTTCTCCTCCTCCTTCTCCTAGAATATATTCCTTCTTCTGCATCGCCGGTGCTCAATGCCGCGAGATTCAGCGGGTGCCACTGAAGTTTACCAAGTTCATGGATGGGCAAGAGCTGCAAGAAGTAGTTCTTCGTGAACACTCTGGGAGAGGAAATCCCTATGAAGTGGAGGTCTGGTATGATGGGGACGGCGAGATGTATTTCAAGGGCGGCTGGTCTCATTTTGCAGAAGACCATGACCTCCATCAAGGTTTCTTCATGATCTTTGACTACCATGTCGGTACGTCAAAGTTTTATGTGAATATCTATGACTGTACTCAGTGCCAGAAGGAGTACGAAGCTGAAGTGCATTTTCATTAGACATCTCTTTATGTAATCTCTTGCTTTGGTTATCCTTTGGTTTGGTATCTGTAATAAATAGTTTTGATGAACTTTATCTTGTGCCTTCCTTATTTAATAGACCATGGGAACGAATCGTCATTCCGAGGTGTTCTTTTGATATATTATCGAATTACTTTGAACCGTGCTTCTTTTTGTCGAATATCGGGTTGCGAACAACCTAGTAAGATATCTCAAATAACCGCAGATACCGAATCTCAATAACTTATTTACTTTATTTGCATACGACTCGAGGGTCTCAGCCCCCGAGTGGAAAGAAGAATATTCATACATATTGTCGAGTTGACCCAAAGAACCCGACCAGTGGCCTCGTGTTCTGGGTTCAGAGGGTCATAACTCGAAAGTTTCTTGTCACCATATTCCTTCTATGCATAGAACCGCCGTAGTTGCTCTGCATTCCACGGGTTGCTCTCGTCTTTCCCCATTTTCTTGTCTTGTAGTCGATAAGCTCCTCCTGGTATTACCTCTGTCACAATGTAAGGTCCTACCCATGGGGACTCTAATTTGCCATGACCATCTTGCTTTAATCGCAAGACTAAATCTCCCACCACGAAAGATCGTGGACGAACTCGACTACTATGGTAGTTTTGTAGATTTTGCTGATACTACATAGCTCTGGCGAGTGCTACGTCTCTTGCTTCGTCAAGTGCATCAACATTATCTTGGAGTGCTTCTGTAGAGGTTGTCTCATCATAAGCCGTGATTCTTGGGGCTTCATGGGTGATCTCGACTGGAAGCACGGCTTCTGCGCCGTGGACCAGAAAGAAGGGCGTTTCTTGAGTAGCCGCATTGGGTGTAGTTCTGATACTCCATAGCACGGAGGGTAGTTCGTCTACCCAAGCATGTTTGGCTTTCTCGAAAGGTGCTAACAGCCTCTTCTTTATTTCGTTCTATATTAAGCCATTAGCTTTTTCGACTTGTCCATTTCTCTTTGGATGCTCTACAGATGCAAATTTTAGTTTAATTCCCATACTTTCAAAGTAGCTCTTGAATTCCTTTGATGTGAAGGTTGTCCCATTGTCTGTGATGATGTTGTGTGGTACTCCGAAGCGAAAAGCTATAGACTTGATGAAGTTAATTGCTGTTGTAGAATCTTGGGTTGTCACGGGTGCTGCCTCTACCCATTTGGTAAATTTGTCGACTGCCACCAGCATGTAGACATGTCCTCCTTGCCAAGATTTGTGCAATTTCCCTACCATATCGAGACCTCATTGCGCGAAAGGCCAGGACAGTGGTATCGGTTGCAATTCTGCTGCTGGTGCATGTGGTCGAGATGCAAAACGTTGACAAGCCTCGCACTTCCTTACTATATCTTTGGCGTCTTCAATGGCTGTTAACCAGTAAAACCCTGCGTGAAAAGCTTTGGCTGCAATGGCTCTGCTACTAGCGTGATGTCCGCATACTCCTGCGTGGATGTCTTTTAATATCTCTTCTCCTTCTTGAGGAGTGACGCATCGTTGTAAAACTCGTGTTATACTTTCCTTATACAACTTCCCTTGTAACACGACAAAAGCCTTGGATCATTGTATTATCCTTTTTGCTTCTACTATGTCTTCGGGTAGTGTTTTGTTTATCATGTAAGCCAAGTATGGCTGCATCCAAGTTTCTTCGATCATCATAACTTCTTCGGGTTCTGCTGTGCTTCCATTGCTAGCCCCCGAGCCTGATGCTTGGTGTTGTACTTGCGCTTCTGTGGTCGAAGTTTTGTTGTTCTTTATTGATCTTTCTATGATTTCTTCCAAAAAGACTCCTTGCGGTATGGGTAAGCACTGGGACCCGATATTTGCTAGATTGTCGGCTTCCTCGTTGCTGGCCCTGCTGACGTGCAAAACTTCGCATCCATCGAATGTTTCCTCTAGATAATAGTATAAGTTTATGTATGCCGTCATATTGTCGCTGATGGCGTCACACTTGTTCATCACTTGTTGCACGACGAGATTTGAATCCCCGAATATTTTTAGTCGAGTTGCTCTGCATGCTTTGGCCATTTTCATTCCGTGGAGCAGAGCCTCATATTCGGCTTCATTATTAGAAGCTTGAGGAAAACTCATCCTTAAGACATATTTCAACTTGTCGCCTTGTGGTGATATCAGGACTACTCCTACTCCTGCGCCTTGAACCCTTTTTGATCCATCGAAGTACATTGTCCATATGCTTGATAAGTCCGGTGGTCGTGTGTTTTGTAGTTCTAGCCACTCTGCTGTAAAATCCGGCAGGACTTGTGATTTGATCGCCTTTTGCTTTTCGTACGTGATGTCCAGGGGTGATAATTCGATTCCCCATAAGGAGACATGTCCTGTCGCTGAAGGGTTGTTCAATATGTTGGATAGTGGTGCTTCGTTAACCACTATAATTGGGTGCACCATGAAATATTGTCGTAGCTTTCGTGCTGTTGTGAATACACTGTATGCAAGTTTTTGGTAGTGTGGGTACCTCTGTTTTGTTGGAGATAGTACTTCGCTGACAAAATATACTGGCCACTGGACTCCATGAGTTTTTCCTTCTTCACTTCTTTTGACTACTAATACTGTGCTCACCACTTGATGTGTTGCTGCAATATATAGTAGTAGCGGCTCCTTTTCCTTTGGTGCGACCAGCACCGGTGGTGTGGAAAGCACTTTTTTCAATTGTGCGAAGGCTGTATCCGCTTCTTCTGTCCACTCGAATTTGTCATCTGATTTTTTCATCAGTGCATAGAAAGGAAGTGCTTTTTCTCCTAACCGTGCAATGAATCGACTTAGTGCCGCGACGCTCCCTGCGAGCTTCTGTACGTCATGCAGCTTTGTTGGTTTTCCCATTGTTAGTATTGCTTGGATCTTCTCTGGGTTTGCTTCTATTCCCCTTGCTGATACCAGGAATCCCAGAAGTTGTCCTACAGATACCCTGAAAGAGCATTTTGTCGAGTTAAGTTTGAGCTTATACTTGTTTAAGTTGTTGAAGGTTTCTGCTAGATCACTGATTAGTGACTCTTCTTTTCTTGTGGTGATGACCACGTCGTCGATGTAGACTTAAATGTTGCATCCTATTTGACTTTCGAGGCAATTTTGGATCATCCGCTGGTAGGTTGCTCCTGCGTTTTTTAAACCGAAAGGCATGACTTGGTAGCAGAACACGGCATATGGTGTGATAAAAGCTGTTTTTTCCTTGTCTTCTTTCTTCAATTTGATCTGGTTGTAGCCAGAGTATGCGTCCAGGAAGGAAAGCCTTGCACACCCCGCTGTTTAGTCTATTATTTGATCAATGCGAGGTAGGGGAAAGGGATCCTTCGGACAGTGCTTGTTGAGAGACGTATAGTTGACACATACTCTTTGTACGTCTATGTTTTTCTTGGGGATGATAACTGGATTAGATACCCAAGTCGATATTTTGATTTCTCGGATGAATCCTGCGTTTTCTAGACTGTGTAGCTCGGATGCTATTGCTTTCCTTTTGGGTTCGTCAAATCGTCTCAGCGGCTGCTTGACTGGCTTTGCTTTGGGATCCACATTTAGTGCGTGCTCGACAAGTTCCCTGGGAACCCCTGGCATGTCTGAAGGACACCAGGCGAAGATTTTCTAGCGCTCACAGAGGAACTCGACGTGCACGCTTTCCTATGTGGGATCCAGGTTTACTGCTATGGAGGTGGTCTTGTTTGGGTCTGTGGGGTAGACTTGGATTTTCTTCGAGTCTTAGGTTGCGTTGAAAGCCTGATCTGGCAGGGATCGCCCAATGTCGGGTAGCACGTTGTGGTCAATTTTGCCCTTCAGCCTTGCGTACTCTGCTGTCATGCCAAAGGTTTGCGCCAGCCTGTTGAATTCTTTGTCACAAGTGTTAGATACTTCAAAGCTGCCTTGTACCGTGATTGTTCCTTTGGGTCCTGGGATTTTAAGCATGAGGTATGCATAGTGGGGTACTGCCATGAACTTTGCAAATGTTGGGCGCCCCATGATTGCATGATACTGTGAAGGCCAGTCCATGACTTCAAACTCCAGCTTTTCTCTTTGATAATTGCTGCTATTGCCAAAGCAAACGTCGAGTTCTATTTTCCTGAGGGGGTAGTTTGCGCCTCCTGGTACTATTCCGTGGAAAGAACAATCTGTTGGATTTAGACTTACAAGTGAGATGCACATTGCCTTCAGAGTCCTTACGTATATTAAGTTTATGCCACTTCCTGCGTCCATGAATACTCGCCCAATATCGTATCCCCCTATTTGCGCCTTTAGCACCATCGGCGCGTGCCCCGGCCTGGGCACTTTCCTCAGGTGGTCTGCTCTGCTGAACCTGACTGGTTGATCGGACCATTGCAGGTACTCTGTAGTAGCTGGTGGTGATGATATTGCCAGGTTTACTTATCTGGATATGCTCTTCTGCTCTTTCTTGGACTTTAGCACCGGTTGGATCATTGCTGATATATATACTTTTGACTCCAGATGCTTTGTGAGTCGTTGTATTTGGTATCCCTGACTCATACTTTTTCCTCCCTGTCATGCTCCTTGGTTTGATTCCATGGCATTTTGCAACCTTAGGAAGGTTCTGGAATCCTTCATCTGGTGGTTAGAAACTCTCTTCCATCTAGGTGCGCATAATGGATGCGACAAGGTCCATATAGCATGTCTTTCGCCGACGGGCCAGAGTATTTTGGTTTTTCTGTTCCCCGATTATCTCTTGTCTGGAACTCCTTGTTTTCATAGCCTTCCTCGTTCCGTCTGTCATATCCCGCGGCTATCTGATTTTGCCTTGCGTGGCCTTCTCCGTTGCGGTATCTTCGCCTTTGCTTGCTCGCTCTGTCGACTTCTGGTGAATGTCCCCTTTTGTTGTTATACGCGTCCTCTCCATCAGCAAATCTGTTGGCTACTTCCATTAATTCCGACACTGTCCTTGGCTTTGTTCTCCCTACTTCTGATACGTCTCAAACGTATCTATAATTTTTGATGCTCCATGCTTGTTTTTACACCATTTGCTTATTGTTTCGTTACACTTCGTGGCATTTTTATGAATTTTCCGGAACTAACCTATTAACGAGATGCCACAGTGCCAGTTCCCTGTTTTCTGCTGTTTTTGTGTTTCAGAAAAGCTACACAGGAAATATTCTCGGAATTGGACGAAACAAAAGCCAAACATCCAGAAATTCACTGAAGCTTCCAGAGAACCGAAGAGGAGATGGAGTGGGGCCACGAGGGGCCCACACAATAGGGCGGCGCGGCCCAGGGCTAGGCCGCGCCCCCTATGTGTGTGGCCACCTTGGTCCACTTCTGACAATGCCCCTTCGCCTACAAAGACCCCCCGACGGGAAAAACCTAAACACCCGATCACTTTTCCAAAAACATATCGCGATCCGCCGCCGTCATCGACCCGAGATCGGGAGGGTCCAAAAGCTCTTCCCGACACCCAGCCAGAGAGGGGAATCACCACCGGAGGTCTTCTTCATCGCCATGCTTGCCTCCGGCGCGATGAGTGAGTAGTCTACCTTGGACTATGGGTCCATAGCAGTAGCTAGTTGGTTGTCTTCTCCACCATGTGCTTCATGTTTAGATCTCGTGAGCTGCCTTACATGATAAAGATCACCGTTATGTAATTCTACATGTTGTGTTTGTTGGGATCCGATGAATATTGGTGTTATGATTGAGTTGATGTGCTGAATATTATCTTATGTTATCTCTATGTTGTTTATGATCTTGCATGCTCTCCGTTGTTAGTAGCTATCTTGGCCGAGTAGATACTAGTGACTCAAAGAGGGGGTATTTATGCTCGATAGTTGGGTTCATGCCTCTATTTAATCTGGGGGAGTGACAAAAACTTCTAAGGTTGTAGATATGTTGTTGCCACTAGGGAGAAAACAACATTCATATGCTCAAGGGCATATGCTTGTTTACATTACACACTTTGCTTAATGCAGCTATCTATTGTTCGCAACTTAATACTTGTGGAGTTCTCAGATTGATTCACCACAAGTGGATTATTAGTCATAGATGCAGTTGGATGGCGGTCTATGTATTTTGTTGTAACTAGCTGGGTGGCCCGCGCAAATTGCGCGGCTAGAAATGAGATTGTTTCAATCTTCACCTCTAATGTATTAACGTTCTTATTGATATCATTTTTAGAACATTCGATGTCAAATAATAAGTGAAAAAATCAAGTTAATTTATGATACTCAATTTATAGTGGATCCCTACAACCCAACCCAAGTGATAATTTTGTTACGCATCCTTGAAGGCCAAAACAAAATACTTTTGATTTCTTATGAGTCTTTCTGAAATATTTTACCCACTCCAGTATAAACCACATCTATTGAGATAATTAAGCATTATAACTTTTATTTTTATGAAATAGTTTACTTCTTCACCAACATATTTTACTATATATGAAATATCTAAACGTTTACTCAATGTAATCATTTTCCATGTTGATGGGATAGCTTTGTACGGATACTTATCGTGTTCCAACATGAGGCATCCCCATATGGATGCGACAGCCCATGTGGTTAAAGCACTCGATTCCTCGTCAGCGAAGAGTGCATCATCTGAAATAGGAATACATATGTCACATGCATATTAGTATTTTTTTTCAAGACTGGTATTACTATTAGTATTCTTATATTAATTTCGTGATGCTAATGTAACAGACCGTTGCTCATTTTTACTATAAATCGAATTGATTACCTTAGCCGTCTCTAAGTTTGTATAGTGCGACCGAAGATTAATAGTCGATCCAGCAAGATGAAGATGCATATTAGTATTTTTTTGAAGACTGGTATTACTATTAGTATTCTTATATTAATTTCGTGATGCTAATGTAACAGACCGTTGCTCATTTTTTACTATAAATCGAATGGATTACCTTAGCCGTCTCTAAGTTTGCATAGTGCGACCGAAGATCAATAGTCGATCCAGCAAGATGAAGAGCACGGTTTCACCTAGCCGGTGAAACTACAAAGAATGCAAGTGCGCCAACGGATGAAAACAAAGTGATACCCCTGGCCGGACACTGCATCTGGCAGTGCTGGCAGATGACTTGCAGAGATCCACATTTTATTTGCCAAGAGGAAACATCAGGCCGCTCAACAAATCAAAAAGAAGAGAAGCTGAGCAAAATAATGCATAATTTCATTTAAACAGAACGCTTGTAAAAGCTAATGATCTAGTAGCTGACTGAGCAAGCAAAAATGGGTAAAAAGTAAACGCTACATGACATCTACCCAAATGATTTTACTGAAATTATATTGCATGTATTCCACAAACCATTATCTAAAAGGCCGGATCTGAAACCTGCAAACATGAAGAAAAGGTGAAATACTAAAAACAAATATTGTAATGTTTTAGGTGAAGTGAGCAAGCACGGGATTTTATGTGCAACATACTAATCAAAAATAGTGATTGTTAGAAAAATTAATGGTGTGATCTAAAAAAAATTTACTATATACTATTTCTACTAAGAACTGTTCAAATTATTACACATCGATTTTTTTACCTTCCCGATTTGGACACATATCTTTTATGGTGCTTCATGCCAATTCACCCGGCCACCATGACACCTGTGAGTAACGTCGAGGCATCGGAGATCATCCGCTTATTATGCACGCAACAGTCTTGTGCAAGAACAACACAGGGGCTGCAGCTAACTGCCTTCTACAGGTTCATGCTATGATCATCAGCTATGATTTTAAGATAAAAACACGCATTGCTAGCTACTGCTAACTTACTGAATGACTCTTCAGGTTTCTCTACAATTGAATGTTAGAAATAACTTTGTGCATATCAGATGATTACATACCTCAACATTAATATGCATGCATATATATCCTGATTTCCTGCCCATTTGACTAAGCAGATCTTACATTCATGCCCTCGCCGACGTCCTTGTGGCATGAGTAACTACGCGCTCCGCATATGCGACATCGACCAGGTGGCTATCTGTGAACGTGTATCACACGATTCCTCGACAGCCGGCGGTATTGCTTCGTGAGTCACAGCCGGACGTTGGCGTATTTTTGATGTCTGTTAATTGTGAACTTCAATCAGACGCTTCCCTACGTTGTTCACGGTCCACAATGGCACCAAATAGCGCCTAACCCCAATCTGATATCAGCTGCTATACAATGGTATCAAGCTGTACTCAATTGCTTATTCCGAACTGATCTGAATCAATGAAAGCAACGATGCATGGCAGCAACTTCACGATTGCCCAGCTCGGGCGCGCAGGCGCTCGTCTGGGGTCGTCCACATGCGCAGGCGCGCGTAGCGGCCGCGTCCTCTTGCCGAGATAAGTATCGGCTGCAAATTTAGGACTTCTAGATATGTAGACTCTCGATTTTAAATAAGAAGGCAGAGAGTCCCGGTATGATACGGGAAGCTGCGTGCACCCGTCGTCGGACACTGCTCGGTCTATCGTTCATCTTAGCAGCGTGTGGATGCTTCTAAGAGCAATTCCATTAGTGTAGTCGGCTGCTGGCTATAAGCCTCGTGCCATGTCATCTATAGCCAAGTTAGAGCTAACATGTACAATAGTGAGTTATGAAATTGTAGTACTTTATCAATATGTGGCCCACCTTTCACTCTCTCAAAGTGCCTAGGAGCACGTGCTAGAGCTGGCTCTTGCATGAGAGCCCACTCTCCTTCTCTCTCCTCTTCTCTCACCTCCAACTAAGCACAAATATACTACTTTAATCCTTATAGCCTGCTGACTGGATCTTATTGTACTTGCTCTAATGAACGTTGCTTGGGCACGGCCGCACGTCATGGTGCTTTGGCCGGATCCAACTCTATCACGTATTAACGTTTGTATGTTGGTCTCTTCGTTCTCGATACGATGCGTCATCTTAGCCATTTCTATTATTTGTTAAATCTCAACCGTTAGTTGTTAGTTATTTTAATTATATAATAGATGCCCAGAGTAAATCTCATAGTAATCCTCTTGACATATCATGTTAGCTTTATTCTATCAATTGCCCAACTGTAATTTGTTTACCCATCATGTGTTATTTTATCTTATGGAGAGAAACCACTAGTGAACTGTGGACCCCGGTCCTATTTCCATTATATTGCTATCACCTGTTTACTTTACTCGCACTGTTTATTTTACTCGCATACTACTATCACTTTCCACTCGATACGCTCATACCCTTTGTTTCAAGCAAACCGGTGAGATTGATAACCTCATCGTAAGTTGGGAACAAAGTATTTGGTTGTGTTGTGTGCAGGTTCCACGTTGCCGCTCGCAAAGCAAAGCTTGGACGAGGCATCCTATAAATTGTCCGGAGCTGTCGTGAAGCTAGCAAGCATCACCTTCTTGAGTTTGGCTTTTTCCTACTGGTTCGATAAACCTTGGTTTCTTACTGAGGGAAAACTTGCTGCTATATTCATCATACCTTCCTCTTGGGGTTTCCCAACCGGCCGGTCATTCACTTCATCATCACCGCGCCATCTATAGCAATCAAGACTTTTTCTGGCGTCGTTGCCGGGGAAAAAGAAGACTTCTGCAAGGGGAGTTTCGCACGTACATCCTTTACTTTGTTTTAGTTTTGCTTTTACTTTTAGTTGCATAGTTTTATAAAAAACACACAAAAAATTAGTTTCCTTTATAGTTGTTATTTCTTTACTTTTAGTTCATTATGTTGTTCCCTAAGTACGTTTTGGAGGACCTCTCAGTAGGTAGTGGTTCTATCATTGGGAAAAGTAACATCGAGGAGTTCTTTAATCACATTAGTATGCATAAAGATGTTGAGGAAAAGTCTTTGGCTGAGCTTGCTCCTAGTTATGAAGTTGCTTCTTCTTATTTAGTTCACATGTTAGAAGCTAGATTTGCTAGCCTTAATCCTTTTATGCAACATATGTTTCTTAAGCTTCATGATATTGAGGACCCCAAAAAGAAAGCTTTTATCTTGGAAACTTTGCGCATAGAATTTAGAGATGTGGCCATTGAAGCTAGGAAAGTTTTTGAGAAATTTAATAAGCTTGGGTCGCGTATAGAGGTTGTTGGTACAACCAATGAAGATTTCAGAGTACCAATACCTTGTAAACTTGTAGGAATTCATGATGCTTTGGAAAAGAATTTCAATTGGATTTGTCCTAAAAACCTTTTTGATGAAAGTAGTGCACCAAAGAGTGATCATAAAGGGGCTTCAAAAACTCATTTGGACACAATTCAATTCATTGTTGAAAAGACTCCTACAGTTGATCTTAATGCCTCCTTTGATATTACTTGATTCGCATTTTTCTGCGTCTAGCTCAAAGGCGTTAAAGAAAAGCACTCTTGGGAGATAACCCAATGTTTTTACTTTTAGTACTTTTTATTTTATTTGAGTCTTGGAAGTTATTACTACTGTAATAACCGCTCCTTATCCTTTTTATTTCTTTTTGTGCCAAGAGAAGCCTCTAATTTGAGTGAGGTAAGATTTGGGGATGTTGCTGTCCTGAAACAGTTTTCGGTGCTGCACCGTAAAAATTCGTGAAAATTCAATGTATATCTTTTAGACCTGCGATTTCTTGTACATATGCCCCAGGTTATATCTAAACTTTCATTAGTTATACACTTTTTGATTTGAGCAACAGAAAACCCTCTAAAAATTCGACCTTTGTCAGTTGTTCTGTTTTGACAGATTTCTGCCAATATTTGTGTTTGCGGCTTTATCGCTTTCTTTTTGAGTTCTTTCGATCACGGAACTTTTGGGGAAGTTGTTACAGTAGTATATGCTTTATATGTGGTGGATTTGTGTTGAAACCTGAAGCAAAAAGGGTTGATTCAATGTTATGCTTACACTAATGTTGCTAATAGAATTGTGTTTAGTTTTGTATGAAGGAAGTTTTCAAGTGTAGGGATTGGAGAATGATGACATGAGTTGAAGAATGGACAAAAGCTCAAGCTTGGGGATGCCCATGTCACCCCAAGAAATATCCAAGAGGTACAAGCATCAAAGCTTGGGGATGCCCCCGAGGCACCACTTCTTCATCGGCAAAAATCAGGTCACCTTTCAACACACTATATTTTTATTGCTTCATGCATTATGCGTTTTTCTTGGAGCGTCAGTTGTCTTTAGTTTTCAGTTTTGTTTAGTTTTGTTTGCTGCAATAAATGGTTGGACCCCAACAAATTCCTTTTGGAGAAGTTGCCTTGCTTTTCATTTGCCAAGAACACTCCGTTTTTCACTCTTATTGTTTCAACGAGTGTTCTTCTTTTTCTAAAGCTGTGTTTATCTTTCGTTTTTCGCCTTGATTTTTGTTCAGATCTCGTTATATCTTTTTATCAAGATGTATTTTGACCTCTGGTCCATGTTGGTTTTCATCAAAAGAGTTGTTTCAAAAAAGTTTGAATGGTGTTGGAAAAGAGAAAAAGCTTTATGCAAAAAAGTGGTACAAGAAGGAGCTTGTGTAGACTGCGGCCTAGGCTTTTGCATGTCGTGCATGATGTATTTTTGATAGTATGCTTAGTGGTTTTGCTGTAGCATGACTTGTCTCAAATGACTGAGATTGCTTAATGAGCCTTTGAAAAAATCATGCGTTGTTTTAGTTATTTGGAAGCATTATTTTGGTTTTCTCCTTTGATGCTTTATTTGGGTTAACTTGACGCATGCTCACACATGTTTGACTCATACAAAGTCGCCATAAGCCTCTATGATCATTTATTTTTTGACTTTTGATGCCATCTTATGCTTCTTTTAATGTTGCTTTGTCGCTCTGCATGATTATGCCCGTTATTGCTCTCTTAGTTGGTCACTCCCAGTCTTTTGCTAGCCCTCATTTTGTACCGAGTATGAGCTCTACTCGTGCATCCAACTCCTAAAAACTAAGTTTGCCATTGTGTCCACTATAAATTCCTATGCATGGTATTTGCAAGCCATTCCAAGTAAATTTTCATGTGCTACCTTTCAAAACTTTCAACTACTTCTCGTTTTGTGCCACTGTTTTTAGCTCATGGGGACGTAGTGGTCGGAATTGCTATCATCCATATTAAATTAAGTACCCCTCGACTAGGCAGCTTCATCTGCTCGTCATTAATTTTGCAAGAGAGCTGGTCAGACCATTGCAATCTAATTCTTAAAAAAAGGCACTCCTCCATGGTATGTGAATGTTGGTGTGCACCCGATGGAATCGGTTAGCCATGGTTTGAGAAAGGAAAAAAGGTGGGGAGAAGTGCCAAAGCTTTATAAAAGAGCACCAATGTGCCAAATTTTCAAAGAACTCGGAACCGCTCTCACTTGTTTATTATGGAAGATAGTAAGACCCCATTGCCAGTTGTTGACATGAAACAACCACCTCTCAAAATTCAATGTTTATCTCTGTTTTACAAATGAAAAGCTCTAGCACATGTTTAATCATTGCTTCTCTCCGTGAAGGGCCTTTCTTTTACTTTTTATGTTGAGTCACCACATTCTATCTTTATGCACCATCTAAGAGAGCATAGTTGTCATTCTGAGTATAATGTGCATTGTTCCAAAGTTTTCATTGATTGATTCATGATGTTGGTTTCTCTTGTTCTTAAATTATTTGTATCTAGTCGCCCCCTTAAACTTGAAGGTGTCCTATGCATTTATGTTTTGCTCTCTCATGAAGGACAACCTGAAAACCATTTGTATGTTTTTCCATATGATTTGAACACACATTTGACTTTTATTGTTTCATTTTCATTATCTTTCATTTGTGTTCATTTTCAAGTTATAACATGGTTGCTAAGTTTCTTCTATCAAGATTATGTCTTTCATGCCCATATTTTAAGTTCTTTTGATCCCAGCGCACAACGCTTACATAGATGATCAAGATTGTGGAGGTGCATGTCACCTCAAAAATTATTTCTTTTGTTATCACTTACCTACTCGAGGATGAGCAGGAATTAAGCTTGGGGATGCTGATACGTCTCAAACGTATCTATAATTTTTGATGCTCCATGCTTGTTTTTACACCATTTGCTTAGTGTTTCTGTAACATCCCAAGTTTTCAAATATAAAAATTCATCATGCATTCATGGCATATTGCATTTCATGGTCATTTCTAAAGTTTTGAATCTTATTTCTTCAAAGAATATTGTTTTATTTACAATTTTACACCAAGTCTAGAAACAAAAGGTTTTCAGTAAGAAGGTATTGAAAATAGTTCTATTAGTTATGGGAACTATTTTAAATTCCTTTAGTAAGTATATTTGATTACAAAACCCTACTTCTAAGTGCTTCAAAAGTGTTTAACTGTTTTATATTCAAAAGCACTACTATTTTATTTATCTTCTTAAATAAATTTGTTCGTAATCAAATATCCTAGAAAGCTATTATTTAAAATTTAGCTTCCTAGTTATTTGAAAAACTATGTTTATTTTCTTGCAATTATTCTTTTTCAAAATAACCCAAAACCTTGGCTTATGTGTTTGAAAGACACCATTCAAGGTTCAGTGGTGGACAGTTTTGAAATTATTCAATTCAAACAAGTTTACCTTTTCAAAACTCAAAACAGAAATTCAGAAAACAAAAGAAAAAGAAAACAGAACAAAAAAAGAGAAAAGGGTAGGGCAGCAGCCAACTGGGCCGCACCCGGGGCCCAAACCGGGCAATAGCCCAGCAGCCGCCCGAAATCAGCCCAGCCTCACTCACCTCTCTCTCTCTCGCTGCCCGATGGGACCCACCTGTCGGCAGCTTCTTCTCCCCCGATTTCTCTTCTTCTCTCTCTAGTTTCAGAAACCACCGACGATTACTCCCCCCAGTAATGCCCCGAGCCCTTTAAACCCTTCCCAATCAAGCCCCTATTCCCCCTCTCCCATCTCCCTCTGGAATACGAACTGGAGACATCGCCATTGTAGAGGAATTCCTCACCGGAATTCGTGCAGTCCGCCGTCGATTTCTGTCGGTAACAACACGGTGGAGCAGCCCTGCACCCCCTCGCTTACCTCCCTCTCTTCCTCTCCCTCTTGCGATATCTCTGACCATCGGCCGAACTCATTTTCTCCGCAGAACCGCTCCGCAGGGGTCTCACCGGAGCGAACCGACGCCATCACCGCCTCCAGCCGCCCCTCGAGCGCGTCACAGGAAGCAATCGCCACCGCCGTTCACACTTTTGAGCTCGCCGTCCTCTTCTGCGTCGCGTCTGCTACTCCGTCACCATCGCTGACCACCGGAGGTACGCCGTCGTCGAGCTCCAGTACGCCCTCGCCGGATTTCTTCCTCGTCGGTGAGCCTTCTCTCCTCCCCTTCTTTTCTGTCCCTTCGATCCAGATCTGATGGCCGAGATTAGAAGCCGATACTAAAACGGTATCGACCAGTAGCAGCAGGCCACGTCGATCAGCCTAGTTAGCCCCCGGGTCAAATGGGTCAAACTCGTTTGAATTCAAATTTTCAAATTTCAGTTTCTATACTGGTCTTGTAAAATCGATATAAAATAAAATACTTGGCCAAAAATTACAAATTTGGTATCCCTGGAATCCTTGCAATGTGTGGAACACAAATATGCAGAGAAACCATAGTGGTACAGTACAAAGTTTTGAAGTGAAAAATAAAATAGCAAACTGACTTATAAACCCCATTTAATTCATAACTTTTGTTCTATAGATCCAATTGCTGCAAATTTGTAGTCTATGGATTCCTCAGAATATGTAGAACACTCTAGAATCAAAAAAATTCAAACTTGAAACATGCACAAACTTGCTACTGTTAAATTTAATCAAATCACTATTTTGGACCTCATTTGATTTCAGAAAATGATTTTGGGGTGAAACCACTTGCAGTGGCTTCATATTACTGTCATATATTCAGTGGTATCTTAACCCAACTTTTACAGAACATTGCCAAACCAGAACCAATTTTGAGAAGGGTTAGCTCAATTTTCCAATTAACCAATTTGTTTATTGCTTTGTTAAATATTTAAGAAAGCTTTTCCAACACCACACTTGTTTTCTAAACAGCATGGTTCACTAAATACAACATTTTCACACACTAGCTTAGTGTGTGAAATTAAAATGACATTTGCATACATGCATACATGTCTATGGTTGCCATTAGAAATAGAGTATTTATGCTTGTTCCATTTTGTTTGTTTAGATTGTGAAGAGGAGCAGAACAACTACTGTGACTGTTGTGAGTGTGCAGGCTGTTATCAAGGCAAGTGACACACATATCCCTTTACCCATTTTACTATATGCATTAGTGTTTTACTTGTAGTATGCATGATAGGTTAGTTTCTCAAAGTAAAGAGTTGCAATGCTAGAACCTAGTAATTTATAGCCACCCCTGAACCATCTCCTGGTAGGTTGTACCAATGTTGAAAATGTTGCCAATGCTTGTTTCATAAAGTTGTTGTTTAGTTTTGAATTTTAACTTCAACCCCAATGAAACACCTGGGTGGAAATGGCATTGCTAGGTTTATGTTGAGTGGCTACCTAGGGCTACACACCTAGCTTTCAACCTAGGATTTGTGTAGTTGTCGTCGCCTGGGGGTACACTTGTGGATGGCCACCCAGGAACAAAGAGACTACTATGTCTTCCTTGCTTTAGTGAGCTTCCAGTGCAGCCTTATGACAACTTGAGTTTCTAGACATGGATGTACGGAAGAGTCTCATCGTCATTTCTGAATGAAATAAGATTGTTTAGAAACATTCAGGATAGGGACTACTCAGGACTACACACCTGGCTATCAACCCAGGATTTGTGTAGTTGTCTTCGCCTGAGGGTTATCCTGGTTTTATCGAGTAACTACTCAGGGCCACATACCCTTCAAAGTGTGTGGTTGTCTTCGCCTGGGAGTTATCTTGACCTTAAAAGTTTTCAATGATTTGAAAAGTTTTGATTTGAAAATGATAGGATAAAATTTGCTTTATGCAAATCAGCCAGAAGCTACACCAGCCAAATATCATGTAGATAGCTCTTTCACAACAGCCACCAAACAAGTGTCATTTGCCAGTACATCATTGTACTGACCCCCATTCATGGGGCTGCATAATCAAATGTGCAGGTTCTTCTGATGAGGAGTAAGATGTTTAGGATCTCGAGTCTACATACCAACATGACTGCCTGTGGCGCATGGTGAAGATGGAGGCTCACTACTACTCTAGTTTTGTTGTGTTTGAGATGTGTTGAACTTTGTTATTTGTTTTAGTCCATGTGACTAAGCTGGTTTGTAATAGTTGGAGCCTTATGTATCTGGATCCACATTGTAATCTTTGATACTATGCAATGAATACTATATTTTGTTCTGTAGTGCTATCAGTGATCCAGGGAATAGCACTTAACACAGGTGTTCCACCTTAATCCAAAGGTGGGGCGTTACAAAATGGTATCAGAGCATAGTGTTGCCTGTAGGATCGAGACCCTAGGATTGGAAAGCCATAGGAAAAAAATTCATTTCTAAATGATTTGCAAAAAAATTATGATCTTATTATCTTAATCATTTCATTTCATACTTGTACTTCTTGTTCTTGTTCTGACCTCTTTCTCTCTTCTTTTCAAAATTTTGTAGATGGACACCTTTGATGAGAGAGTTGTTGCTGGTCAGGGAGAACACCTTTTCACGGATGTGCTGCTTGATCTCGCCACCTTGCTTCAGATACCACCTCCAGTTTTCTATGGGAAGTTGCAGTACAAGGAGTACGGCATGGAGAAGTGGTTGATCCAAACCACTATCCAAGGAAGACTGGATGAAGAAGGAGAATCAAAAATGGAGTACACTGAAGCATACGTGGACTGGAAATTCTCTGTGGGGATTGCCATGCAGGGCGCCATAGCCCGCATATGCCACAAGTACAGAGCCCTCATTCCATATCCATCAGCTTATGGGATGTTTGGAGAGCGTTCTGTAGGAGGACTCGCTGTCGATCGCAGAGGCCAGGAGTTCCACTCCCTCCTGCGAGGCTACCTCACTGAGAGAGAGTGTTGTTCAGTTAATCTGGAAGACATGCTGAAGAAGCACATTGACAACCAGGACCAGTTCAGAGGGCTCATGGATCTTGCCACTAAAAGAACCATGGAGACCGAATCTGCACTTGTGTTGATGGGTGAGAAGAAGACCCAGCTGGAGAATAAACTCAAGATTCTTGAAGGACCCTTGCAGTTGGGCGAGAAGATCCTTCAAGATGACATCTGGTCACATCTTCTGGAGAAGACATTACTGCTACAGTATGATAACATGCAGAAGTTGGGAGATGAGAAGAGTCAGCTCGAGAATGACAACAATGAGCTAAAATCTGAGAATGAGAAGCTGAAGATGAAGATTGCTGAGTTGGAAGCAAATTAGAAGAAAGAGGAGTCCGAGGAAGAAGAGGACCCCGAGGAGAGGATCGTGTACCCCTCAAGTGAAGAGCTATCTTATGAAGAATGGGAGGCCAAGGAGCTGAAGCGCCTCAAGGAGGAGGAGCGTAGAGACCCCCATCCCCTACTTGTCTCAAGAGGCTCAAGAGAGGCTAGACGACCACCATCCTAGTATTTGTGTCGTTTACGTTTACACGTTTGTATTGTCTTACCATGTTGGTATGACAGTACCATTACCATTTGTGTTCCTAACCTTTAGTGTTTGCTTCTAAACTTGTTAAGATGTTTAGTTTGAAGTTTAAATTTTTTATCCCTGATTGTGTGCTTGTCTGTTTGTTGAATGGCTTGTTGTATTGTGCATGGGTAGGAATTTTGCTTCCTTAGTTCTATCTGTCTAATACTCATCTATGCTATAAATTACCTCAGATGCCGCCCCAACGTGCACCAAACAACAATGACAATGATAAAAACAATAACGACAACACCAACGCAGTGATTCAGCAATTAGTGGCAGCATAGGCTCAACTGATGCAGATGATGGCCCAGTTCATCCAAGCCAATGCAAACAACAACAATAACAATAACCCTCCACCACCACCACCACCCCACCCCCACCCCAAGTGGATAGGTTGGCAAGGTTTTTGAGACTCAGGCCCAACAAGTTCTCATCTGGTACTGAGCCAATAGTGGCTGATGACTGGCTGCGTTCAGTCGACAAGGATCTGGTTACATGTGAATGCACCGATGCTGAGAAGGTGCGATTCACTGCTCATTTGCTCGAAGGGCCAGCAGCTATGTGGTGGGAGACATACCAGATCACTCATCCAATAGATGGTCTGGACTGGGACACCTTCAGAGAAGGCTTTCGTAGTGCCCACATATCTTCGGGCACTATGAATGTGAAGAAGGATGAGTTTCGCAGTTTAAGGCAGGGTGGAAGGACTCTGAAAGAGTATATGTATGACTTCTGTGCTCTGTCTAGATATGCACCTAAAGATATTGATACTAATGCAAAGAGGAAGGAAAAATTCCTCAGTGGACTCAAGGGAGAACAAAAGATACCCTTGTCAGTGGCCTATGCACCCAACTATCAGTCTTTGCTTGATCAGGCTATCACACTGGACAACAACATCAAGAAGGAAGAGAACCACAAAAGGAAGTTCAGCAACAGCAAGAACCATGTGGAACCATTCCACAAGAAGCACCACCCATCTGAAGGCAGTGGACATGGCAGCTCGCACAAGCATGGGGGCCATTTCAGCAAAGGGAATGGTAGTCACTTCAATGGCCATAGACACAATGGAGGATTCAAGGGAAATAACTCCAATGGTCATCACAATGGACACAAAGGTCAGCACCGCCACAACTCAGAGGCCAAGAGGGATCTTTCACAGGTCACCTACTTCAAGTGCAAGAAGACTGGACATTATGCCAATAGCTGCCCAGAAAACAAGTCCATTGAGCTTGCCAAGCCCAATCCATTTCAGAAAGGTCAGGTGAACCACCTCAATGTGGAAGAGGTGATGAATGAACCTGATGCAGTAATGGGTATGTTCCCTCTCAACTCATTTACAACATTAGTTTTATTTGATACTGGAGCATCTCATTCATTCATATCAAGAACTTTTGCAAACAAAAATGGGTTCCCCACTGAAACCATAGGAAAAACTATTAAAGTGAGTTCCCCTGGTGGAGAATTGTTAGTCAATGCCGGTTGCAGGCAGCTGATTCTAGAAATTGGTAAATATAAGTTTCCAACCCATCTAGTGATTCTAGACTCACAAGGTTTAGATGTCATCTTGGGTATGGACTGGATGACTATCTACGGAGGAGTCATAGATTGTGTGAATAGAGCAATTACACTCACCACCCCAGAAGGGAAGAGAATTAGATACAAATCCCAGTTGGAGTTTCAGGATATTAGGCTAAATCATCTTAAGGGGGTTAGCCTAGAGGAACTACACATAGTGAAGGAATATCCAGATGTTTTCCCTGATGAGCTACCAGGAATGCCACCTAATAGAGATGTAGAGTTTCTCATTGATTTGCTACCAGGCACTGGCCAATAGCAAAGAGACCTTACCCTATGTCTACTGATGAGTTGAAAGAACTCAAGAAACAACTAGAGGAACAGCTAGGAAAAGGTTTCATTAGAGAGAGTTCATCCTCATGGGGAGCACATGTCCTATTTGTTGACAAGAAGGATAAGAGTCAGCGTTTAGTGATGGACTATCGTTCGTTGAATGAGGTGACAATCAAAAACAAATATCCACTACCAAGAATCAATGACTTGTTTGATCAGTTGGAAGGAGCTAGTGTGTTTTCCAAGATCGATCTTAGGTCTGGATACTTTTAGCTCAAGATTAGGGAACATGATATCCCCAAAATAGCCTTTGTCACTAGATATGGATCGTATGAGTATACGGTGATGCCTTTTGGTTTAACCAATGCACTGTCATACTTTATGAACATGATGAACAAAGTGTTCATGGAATTTCTAGATAAGTTTGTCATTGTCTTCATTGACGACATACTAATCTATTCAAAGAGTAAAGAAGAACATGAAAAACATGAAAAACACCTTCGTGCAATATTGGAGAAACTCTGAGAGCAGAAGTTGTATGCTAAGTTCAGTAAATGTGAATTTTGGCTCAGCGAAGTAGGATTCCTTGGACACATCTTAACCAAGGATGGAATTACAGTTGACCCAGCCAAAGTGACTGGAGTGACAGAATGGGAACCACCCAAGAATGTTGGAGAAGTTCATAGTTTCTTAGGACTAGCCGGATATTACCGGAGGTTCATTGAGAACTCTTCAAAGATAGCCAAACCAATGACTGAGCTATTAAAGAAAGAAAAGAAGTTTGAGTGGACTGAAGGATGTGAAAACAGTTTCCAAGAGTTGAAGAAGAGATTAGTGTATGCACCGGTTCTGTGCTTACCTAATCTAGAGAAGGAGTTTCAAGTGTACTGTGACGCTTCACGTCAGGGTTTAGGAAGTGTGTTGATGCAAGGAGGCAAAGTAGTAGCTTACGCCTCTAGACAACTCAAGAAACATGAACTCAACTATCCCACACATGACCTTGAGTTAGCTTCAGTAGTTCATGCCTTGAATATTTGGAGGCACTACTTGATGGGAAAGCGATGTGAAGTCTTCACCGACCACAAAAGTTTGAAATACATCTTTACTCAGAAAGATCTAAATATGAGACAAAGAAGATTGTTAGAACTCATCAAGGATTACGATTTGAGTTTGCACTACCATCCTGGTAAGGCAAACGTGGTAGCCGACGCCTTGAGTCATAAAGCCTATGTGAATTGTCTATCAACAGAAGTGTTGCCAGAAGATCTGTGTGAGGGTTTGAGAGACCTCAGTCTGGAAGTAGTACCCGAAGGATTTGTAGCCTCATTAGTAATACAACCAACACTGATGGACAAAATACGAGAAGCTCAGAAAGGAGATAAAGATATAGAGAAAATTAGAGAAGACCTGAAGGAAGACAAAGCTAAAGGTTTTAGTGAAGATGAACAGGGAACCATTTGGTTTGTGAAACGTATTTGTGTGCCCAATGACGCTGATCTTAGGAAATTAATATTCTAAGAAGCTCATGAGACCCCATACTCTATTCATCCGGGTAATACCAAGATGTACATAGATGTGAAAGAAAGATTCTGGTGGAGTAATATGAAGCGAGACAATGCTGAGTATATAGCCAAGTGTGATATGTGCAGTAGAGTAAAGGCTGAACATCAGAAACTAGCTGGACTACTTCAACCACTGAGAGTGCCAGACTGGAAATGGGATCAGATTGGAATGGACTTCATCACTAGATTACCCCGCACAAAATCAGGGTATGACTCAATTTGGGTTATAGTCGATCGTTTGACTAAGATAGCTCACTTTATACTAGTGAAGACCACCTACACTAGTGCCAAGTTGGCTGATATTTACATGAAGAGGATTGTGTGCCTTCATGGTGTACCAAAGAGTATTGTGTCAGATAGAGGAACCCAATTTACCTCTCACTTCTGGAAGCAACTTCATGAATCATTGGGAACTAGGTTAGAATTTAGCACAGCATTTCACCCACAGACAGATGGTCAAACTGAAAGAGTAAACCAGATATTGGAAGATATGCTAAGAGCATGTGCCTTAGACTATGGATCTAGTTGGGATGACAACTTGCCTTACGCAGAGTTTTCTTACAACAACAGCTATCAAGCTAGTATTGAAATGGCACCATTTGAAGCATTGTACGGCAAAAAGTGTACTACACCTCTACTATGGAGTGGTGTAGGAGAACAAAGTTTCTTCGGGCCTGACATCATTCAAGAAGCTAAAGAGAAGGTTAGGTTAATCAAGGATAGATTGAAGATAGCACAATCTCGACAGAAGAGCTACGCTGATAACAAGCATAGAGATGTCTCCTATGAAGTAGGAGATAGAGCCTATCTCAGAGTATCACCCCTTCATGGTGTCAAGAGGTTTGGTATCAAGGGTAAGTTAGCACCCCGATTCATAGGACCATTCAAGGTCTTATCCCGCAAGGGAGAAGTAGCGTATGAATTGGAACTACCCGAGATTCTTTCAGCGGTACACAACGTGTTCCACGTGAGTCAGCTAAATAAATGCCATCCAGAGATGTCAGAAACACCGTTGCAAGATACGGTACCCCTTGAAGAAGTCCAACTAAAAAGTGATTTGACCTATGAGGAGAAACCCATCAAGATATTAGAGACAGCAGAAAGAATTACACGCACCAAGACCATCAAGTTCTGCAAGGTGCAGTGGAGTCACCACACCGAAGAAGAAGCAACTTGGGAACATGAAGATAACCTTTGAGAAGATCATCCACACCTATTTGCTAGCCTCTTCAAAGCTCGAGGGTGAGCTTCATCTTAAGGGGGTTAGTCTGTAACATCCCAAGTTTTCAAATATAAAAATTCATCATGCATTCATGGCATATTGCATTTCACGGTCATTTCTAAAGTTTTGAATCTTATTTCTTCAAAGAATATTGTTTTATTTACCATTTTACACCAAGTCTAGAAACAAAAGGTTTTCAGTAAGAAGGTATTGAAAATAGTTCTATTAGTTATGGGAACTATTTTAAATTCCTTTAGTAAGTATATTTGATTACAAAACCCTACTTCTAAGTGCTTCAAAAGTGTTTAACTGTTTTATATTCAAAAGCACTACTGTTTTATTTATCTTCTTAAATAAATTTGTTGGTAATCAAATATCCTAGAAAGCTATTATTTAAAATTTAGCTTCCTAGTTATTTGAAAAACTATGTTTATTTTCTTATAATTATTCTTTTTCAAAATAACCCAAAACCTTGGCTTATGTGTTTGAAAGACACCATTCAAGGTTCAGTGGTGGACAGTTTTGAAATTATTCAATTCAAACAAGTTTACCTTTTCAAAACTCAAAACAGAAATTCAGAAAACAAAAGAAAAAGAAAACAGAACAAAAAAGGAGAAAAGGGGAGGGCAGCAGCCAACTGGGCCGCACCCGGGGCCCAAACCGGGCAACAACCCAGTAGCCGCCCGAAATCAACCCAGCCTCGCTCACCTCTCTCCCTCTCTCGCTGCCCGGCGGGACCCACCTGTCGGCAGTTTCTTCTCTCCCGATTTCTCTCCCTCTCTCTCTGGTTTTGGAAACCGCCGATGATTACTCCCCCCAGTAATGCCCCGACCCCTTTAAACCCTTCCCAATCAAGCCCCTATTCCCCCTCTCCCATCTCCCTCTGGAATACGAACTGGAGACGTCGCCATTGTAGAGGAATTCCTCGCCGGAATTCGTGCAGTCCGCCGTCGATTTCCGTCGGTAACAACACGGTGGAGCAGCCCCGCACCCCCTTGCTTACCTCCCTCTCTTCCTCTACCTCTTGCAATCTCTCTAACCATCGGCTGAACTCATTTTCTCCGCAGAACCGCTTCGCAGGGGTCTCACCAGAGCGAACCGACGCCATCGCCGCCTCTAGCCGCCCCTCGAGCGCGTCACAGGAAGCAATCACCGCCGCCGTTCACACTTTCGAGCTCGCCGTCCTCTTCCGCGTCATGTCCGCTACTCTGTCACCGTCGCTGACCACCGGAGGTTTGCCGTCGTCGAGCTCCAGTACGCCCTCGCCGGATTTCTTCCTCGCCGGTGAGCCTTCTCTCTTCCCCTTCTTTTCTGTCCCTTCGATCCAGATCTGACGACCAAGATTAGAAGCCAATACCAAAATAGTATCGACCAGTAGCAGCAGGCCACGTCGATCAGCCTAGTCAGCCCCCGGGTCAAATGGGTCAAACTCATTTGAATTCAAATTTTCAAATTTTAGTTTCTATACTGATCTTGTAAAATTGATATAAAATAAAATACTTGGCCAAAAATTACAAATTTGGTATCCCTGGAATCCTTGCAATGTGTGGAACACAAATATGCAGAGAAACCACACTGGTATAGTACAAAGTTTTGAAGTGAAAAATAAAATAGCAAACGGACTTATAAACCCCATTGAATTCATAACTTTTGTTTTGTAGATCCAATTGCTGCAAATTTGTAGTCTATGGATTCCTCAGAACATGTAGAACACTCTAGAATCAAAAGTTTTCAAACTTGAAACGTGCACAAACTTGCTACTATTAAATTTAATCAAATCACTATTTTGGACCTCATTTGATTTCATAAAATGATTTTGGGGTAAAACCACTTGCAGTGGCTTCATATTACTGTCATCTATCCAGTGGTATCTTAACCCAATTTATACAGAATAGTGACAAACCAGAACCAATTTTGAGAAGGGTTAGCTCAATTTTCCAATTAACCAATTTGTTTATTGCTTTGCTAAATATTTAAGAAAGCTTTTCCAACACCACACTTGTTTTCTAAACAGCATGGTTCACTAAATACAACATTTTCACACACTAGCTTAGTGTGTGAAATTAAAATGACATTTGCATACATGCATACATGTCTATGGTTGCCATTAGAAATAGAGTATTTATGCTTGTTCCATTTTGTTTGTTTAGATTGTGAAGAGGAGCAGAACAACTACTGTGACTGTTGTGAGTGTGCAGGCTGTTATCAAGGCAAGTGACACACATGTCCCTTTACCCATTTTACTATATGCATTAGTGTTTTACTTGTAGTATGCATGATAGGTTCGTTTCTCAAAGTAAAGAGTTGCAATGCTAGAACCTAGTAGTTTATAGCCACCCCTAAACCATCTCCTGGTAGGTTGTACCAATGTTGAAAATGTTGCCAATGCTTGTTTCATAAAGTTGTTGTTTAGTTTTGAATTTTAACTTCAACCCCAATGAAACACGTGGGTGGAAATGGCATTGCTAGGTTTATGTTGAGTGGCTACCCAGGGCTACACACCTAGCTTTCAACCTAGGATTTGTGTAGTTGTCATCGCCTGGGGGTACACTTGTGGATGGCCACCCAGGAACAAAGAGACTACTATGTCTTCCTTGCTTTAGTGAGCTTCCAGTGTAGCCTTATGACAATATGGGCTCTGTCTTGACTAACTAGGTTGTGAGAGTTCAACTTGTGTGCAAGACATTGGTTGGTAGCATAATTATAGGTGGGAACGGGTCTTGCCAGTATAGTTGCTCTCTCCTTCTGAAAGGTCTTGTCTCATTCTTCTCTCTGGGTAGAATGGGTCTTAAGGTGAAAGTGCACAACCCCTGCAGGGTGTCAAACTAATCGATTAGCCATGTCCCTGGTTATGGACAACTTGAGTTCCTAGACATGGATGTACGGAAGAGTCTCATCATCATTTCTGAATGAAATAAAATTGTTTAGAAACATTCAGGACAGGGACTACTCAGGACTACACACCTGGCTATCAACCCACAATTTGTGTAGTTTTCTTCGCCTGAGTGTTATCCTGGTTTTGTTGAGTAACTACTCAGGGCCACATACCCTTCAAAGTGTGTGGTTGTCTTCGCCTGGGGGTTATCTTGACCTTAAAAGTTTTCAATGATTTAAAAAGTTTTGATTTGAAAATGATAGGATAAAATTTGCTTTATGCAAATTAGCTAGAAGCTACACCAGCCAAATATCATGTAGATAGCTATTTCACAACAGCCACCAAACAAGTGTCATTTGCCAGTACATCATTGTAGTGACCCCCATTCATGGGGCTGCATAATCAAATGTGCAGGTTCTTCTGATGAGGAGTAAGATGTTTAGGATCTCGAGTCTACATACCAACATGACTGCCTGTGGCGCATGGTGAAGATGGAGGCTCACTACTACTCTAGTTCCGTTGTGTTTGAGATGTGTTGAACTTTGTTATTTGTTTTAGTCCATGTGACTAAGCTGGTTTGTAATAATTGGAGACTTTTGTATTTAGAGCCACGTTGTAATCTTTGATACTATGCAATAAATACTATATTTTGTTCTGTGGTGCTATCAGTGATCCAGGGAATAGCACTTAACATAAGTGTTCCACCTTAATCCAAAGGTGGGGCATTATAGTTTCGTTACACTTCGTGGCATTTTTATGCATTTTCCGGAACTAACCTATTAACGAGATGTCACAGTGCCAGTTCCCTATTTTCTGCTATTTTTGTGTTTCAGAAAAGCTACACGGGAAATATTCTCGGAATTGGACGAAACAAAAGCCAAACATCCAGAAATTCAACAAAGCTTCCAGAGAACCGAATAGGAGATGGAGTGGGGCCACGAGGGGCCCACACAATAGGGCAGCGCGGCCTAGGGCTAGGTCGTGCCCCCTATGTGTGTGGCCACCTCGGTCCACTTCTGACGATGTCCCTTCGCCTATAAAGACCCCCCGATGGGAAAAACCTAAACTCCCGATCACTTTTCCAGAAACATATCGTGATCCGCCGCCATTGTCGACCCAAGATCAGGAGGGTCCAGAAGCTCTTCCCGGCACCCTGCCAGAGAGGGGAATCGCCACCGGAGGTCTTCTTCATCGCCATGCTTGCCTCCGACGCAATGAGTGAGTAGTCTACCTTGGACTATGGGTCCATAGCAGTAGCTAGTTGGTTGTCTTCTCCACCATGTGCTTCATGTTTAGATCTCGTGAGCTGCCTTACATGATCGAGATCACCGTTATGTAATTCTACATGTTGTGTTTGTTGGGATCCGATGAATATTGGTGTTATGATTGAGTTGATGTGCTGAATATTATCTTATGTTATCTCTATGTTGTTTATGATCTTGCATGCTCTCCGTTGTTAGTAGCTATCTTGGTTGAGTAGATACAAGTGGATTATTAGTCATAGATGCAGTTGGATGGCGGTCTATGTATCTTGCTGTAATGCCCAGAGTAAATCTCATAGTGATCCTCTCGACATATGCACGTTATCTTTATTCTATCAATTGCCCAACTGTAATTTGTTTACCGAGCATGTGTTATTTTATCTTATGGAGAGACACCACTAGTGAACTGTGGACCCCGGTCCTATTTCCATTATATTGCTATCACCTGTTTACTTTACTCGCACTGTTTACTTTACTCACATACTAATATCACTTTCCACTCGATACGCTCATACCCTTTGTTTCAAGCAAACCGGTGAGATTGACAACCTCATCGTAAGTTGGGAACAAAGTATTTGGTTGTGTTGTGTGCAGCTTCCATGTTGCCGCTCGCAAAGCAAAGCTTGGACGAGGCGCCCTATAAATTGTTCGGAGCTGTCGCGAAGCTAGCAAGCATCACCTTCTTGAGTTTGGCTTTTTCCTACTGGTTCGATAAACATTGGTTTCTTACTGAGGGAAAAACTTGCTGCTATATTCATCATACCTTCATCTTGCGGTTTCCCAACTAGCCGGTCATTCACTTCATCATCACCGCACCATCTATAGCAATCAACCTCTTCCATGAGGTCCGAACGACGAAGGCCGGCCGAAAAGCATCTATTGCTCTTTCGTCGGAGACGTCTTCTGCAGAATTTTTGATGACACTCCAGCATTGTATATAAGAGCGCAGAGTTTTGTCTTTCCTCTGTACGCATGACTTGACTTCTTCCAGTGATGTTGGGCATTTGTACATTGAGCGAAAATTTCTTGCAAATTGGCTCTCTAGTTCTCCCCAACTCCCTATGGAATCGTTGGGTAGAGTGTTCAACCAGGACCGTGCTGCGCCGGTGAGGTGTAACTGCAAACTTTGCATCGCCGTTGCTCTTGTTTCTCCGAGTATTTGTACTGCTTGCAGATAATCTGATAACCATAGCTTGGGTTCTTGTGACCCATCATATTTATGCTGATCTAGTGCTAGCTTGAATCCTTTGGGTACCCGCATTCTGCGAACCCTGTGGGTAAAGCATAACACGCCCATCTGTTTTTTGTCGTCTTCATAGTTTTCTTCTTTCCACACGTGGCGCGCTTTGTTTACTCTTTCTTATGCTATTATATTCCTTGCATCTTCCCTCCGTGTTTGACGCTTTTCGTCGCCTAACGACTCGCTTGTTTCATTTTGTGGATGTTGGTGCTTGAGTCCTTCCTTTTGCTTCTCCTTATGATATGTCACCTTTTTATCTGGAAGATGTTTCCTTAACCTGTCTTCTACCAACCCGAGGATTCGTATTGCGGCTTGATGCATGTGCTCCCACGGATCTCCGGGCTTTGGTTGTGTAGTCAGTAGATAAGCCTGTGCTGCTACCAATGCTGCTTCTGGTGTTTCGTGCACAAAGTCCTCTTCCTCATCTGATGGGTGTGCACTTTCACTTTTCGTATGGCTTTCTTCTCTTGTCCACGCTGTTGTCCTCCTGGTGTGCTTCGGGTCTCTGCGCCTTTCTATGCTGGACTCTGATGCATCACTATATTCATCCCAATATCCTCCGCTTGATACGTTGTTGTTGGCTTGGCTTCTCATAAGCATGTCTTCTTCCTCCCACAACTTCTTTCTACGCTGGTGAAGTGCATATTGGTACCCCATTAGAACTTCTCTTGTTGAATCTGCGGGTACATCCGTCCCGTGATTAATGGCTGACATTATCATTCTCCACTCTCAAGCGGAGACGTGAACTTTCTCCTTCTCCTTCTTGCCGTTGCTCCTTGGTTTGTCGACTTGTATGTTGACCTCTTTATTATCTGTGTGATTATTCTCTTCTGCTGCTTCAGTGATAATGACGCATAACTAGTGTATGCTTCTGGAGATGCCACTGCTTCTGGTGGTGAAATCCCTTCTACTGTCGTGTGGCTTATCCACTGTTACTTCCACGTCGGGCTCTCCCCGAGTTTCGTTGAATTCCTTGAGTTTCTTCTGCATATTTTCTGTTGCTGCGAGACAGAACGGCGAGTTTACCTTGCTAAAAGAGCCCACAGATGATCCAGACTTGGTGATTGTCTTGGTTTTGCTTGCCGATGAACCCGATTTCGCCGGATCCGAAAGACGAGTCAAACCCGAAGGTCCGACGTAGAAGCTCAGGCTTCCGATCGTCAACTCCATCTCTTGACTTTCGTCGATTGCTGGATTGCTATTGGCTAAAAGCGAAAAAGCCGTTGAATTCATGATTCCAATGCCCATCGTCCCCACGGTCGGCGCCAATTGACGAGGGTTAACTCGACAAATATCCAATATGAAGGAATTAGGATCAGGGGAGTAGGGCGTCAGATGAATTCGAAGGTAAGATCAGTCAACAAGGTGTGTATCGAAAGTAAATGTAAGAGTAAACTTAGCTTGCTTTCAATCTGTCCCTTACCGTCCTCTCCTGGCCCCTATATATAGGTGGCCAGGTCTCAAGGATCGGGAGGGGTCCGACACAGATTACAATATCGACATACGACATAAACTCATACTTCGACTAGTATTACAATTGGGCCTAGCTTAATGGGCCTCAGGGGCACTTTAACTGATGGGCTCTATTATCTATACCCTTGTCACCTATAGTGCTAAAATACTCAAGAAATACTCCACTAAACAAAATTCTACTTGGACAATCGAAGGAGTCACATACCGGAGAGCAAATGCTCCAAATCTCAGCAGCAAAGATGGGCTGAGCAAGGAGATCAAAAATCACGAGCAAGAACAGTAAGAACACGGGTTTGAGCTATGGAGTGAAGATATTTTGGGAGAGAGAGTGAAGTGGCTGGTTGAGAGATAAGTGGAGGGCTAGGGGCCCCACACCATGCCACAGCGCGGCCTGGCCCTGGCCGCGCACCATGTGGTGTGGTGGCATGGTGGGACCCCCTGGGGTGTCCCAGGTGCCTTTCTGCCCCCATTTTGACATAAAAAATTAAAAAGAATTTTCTGGAATTTTTTGAGAAACTTTATTTTTGAGGATTTTTCAGAAATTGACCAGAGATTAAAACTCGGGAAAACGAAGATGGAACGATAGAAAGCAAATCCAAACCAAGTCTATAGCAGCTCTACGATACTCTAATATGCAACTAAACAGCGGAGACAAAAATGAACAAGGTGGAAACATGAGTAAACAAAAGTAAATGCGGTGAAAACATAGTTTTGTTCGTTCAAAAACCGCTTTGTTAACAAGGTTGATCAAGTCTTGTTACCAAACCAATTTTCTATGAAGCAAAACTTAGCATTTCACTAAATGATTATGTTACCTCGACCTTGATAGGTATAGTCCCAATCATAACAATTTTATATTCTTCCTTGGGCTTTAGCCTTGAACAATAAATTTCTCCGACTCTGATGGTCTCAATATTTTTGATTGAGTTCAAGCCATATTTTCTATCAATCTTCTTGGGAAAATAAACTGTGTGCTCTTTATCATTAACATCAAAAGTTACTTTCCCTTGGTTGCAATCAGTAACGGCACCTGCAGTGTTAAGAAAAGGTCTCCCAAGAATAATAGACATATTATCATCTTCAGGCATTTCCAACACAACAAAGTCAGTTAATATCAAACAATTATTAGCAACTTGAACAGGAACATTCTCACATATACCAAAAGGAATAGTAGTAGACTTATCAGCCATTTGCAAAGATATATCAGTCAATATCAATTTTTCTAGATCAAGTCTCTTATAGAGAGAAAAAGGCATGACACTAACTCCAGCTCCGAAATCACACAAAGTAGTTCTAACATAGTTATTTTTAATAGAGCAAGGAATAGTTGGTATACCTGGATCTCCAAGCTTCTCCGAAACTTTACCATCAAAAGAGTAATTAGCAAGTAAAGTGGAAATTTCCTCACTAGGAATCTTCCTTTTGTTAGTAACAATATCCTTCATATACATTGAATAAGGAGGCATTTTAATAGCATCAGTAAAAGGGATTTGCAAAAATAAAGGTTTCATCCATTCACAAAACCTGTTGTGGTGTTCTTCTTCCTTGGATTTGTGTTTCTTACTAGGAAAAGGCATTGGTTTTTGCACCCAAGGTTCTCTCTCACTACCATGCTTGTTGGCAATGAAATCTTCCTTGGTGTACTTTGCATTCTTAGCAAGCTTTTCTGGTTCCTCTTCAACTTCTTCTTTATCAGAAGCATTACCACTTTCGGATTCAGCATCAGAAATAGAAACACTATTAGGATCTTTACCTGTTTTGGAAGATTCTGCAACTGTTTTATGCTTCTTCTTCTTCTTTTCTTGGGAGGAATACCATCACCTGCAGCACGTTGAGAATCCTGCTCGATCCTCTTAAGATGTCCTTCAGGATATAAAGGATCCTGAGTAGAAGCACCACTTCTTGTGCTTATTTCACAAGCATGTTTTTCTCTAGGAAGCATTGACTAGCAAATCTTTTTGCACCTTAGAAAGCTGATCAATTTGAGTCTGGACCATTTGAAAATGTTTAACAAGCATCTTCACATCATTGGAGGTTCTCTCCACAATATCCTGCAACTTGTTAATAGCTCTAGAGTTCTCCAACAAATGATTCTGCACCCTTTTATTAAAGTTAATTTGCTTAACAATGAAATTATCAAACTCATCTAAGCATTGATCAGGGGGTTTAGAGTAAGGAATATCTCTATTATCAAAGCGTTGGAGAGAGTGTACCTCAATAGTGGAGGAGCGAGGGATTGGCTTACATAGTTTTTTTATAGGTGGTAGATTCCTACCTTCTTCAGATTTAACACCCTTCTCCTTAAGAGATTTCTTAGCTTCTCTCATCACTTCATCATTTAATTCAATCATTCCTCTCTTCTTTTGTGTTGGCGCTGGTGTTGGCTCAACCATAGTCCAATAATCATAATTCCGGCTTATTTTAGACATTAATTCTTCAGCTTCAGCAGGAGTTCTTTTCCTGAAAACACAACCAGCACAACTATCCAAGTATGTCTTAGATTCAACAGTTAGTCTATTATAAAATATATCAAGGAGTTCATTTTTAGGCAATGGCTCTCTAGACAGTTCTCTAATTAAAGAACAAAACCTTGCCCAAGATTCAGGCAGTTTCTCTCCTTTTACTTGCTCAAAGTCAAAAAAATCTGCAAAGTAGCATGTTGAGCACTAGCAGGGAAATATTTCTGAAAGAAAGCATTAACCAAAGCAATAGGACTATCAATAGATCCATGAGACAAATTATTAAACCAAGCTTTAGCTGCTCCATTTAATGAAAAAGGGAAAATCTTGGCAACAAAGTAAGTACGCAGCTTAGTATCATCAGAAAACAAATTACTCAAAGAAGAGAGCTCATTCATATGTCCCATAGCACTTTCATTTTCAGTACCACAAAAATGTTCTTTCTCAACAATAGATATGTAAGATAAATCCAAAGAGAAATCATAGTCCTTATCACTAATATTTATGGGAGAAGCGGCAAACTTAGCATCAGGAGATAACTTATATCTAACAGCGCGTCTTGCAAGAAGATCTCTAATAGCTCCAGCATCACTAGTAGCATGAAATTCATCAATAAAATCATTGTTGAGCTCAATATAAGCCTCCTCAAGATTTTCACTAGGGCATTCCCTAGACTCAGGTGAACTAACAGGTGTAACAGTAGTGTTCCCCATTTGCTTAGTCTTAGCAATTGTAGCATCTAAAAAGGAACCTAACCAACCACTCTCATCAAGAACAGTAGAAGCATCATCAAAACTATCAGTAGCATTTTCAAACTCAGCAGAAGTAGTAGCATGTGCTTGTGGTGGTGTAAGCAACTTACTCATCATAGATGGTGAATCAAGAGTAACAGAGGTGTTAAGAGTAGTACCTATTCTTGTAGTGGATGGCAATATAGGAAACTTTCCATCATGAGGTTTACCCATGATGAATGGATTGCAGTGAACAATATGAATTCCAAGTGAACTTACAAATAAAGCTATGCTCCCCGGCAATGGCGCCAGAAAATAGTCTTGATGACCCACAAGTATAGGGGATCACAACTGTCTTCGAGGGAAGTAAAACCCAAATTTATTGATTCGACACAAGGGGAGCCAAAGAATTTTTATAAGCCTTAACAGATGAGTTGTCAATTCAGCTGCACCTGGAAACAGACTTGCTCGCAGTGGTTTATCAGTAGCAACAGTTTTATAGTGGTGACAGTAGTAAAATAGTAGCAGCAATAGTAAAGTAAAGACAGTAACGGTATCAATAGTAAATAGTAGAATTAAATATTGTAGGCATAGGGATGGATGAACGGGCGTTGTATGGACAAGATAATTCATGTAATAATCAAGACATGGGCAATTGCAGATAAATAATGATAAAGCATCCTAGTACTAAACAACCATAGGCATGTGTTCCATATATAGTCGTACGTGCTCGCAATGAGAAACTTGCACGACATCTTCTGTCCTACCAGCCCATTTGCAGCAGGGCCTCAAGGGAATCTACTAGTAATTAAGGTACTCCTTTTAATAGAGTACCGGAGCAAAGCATTAACACTCAGTGAACACATGTGATCCTCACATCACAGCCATCCCCTCCGGTTATCCCAATTGTTGTCACTTTGGGGCCTCGGGTTCTGGACAACGATATGTGTATACAACTTACAGATAAGATCATAAACAACAATTATCATCATAAAACAATAACAAGTTCAGATATGAGATCATGGCACTTGGGCCCAAAGTGACAAGCATTAAGCACAACAAGTTGTAACAATGTCATAAGAACTAACAATAGATACTAGGCACCATGCCCTAACAATCTCATAGCAATTACATGAATGATCTCATCCAATCCAGGGCAAGTTTGCAGTATTTTCCGGGATTTTTCCTAAAAGTTGGATTTCTACACAAAAACAAGACACCAGGGCAATTCTGCTAAAAACAGCATTAGTCCGTGTTAGTTGTATTCAAAACACACAAATTAGAGGAGAAACAACAGCAAAAGTGTTCGAGAAAGTAGATACTTTTTGGATGTATCAGTATACAATGAAATCATCACCAAAAAACTTTGTAGTCCTCCGTCTCTTACTCCTAGTAGGAGCTTTATTGTTATCCTCCACAGAATTATCAGAGTGTTCTATCAAAATGGTGGGTTCAGGAATTGTAAATAATTCTTGACTAGATAAACTAGGCATCTCCTGATTTGATGAACTAGACGAACCTTTCATTGGAAAGATGTCCTCAAAGAAAGTTGTATTATTCGACTCCATAATACTACCAACACGCATGTCAGATACTTCAAATTTTACTATCGAAAATCTATAGCCAATGCTGTGAAATGCATATCCCAGAAGAACACAATCCACGGTTTTTGGTCCAAGCTTTCGCTTCTTGGGTATTGGCAAGTTTACCTTTGCCAAACAACCCCAAGTCCGTAAGTAAGAGAGTTTTAACCTTTTCTTTTCCCATTCCTCAAATGGTGTAATTTCTTTGTTCTTAGTGGGAACCCGATTTAGGACATGACACGCAGTCAAGATCGCCTCCCCCCACCATGTGTTGGAGAGACCCGAAGTGTCTAACATGGCGTTAACCAAATCAGTTAGAGTATGGTTCTTTCTTTCAGCCATCCCACTAGATTGGGGCGAGTAGGGAGGCGTCCTCTCATGGATTATACCATGTTCCGCACAAAAAAGAATCAAATTCATTGGAAAAATACTCTCCACCACGATAGGACCTAAGCCGCTTAATCTTTCGATCAAGTTGATTTTCTGCTTCAGCTTTATAGATTTTGAAAAAGTTGAAAGCTTCATCGTTAGATTTCAGAAGATACACATAGCAGTATCTAGTGGAGTCATCGATCAATGTCATGAAATATTTCTTTCCACCTTTTGTCAACTCACCATTCATCTCACAAAGATCTGAATGTATGAACTCTAGTGGTGCCCAATCTCTTGCCTCCGCAGTCTTATGAGACTTGCGAGGTTGCTTTGCTTGCACACACACTTGGCACTTAGAGCCCTTGATATTAGTAAATTTTGGAATTAAACTCATGTTGGCTAGCCGCGTCATGCAACCAAAGTTAATATGACAAAGTCGTGAATGCCAAATATTGGACTCATTATCATTGCAAACATGATTAATAACTTTAGTGCATAAGTATGACAGCGAAAGGCAGAACAAGCCTCCGCACTCATATCCTTTCCCAACAAATTGTCCATACTTAGATATTACAACTTTATTAGACTCAAAAACCAACTTAAAACCATCTCGACACAGAAGAGATCCGCTGACAAGATTTTTATTGATGGAGGGAACGTGTTGCACATTCTTTAGCTGTACGGTCTTCCCCAAAGTGAACTTCAGATTTACCATACCAACACATTGAACAGAAGCACGTGATCCATTTCCCATCAACATGGAGCCAGCCTGTGCAACCTGATAAGAAGAAAACATGGAAATATCAGCACATACATATATATTGGCACCGGTGTCTATCCACCATTCAGGTGAATGAAAAATTGAAAGGATAGTGGGAAATATACCGTACCCAACATCCTTCATCTCAGTATCACCAACAACAACATTAGCGGAATTTCTGTTGTTTCCATGTGAATGCTTATCAAAGCGTTTATGGCAGCTAGGAGCCCAATGATTCGGATCACCACACACATTGGCAGGATCCTTTCTTCTTATACTCAGTCTTCTTCTTGAAGTTGGTAGTCTACGAGGCCTTGTTTTTGCCGTCAAACTTTCCCTTGCCCTCAAACTTGTTCTTATTCTTGGACTTGTGGGACTGGAAGTTATTTTTCTACACCACATGTGCACTAGAACTTCCATCAAAACCTCGAGCACGTGTATCCTTTGCTCTCACCTTTTCCTCAACATGAAGAGAGCCAATGAGATCCAAAATGGAAAACTCCTGTCTCTTATGTTTCAGAGAAGTAGCAAAGTTCCTCCATGAAGGAGGAAGCTTGGCAATAATGCCACCGGCCACAAACTTGTTCGGTAAGTTTCACTTGAACTGCTCGAGTTCTTTGGCAAGGGACTATATCTCATGAGCCTGGTCCACAATGGGATGGTCATCAGTCATCTTATAATCATAGAATTGCTCCATGATATACAGTTCAGTGCCAGCGTCAGAAACACCAAACTTGGCGTCCAACGCATCCCACACATCCTTGCCATTATCAAGTGACATATAGGTGTCAACAATGTTGTCACCTAGAATGTTGAACAAAGCCCCCATAAACATGGTGTTGACTTTCTGAAAAGCTTCCTCCCGAGCAGGAGAAAGATCTCCCTCAGGTCTGCCAAGAGTGGCGCTATAGCAGCCTAGGTTTTTCAACCATAGAACTGCTCTCGTGCGCCATCTCTTATAATGGACACCATCAAAGGGAGGCGGCCTGGTCGCCGCGGCCAAGCCAATTGGATTCAGTTGCCTATAATCAGGTTTTTGGTTTGTTGAATATATAAGCAATTTACCATAAGATTTAATCCGAAATAACCAATAATAAAGCATGATGATAATTGCAGGAATTAACCTAATCATGCATACTAGCAGAATAGATGAACAGATCACATCTAACACAGATAAACATATCACATCTATTCCAAATGCTAGTACAAGGAATTGTAACAGAAATTGAAATAGATAGGAATAGATTGCATACGGTGCTATAGGAGGATTCGCGTTCGCGTTCAGATTTGCGTTCGCGTTGGCGTTGAGGTTCACGTTGGCGTTGGCGTTAGCGTCAGCCATGTCATCGATGTAGAGGCTGCTGATGTCCAAGAAGAAGTCCTCATCGGGGAAGGAGTCGTCGGTCGACATGATGCCATCAGTAGTCACGCAGAAGTGCTCCCCAAAAACCTGATCGCCCCTCACCCGTACAGGTTCACAAGAGGCGGGGTTCCGGAGGCCTACTGTCCCGTCGTCCGGTGCATGTTAGAAGAGGGGATGAAGAAGGTGTAGCAGCAGCACAAAGCTTTGGAGGCGAGAGACGGGATGTGATACGGCGTGATTAGGGTTTTTGCCTAAGCACCGAGGCACAATTCGGCAAACCGCAGTGCGCGCATCGTGTCGAGGCAAGGCGAGGCATGGCAAGGCGAGGCGGGCGGTGGAGGAGAATGAGCGCGCGTGTAAGCCACTCCTCTTCTCTCACTTTAGAAGGTAGTGAAACACTCCACTATATATGTTGGTGCAACTCCCTCCAAACTAGCAAGGTGGGACTAAACTTTGGTGCCATCCCTTGCTAGGCATGAATGGGCCGAGAGAATTTCAGAATTTGTATTGGGCCATGGGCTAAAGCCCACAACCAAATTCCAACATACCTCAAGTCCTATAATCCTTGGTAGACCTTTCCTGAGAACTACAAGTGTAGTTATTGACTCCAAAGAAGGGAATGTGAAGTTTCAATTCCCACACAAGAAGTGTATGGATCACCTTCCAAGAAAGAAGGTGAATATTCATAAGTACAAGTGCCCTCGTGACACTTCCCCAATTGAAATAATAAGGTACAAATCCTAGCTATATGGCTATAAATAAAGAGCTTTATGGAAGGCAACCTGGTAGTATTTACTTTTTTCGGTTTTGTTTTAATTGCTCTTGAAAGAGAGTAATTTTATTTGAGTCTTGTTTTTGTTTCCTTACTGTAGCAAGTTTTTTTAAGTGTGTCTACTGTAGCAAAAATAAAGTGCCAAGTTTTACCCATCTTGAATGTTTTAAGATTGCAATACTTACTTGGAGTTACTGAAATCTGCGCATTACTTTTTAGTGCACGATTTTTCATATTTTTATGTAAATACTATGGACCTGTGCTATTTATCTAAATTTCAAATTTTCATCCTCTACCTTAATAAAAATATAACAAACTTTGTGACCCGCTTAAGGGAGGCAGAAAAATTTGCCAAACTGTTGCTATTTTTATTGGCAGATTCTGTATTCTGTTGTTTTAAGCATTTATTTGAGTCTTAAGATGATTCTTTTTGAGTCTTTTGATATTTATTGAATGTTGTCAACTTAATACACTCTGTGGAAACTTTGCGCCAAATTTTCTTTGCAGCACACATATTATCTTTGTACCCTCTAATATCAGGCACTCTAGAAAAGAGGTGGGAAATAGTTTTGTGGTGAAGTTTTTTCACAGGGAATGAATAATCATCGAGCAAGGAGTCATCTAAGTAATGGATAACACCATAAGCTTGGGGATTCCCCATGTAAACCCTCTGGACCTATCAACTCCTCGGTTTGCATACTATTCTTGCCTTGTTTTTTGAGCATCACTTTACCGTAGCATAAACTTGGAGCGTCTGCATCTAGTTTTAATTTTTTGTTTGCATATTTTATTTTGAATAAATAGACCACCACCTATAGGTATACTTTATATTTATGATAAAGCTACTGTCGGATTTGAGAGAAAAAGTTGGGAAGAAAAGGGAGGTAGCAACGCAAGTAATGCTTATGTTCTATGCTTCATATGCTTTGATTGAATAGTAATTTGCTAGTGTTGTATTTAGTGCTATTTCTTCTTTGTGCGTTGATGGTTGACTTTGGGTTACTTAGTTCATTAATAAATGTGTAGCATTATGGACATTATGCATGCTTGTGACTTTTATACCTTTCCAATGGCCAAGATAAGATAAGAAAAAGCAAGCAAAAGACTTGTATATCCAAATACCTTGAGCCATACTTCTTAGCAAAATCTCCACCATACCTACCTACATAGCAAAAATTCTATTCCAAGTATAGTATATGTGCCATGTCTTTGCATTCAAAATTATACTCCTTTTTATTGTGCAATTTGAAGCTCATGGGAAAGTAGCAGTCTACGGTGGAGTTCATTTATGTAAGTTGCATGTTTGTCATTTTATTAGCTGGGGTTAAGTTAAACCATGTTGTCATGGAACAAGACTTTCAATGTAATTAAGTTGTTGTCATACACCTTGGGTTATGCATATCTTTCCGGTGTGAAATGAGTGGGAGTTATCATGCTACAGACTCGAATGTGAATATTTGTTAGAGAAGAGCATTGTGCCGGTAACTGAAACCATGCTTAATCATGGTAGAAGTTTCAGCATGAATTTCCTCATTACCTTATACAACTTTAATTTACTACTCCTTAATTAGTACTTTAAGAGGAGTTCATTTGTCTGTTGTCATGTCGTCTCGGTATGTATTGCCTTTGTAAAAAGACGAAAAATCCAAAAGGCACTCCGTAGAGGAGGCATGGAGGTACCCCTTTGTGAGCACTTGGTTGAAACTATATGCACACAATGAAAATCTATGGTAATTCTAAAGTTGAGTAGTGCATGGTGGAAGATACTATTAACAACTAGGTACGAGACTTACAACTAGTAGAGTGTTGATCATGTGAACCATATTTTCTCCTCACTACCGTTGACTTGAGTTGCACAATCCCCAAAATTATTTTCTCTTTAGCTTCAAAGCTTGGCACATATATTCCCTACTTACTTTCAGTAGCTATTTGTTCAAAATAAAAGAAAAGAGAATATTTGCTCCTCACTACCGTTGACTTGAGTTGCACAATCCCAAAAATTATTTTCTCTTTAGCTTCAAAGCTTGGCACATATATTCCCTACTTACTTTCAGTAGTTATTTGTTCAAAAGAAAAGAAAAGAAAATAAATAAATGAAGAAAGAAGAAAGAAAGAAAGAGAGAAAGAAAAAGTTCCAAAGCACAAACCTTGCATGTTTAATGTCCATAGTACTTTCATTTGTTTTTTCACTTTGTTATTAATTATTGGACATCATTGAGCTAAATTAAAAGTACCACTTGATATCTCATTTGCTTGTTGTTGTACATTAAATAATGAATCATCTATCATATGCATTACTACTTGTTATTTTCATAGAAGCAATAAACTCCAAAGTTCTAGTTTGATTTTATCACCTTCATACTTGAGGATGAACATGGGTTAAGCTTGGGGATGTTGATGCATGCAAAATATATGCATGAACTTTGTAGTTTATTGATGCATATTCCTACATATTATAATGTTATTAATAGTTATAATCATGTTTTATAATGATTTATGGGGATTTTCCATTGACCCCCTTATTTTGGTTATAACTCTGCAGAACGGGAAAACCCTGTTTTTGTATTTTTACGTTTCAGGAACCTTCCCAGGCTCAAATTGACCTAGGATTTGTTGGGCGTTAATATTTTACCATGAGAAGCACCTAGAGAAGAAGAATTCAATGAGACGAGGCCCAGGGGCCAAATGAGCAAGGTGGCGCAAGCCCCGCCGTGCCACCCATGCTCAAATGGGCCTTGAGCCTCTGACACCGTCAATCTTCGTCCCCACATTCTCAGCTTGACCTAAAAACGCCTCAAGTTTAACTACTTTGTGTAAGGCTAGTGTGGTTATCTCACTCCATCATGTCATACTTCTCCCTTTTTACCCCCAGATAAAGGTGTTAGGGTTCGATGCAAATAACAAAAATTTATTTCTACACAACCCCAAATTTCCCAAGGAACTATCTACTAGCAATGCTGTAATGGTAAATAGAAGTTTAGAGACGTACCCTCATAGACCGAAGATGGGGATTATGCTCCCCCACAAGCGTTGACGATTAAGACGACATAGCCAACCTCAAGGTCGTGAAGATCTTGGAGAAACGACTCTGGCACCTCCATGTACTTGCACATGTACGGTGATCACGATGAGTCCTAGAATCCCCGTTCTATCCAAGATTGCGGAAGTAGATGGCGTTGGACAGGGATCTAAAAACTCCACAACATGACAGCATGTAGCGGTGGTGAGATCTCCCACCTGTGCAGCCCTTCGAGAGGCCACGCAGGAGAGAGAGGAGGGTGGAGATGGCCGGCGGCCAAGGAGGTGGTGGGCGGCGACTAGAGGGAGGAGGGGCTCATGGAACTTGTGTGTTCTCCTCCTCCCCTGGGCCCCCCTTTATATAGGGGGAGGGGTGCACCCTTACCCCTCCACCAAGGCAGCCAAGGGCAACGACTAAGGGGAGGGTTAGGGCAGCAGTGGCCAGGGTGGGGCCAGGCCGGCCGGCCCTTAAAACCCAAACCCTGGCCGGCTAGGGCTAGGGCTAGGGCCCAAGGCACCCCTCTCCTTTTTTCCTTGATGGGCTTCTTTTCCAAAAAGGTCCATTAGGTATTTTCTCTATTTTTAATTACTTAATTAATATTAATTCATTTAATTAATATCAATTAACTCATAATTAAATCTCCGTTACTTCGAAATACTTCTGGACTTCATCGAAAACTCTTTCGAACTTCACTGAAACTATTTCGGACTCCACCGAAACTATTTCGGAATCTGCCAAAAATATTTTGGACTTAGTTGGAACTATTCCCTCTCACATAAATCATCATACGATGTTTCTGAATATTACCAAACCATCTCGAGCATCGAGATCCCGTAAGTGTGCCTCATGGTTTGAGAACGCTACAGACATTACCGAGAACTCTCTCCGGTAAATGATCATCAATCGGATCCGAAGATCTGTGATGATCTCTGTGCATTCTACGAAGTTCTATTTGTCGTTGAACCGTAAGCATCTATGTACCTTTCCCTTTGCTTCGCTAATACTAGCATAACCTAAGATCTGATCATAGGTATTCCCAATACCTCACTCAATCTTATTACCGGCTATCGCTATTTACTCGTACCGTGATAATCCATCTCCGTGACCTAGTCACATGTTGTGCAGCTTTGATGTATTCTCACTGAGTGGGCCCAGAGTATCATATCCATCATGCAGATGAGCAAATCCTGCTATTGGTTTATATGCCTCAACCTACTCCTTTGGAAACCCAAGAAACACCTTTTTGGTCACCCTGCTACAGTGTGACGGTTGATGCAATCAAAGCTTTCTCTGGAAATAGTGATTAAATATAACCTCACGGTCTAAGGATTAAGTTACAACTCTTTATTCATATTGCAACATGCACAACATGACACGATCATGTTGCAATACTAACTTTGGGTATGTCCACCATGGCATTGTCAAATGACATGATCTCATTGTCAATTGGCGTAATGCTCCATGATCGAGAAAACTCGATCATGAGTTGACCAATGAACTAGCAATTAGAGGATTACTAGGGAATGTTTATCATTTAATACCACACCTATATCAATGTTTCTGATTGACATAGTTATAGCTTAGTATTAAACTTATTATGAACTATATAAAATATGCAAATAAGTCCATTATTATTTTTCTCTAGGGCATATTTCATTTAGTCTCCCACTTGCACTAGAGTACAAATAATCCAGTCGCATTTGTTTACTGATCGTGGAACATATCAGGCATATGATCCTTTGATCATGCATACCTTTTTATATCCTTTGCAACTTGTCATATGTTTGACACTTTACCATCATCTTATGATGTGTTTTAAGTTTTATGTTTGGTAGAAGAGTGAGACTTTGTATTCTGGTTTCACAATGGTGTTTGATCAATCACTTTGATTTTCTCATTTAACCACGCGGAACAGAAACACACTCATTTAGAAGTCAAACTTTCTCTAACCAAAACATTATAATTGCTACTTTCCAGAGTAGTTCTTAATTTATGTAGATTTAATCGAAATCGCATAAATGCAATCTGCCCAATCACGCTTTCATTAGCTTAGTCTTTGAAGGAGTTTTATTTCCCAAATTTCTGAACAAAGTGTGAGCTCACTTTTCTAGAAATTCCCATTAGTTCTTTCAAAAGAATCCATAGGATAGACTTTTATTGGTTTGATGATTCTCTAATCATTTCTTTACCAAGCCTTTCAACATTTGAACTTTGGATGCATTTTTGTCTTTATGTACTACATGGTTTTGGATAACGGAAACAATGAGACGCATCTATCAACAAATATTGAGTCTTGACTCAATATTTTCTCAGTCATTTAGTCAAAATCTTTTGACTTACTCATTCTGGGCATTCAGAATTATGACCAATATACATTCTGACTTAATGCTTTTAAATTTCCTTAATGGATGTCAATTTCTCCACTAATTAATTATAATTAATAATTATGATACTAGACGCGCTTTATTCATAATATGTCATTTACATAAATGAATTTGTCATAGCTCCCACTCAGAATATGTACTTTACATATAGAGTAAGTTCCCACTTAGAATACATACTCTTACATAAAATGTGAGTATAATGCTATTTTTGTCGCTCCCACTCAGTTTAATGTAAATAGGTTTTTCCCGATAGTTTTGGACTTTTCCAAAAATCCTTTGATTATAAATAAAATTGAGATACCTTAAATGCGAGTTTAATTAATTTTAAAAATTCGTTAACCATTGCCTTATCTTAAACTGATTTAAGAACTTATTGAATTTTGAGGACTTTTTAGCATTGCTACATCCTGTAGTCAATCCATTGAATTTGTCTAAACAAATTTATGACAAATTGTACTTTTAATGTCTTTCATTAAAGATTCATTTCCTCTTTATAATCTGGTATTATTTTGAAGAATTTAAGTAATACATTTCACTCAATAAGATCGAGTAACAATTACTCCTTATATTTAATCTTTAATATGACTCTTAGTCATTTCTTTCATTTAGGTCCACCATCTTTTCTTCATAGTTTGTAGGTATGTTTGTTTTTAATAACTTGATAAGTAAATCATGAATTATATTTTGCGATCCGGTGCAATTTTAATTCATCAATCTCATTCAATAAAGGACTTAATTATATGATCTCTACCATTAATTTCTCTTTTCTAATACAGATCTCGCTGAAGAACTTATTCCATGGCGCTATTCTGATATTATAAAGATTAATTCAATTACTTTTATTGATCCTTTATTTTCTTCCAATTAACACTTTTTACCAAGATTTTGTTTCCCTAAAGTGCACCAAATCTTTTGCAACACAAATTTTGCATCTTTTGGGTTTCAGAAGATATGTCCATATTCATATAAGGACTTTTATGAAGATTTTTGAAATTCAAATTATCAAGAATAACTCAGAATCTTTTAATAATCACACTATAAATCATATGGTATTATTTATATGGCTTCCTATTAATTTTAATGAGTTTATTTTAATGTGATACTTTAAATGATAATTTATTGCCACAACAGATGTTTTATTTTCTTTCTTAAATAATGTTCGATCGAATATGATTTTAATGCATAAAATTTTCAATGACTTGAATTGTTTTAGCACTACTATTTGTAGAACTTATTCATCAAATTTCTTTCAAATCATAAACTAAAACTTAGTCATTTTTTATCGAATCAATTTTGACTTAGCTCAAATCTTTATTTATTTTATTAAACTATTTTTACAACTCAAATAATTTAATTTTATTAGCAATTTGAATAATTACTAAATCTTTCATAAAGAATTTGTGAAATAATGATATATTTTAATTTTATGAAATACTATACATCATTTATGCATAATATCAATACTTGTGTGTTTTACACTTTTCGCACGAAGTGTTTTAATTATTTCAAATAAATGAAGTGTGGATCGTATGTGAAATCGATCCAATATCAAGACACATTTAATTCCATCGATATGAAATTACCATATACATATATGTAATTGATACAATTTAAAAACATATATATTTCAATCTCATCGCTATGAAATTCACATAAGTATTTTCATAAAAATAACTTAAATCATTATTAAGTGCGGATAATAAGTAATAAAGTTTTTAATCATAATATTATATCAACAAGAATAAAATAAGAATAACTTTATTCATAATCATCCAAAAAGACTTTATTCATTGTGCTAAAAACAACCAACCTGTTTATTACACACAAATAAACTTTGTCTCACAAATTTGAGACAATCACGAGTTTTTTAATATAAAAGTGATTACAAAACTTTATTCAAATCTTAAAAACTTGAAGATAAATGTTGAGGTAGATCGGCGCTGGTAAACATCAAGCATGTCCTCCTCTAGCCGCCATGGCCATCTCCTCCATGAACACTTCAATCCGCAGATCTTATTTTCACAAAACTGGAATTAGTATCTCATACTTCAAAACTGCATAAGTGTTTATGAAACATTTATAACATTGTATATCACATATACCTGTCGGATCGACGACCTCTCATTGAATGTAATCCACCTTCAAGGACCTCACCCTTGCCACAAGCTCATGATAAGGTGACTAATTCACCTCCCATCACAAAGTCTTTGACGAAGCTCCTATAGCTAGGAGGTAACGGGCGAAGAACTACACAGTTGGCTAAAGGGTTCGGTATCTCATGATCAAACTCCAGAATCAGGTTCCTATGAATTCCATGCATCTTAGCTAGATGTAAACCCACACTTGTGTGTTCTTCCATCTTGAGCGCATAGAATTCATTGATACGGTCATATACCATCAACCTCACTTGAGACTCAAAATGATGCTTTAGATCCCCGATCACCAGATTGGGTTCCATGGTGTAAAACCAACCCCTCATCTCAGGCTCTATGGAGCTGAGGATAGCAGCTTCAAGCAAGGTGTAATAATCCCGTCTGTCACGGAATGCATCCTCCTCAACTTCATCTGCATCGTCATCCGGTCCTGGCCCCAATGGATCTATTAAAAATGCATTGGATTTCTTGAGAGAACTCCTTAAGCGTTGGTACCAATTTATGAAGTTTAACCCATCGGGCTTAAGAGGTTCTCCGTCAATCAAATTTGTGAAATTGATATGGGCTTTCATCTACACAAATTTGCAAAGGTATAAATACTAAAGTTCATAATATGAGTTCAATTTTATTAAACAAATTTTAACTGTGTGGAACTCCCACTTAGAACAACATCCCTACAACTGTTCTAGTGATTACACGGTCCTTCTCCACTACACCGCCCCCGATCGTCACAGCCGGTGATGCAATATCAAAGGTAGATAGAACTTATGTCAATCGCACAACTTTGCAACGCATACTCAACCTTTCGGTCTCCTGTGTTCCGGGGCCATGTCTATACATACTAAGGCTCGCCAAGTCAATCTTAGTGTATTGTGTGGCACATAAATTGCTTGTACCCACACCTTATGCAAACTTTGATATGTCTAGCCCCCGATCGTCATAGTCAGCTTCATAACTAAGAGCTTTGTGGTGATTGCACATGCAAGGGAGAACACAATTTTAATTGGTATTTGATTAGGGATTTTCTTATTCTATGCAACTGTCATGTATCTAAATACTAGCACAAATAAGAAGCACACAATAACATCAAATGTAAATAATGCATGATCTACATCCGTCCATCGGTGTGGCGCCAAGTCCATGGCGCCCTCGTCTTGAACCCTCCGGTAGAACCACGCAACTTACCGGTTGACCATATCACATCACATGCCCCGCTGCAAAAGAAAGTTAGACGCTTCTACTTTATGTTTGCAAGTTTTACGTGGCTTCTATGGCTTTCGCACAAGAACCTTTTCTTACCTACGAACATGAAACCACAACATTGATGGTTATATTGTTGCTTTACGTCGCCGTGAAGTGCCCTCCATTGCATAAACCATGTCTACTAAAGAAGAGAAACAGACACCCTGCCTAAGCCACTTTGTATGATGCAAGTCGTACGTCAGTCGTGGAACCAATCTCGCTGAAGCGTAAGGTTGGTTTGCAGGGCCACTTCAATCCAACAATACCGTAGACATGAACAGATGCAAGTAAACGGTAACAATAAAACGATCAATGCCCACATCATCACGATGCGTTCTAACCGTACAAGCATACTACTCATAGATCTAGCTTTGATACCACTGTTGGGGTTCGATGCAAATAACAAAAATTTATTTCTATGCAACCCTGAATTGTCCAAGGATCTATCTACTAGTAATGTTGTATCGATTAACAGAAGTTTGGAGATGTACCCTCATAGACCGAAAACGGGGATTATGCTCCCGCACAAGCGTTGACGATGAAGATGACGTAGCCGACCTCAAGGTCATGAAGATCTTGGAGCAACGACTCCGGCGCTACACGAGCGGCACCTCCGCGTACTCGCACACTGATGAGGGTTAACTTGACAAATGTCCTAGATGAAGGACTTAGGATCGGGGGAAGAGGATGTCGAATGAACTCAAAGGTAGGGTTTCAGACAAACAAGGCGAATATCGTGTATCAAGAGTAAAACTTAGAATCAATCTCGGCTCAATCTCAATCTGTCCCTGGCCGGCCTCTCTTGGCCCCTATTTATAGGTGGCCAGGTCCCGAGGAACACATGGCACTAGATGAGCGGTCCACTTGTACGGCCCTTCTCGGGCGATTCTGAAGGTGATGCAGTGGGCGACAGTGCTCCGCGTGGTGCCCCATTGGCGTATGCTCTGGGAGGGCGGGGCTCTCCGCCGCCGTTGCGTGGCCGGTCGACGCCGGTCTCGGGTGGCGGGTTCCCTGGTGGTAGGTTTTGGGTCTTGCACTCCTGCGGGGAAGAGGAGGAGGAGGCGCTCTCTAGGGTCTTGGACGGCGAGCGGCAGGACTCAGGGGAGTCGGTGTCATCGGAGTCATCGAGGGCGACGCCGTCACCGGTCACCCTGGATTCCTTCATCTCCCGGGTGGAGGAGCTAGGGGGCTCGCTCCGTTCTCGAAGATGCGCGGCCTTTGCGCCCGGCGGCAAGGGCTCCCGGTTCGGCGGCCCGGCGCCTCGGTTCGCTCGGTTGGGGGACCGCTCGGGCGGCTTTGGCGGTGCTTCCCGGCGCTCCTCACCGGGGATCGGTGGGGCTGCTTGCCGGCGGCCAGCGGCCCCCCGGGCTTCGGCGGGGGCAGCGGTTCGTGCATCGCCAGAGGCAGTGGGAGACCCAGGCGGGGGATCCATAGCCTCTGGCGCTATGTCAGAGACTGTTTCGGTGATGGGCCTTGGTGTCCAGGTTAGGCTGGAGGTGGGCTGTGGCCCAGAGGTGGAGGGGCACCCGCTCCTTTTGCTCGGTCCAGCTCCGGTCACGGCATTGGGGCCTCTAGTGGGCTGCTCTGCGGGCGCGCAGGGGACGGCGCCTTGTCAGCCCAGCCCAACCCGCCAAGGCAGGTATATAACTATGTGGCTTCCCAAGGGTTGCACATCTCCTGAGTTAGGGTTTCTAGTTCCACTTTCTGAGGTGTGGCGGCGGGACTGGTTTCGTCTCCGGTTCTTGCACAAGGTCCCCAAACCACCGCTGCTCTCTCGCTCGTTTGCGGAGGTCATGGCCATGGACAGGAGGGAAGGTGACGAGGGGAGGAACAAGCGCCGGATGGATGGTTACGGTGAGGATGGGGGTCACCAGGAGGGCGGCCGGTGGTCGGCTCAAGACGACTAGTACTATCAAGGGTACCAGGAAAGGTTCCCGGAGCCGAGATACGAGCAGCGAGAAAACTGGGGTCTGCCTCCACCCTGGTGGATCGAGTAACAGAAGAGGAAGAGGAAGGAGGAGGCCTCGAAGGCTCGTGGAGGCCAGGGCGCCTCACAGGGGCAGGGCGCTCATGGTGGAGGTAGCTCAGGTGGGGCTGGCGGGAGCAGTGGCCAGCCCAACAAGAAGAATCAGCCGCAGTCGCAGGGTGCGGCTCCGGCTCCAAAGCCTAAGGGGAAGGGCAAGTCCGGGGAGGGCGCCACCCTTCTCAGCAGCGGCGAGTGCTTCAAGTGCGGGTGCGGGGGGCACTTTCAATCGGAATGCACCTTTGATCCGCTGTGCGTGCTATGCAGCCTGGAAGGCCATATATCCGCCAATTGTCCCACGAGAGGCCGCCCGATGCTGCTTCAGACTTATCGCAATTGTCGTGGTTTCGTCAATAGATTTGCCATAGGGGTAGGTGTATGGTGGTTTGTGGAAGGGGGTGAACATGACGGAGCGATCCGGGACGGTGGTAGCATGAGTTTACCCAGCTTCAGATCCCGCAACGGCGGCGAGACCCTACGTGCTGCTATAATTCACTATATGGCAACAAGTGCTCAGTTACAATGATGAGGTTTGGCTGTTTCACTATGTGATTGGCCATATGTCTAAGCTGTGTCCCAAGGGCTCCTCCACGCCGGCTTATAAAGGCGCCTGGCGTGGGCAACACGATGGTACTAGAGCAGATACAACTTGGAGTCCTAGACTAAGTCCTATGCGTGTACTACAAGGCAACCCGCCATGGGCTTGTCTGCGGATCCGCCATGAGCTCCTGCGTCCAATACCGCCATGGTCTTTCCAGCAACTGGGCCGCCCGGTAGGCAATCCGCCATACCACCCTGATGGGCCACCCTCGACGTCTGCTCGCCGACACCGTTGGAGGTCACCTATATTGTGAGGTCTCTTGTAGGTACCCTCAAAGTTTTCAGTAAACGCAGTCTGCATGTCAAACTAGGTTTGGATGGAATTTTCCGCCAAGTCGTTGATCCATTACCGTGCTGTGCCAGAAAGCATCAGGGGCAGATAGTGGGCAGCAACATTGGGTGATCCTCCTGCGAACTGCACTGCGTTGAAGTAGTCTTGTAGCCAAGTTAAGGGCCTATCGACTCTATTGTACTGGCGGATGTTTTTCTCGATCTTGAACCCATGTGGGATGGGCTCATCATGAATCCGTTGTCCAAAGCACTTCGGGCCGAGGAAAAAGGCTGTTTGAGACTTGGCAATCTCGTTTAGGTGGGTACGCGCGTCATATGGCTTCTTGTCCTGTGGATCTTTTCGAGAGGCACGTGACCTGGCTGGGCCGCCACCGCCACCGCCGCCGCCATGGGGGCTGCTTGGTGGGGATGGTGAAGGATCACGCCTTTTACTCTCGGCGTCCTGCGATGGATCTCTATAACTGCGACGGCTTCCTTCTGCTCTTCGTGGAGCTAGATCATCATCATGGCGGCGGGAGCCCTGCCCTTTGTCATCGCGGTGGTGTGAAGAGCGATGCTTATCCTTGTCGCCATTGTAATGCACGCCGTCATCATGGCGAGATGTTTCCCTATGCCTAGATCCGCCATCCCGGCTGTTTTCACGTCGTGGCGGGTTGTCTCTCCGGCCGGCGTCACGGGTCCTTCCTCGCTTGCCATCATTATCACGTATGACAATTCCTCCCTATGGGATTTTGAACGTCTTATACTTTGGTGGCGGCATGTTGGACTTATGGCGAGGTTGGGCCTTGTCTTGGTATCCATAAGCAGGGTAGTTGTTGTGAGGTGGTGATGGATTTTTTTGATGGCCCTTGCTATGTGGTTTGTCATCGGAGGATATTGGGATGGCATCGGCCCTATTGCGAGCTTCTCTTCTTTGGATTTCTGAGGATCCGGTGTGAGATTCGTTATCAGGGCGTGTACCATAATTGCCGTTACCCCGAACTTTGGAGGCAGTACTAGACCTGCACAGCACGGGATCAGATTCAAGCCGTCGTGACAACGTAGCTTTTTCCTGCTGCACCAATGCTTTGGTCATCAGTTTTACCGTTGTCTCTAGGGCTGCTGGGCTTTTATTATGCTCCAATAGCTCCTTTGTGGCCACGATGTTTTCAACGGGCGTAGCCCTGACTTCATCGCGGTTCTTGTCCACATATGGCGGATTATTGATATACATCCTGGCCAGAGTTTCTGTGGTTGGCACGGTGAACTCAAGGTTTCGTGCTAGCTGCGGGTCGCCTCCCTCGTTCATTTGATTCTGGATGAGAGTAACGTACTTCTCCTCCATGTTCCTTGCGTGCTTCAGCATGTCTTGAGCTTTAGTGATGTCGCCATCCAGCTTTTCGCCCATCTTCTCGACTTGCTTTGCTTCTTTAAGGATTGCTCGCCTCTTCAGCTCGAGATCGTTCACGCCTCTGACATAGTCAGGGGTGATTGGATCTGCTAGAGTTCCATAGACGACCGTGTCCAGCGGGATCATGAAGTGTTCTGGGTGATGACCTACGGGGATGGTGGGTTGTAGAGGCCTGGGGCCGCCCTGGATCTCAGGAAGTTGTTCCGTGGCGGCATCGGCGGCTGGTGGCGGTTTACCCTGCTCTTTGTCGGCATCTCCGTCATGGGCTGCCTGAGATGGCGGATCACCGGTTGTCTGCCTAGCGTCATCTCCTTTGTTGGTCATGAACACCTGCTTGGCGGCTGCGTTCTGCTCTTCAAGTGCTTGCTGAGATAATTCCGCCTCGATCTTTCTCATGGCGGCGTCATAGTGATCAGAGTCATAGCCTTTGCTATCCCAGTCATCCGATTCACCACTTTCGTTAAGTGCCTCTAGGATGGATTCACCTGGGCTGTCATCTCCATTGGAGGCAGATCCCGAAGTGGTTCCTGCGAAAGCAACAAGGCAATACCGCGGTGCCTCTAATGCCAGATTGCTCATGGCGGATTCACAGCGGTCTACCACCACTTCCTCTACCTCTAGGGCGGGCTGGGTGGGATTATTTTTTAGATCTGATCTAGATAACTTGGAAAGTTTCAGATTAGATTATTCCTCCTCCGTATCCAGCTTGAAAGCGGTCCGTTTGGGGGTTTTAGCCATACCAATCCGCCGGAAATTGGTTTCTGTGGCGGGGGCAAGGTCCGTTTCTCCGATGAAGATGTGGATGTCTCCAACCGGAACAACGGTAAATCGGGTAGGGTTTTCTCTAGCCGGCACCCAGAGGTTATCCGCTGGGACGATGGGGAAGCCGGAATCGTAGAGGACACGACCGATGGCGACAGTGTCGCCGATGCCTGCGAAGGCGGATCCCTCTTGGATCCGCGCTCCTGACGCATTTTGCCCCACGGTGGGCGCCAACTGTCATGGTTTCGGCAACAGATCTGCCATAGGGGTAGGTGTATGGCAGTTTGTCGAAGGGGGTGAACACAACGGAGCAATCCAGGACGGTGGTAGCACGAGTTTACCCAGCTTCAGATCCCGCAACGGCGGTGAGACCCTACGTGCTGCTATAATTCACTATATGGCAACAAGTGCTCAGTTACAATGATGAGGTTTGGCTGTTTCGCTATGCGATTGGCCGTATGTCTAAGCTGTGTCCCAAGGGCTCCTCCACGCCGGCTTATAAAGGCGCCTAGCATGGGCAACACGATGGTACCGGAGCGGATACAACTTGGAGTCCTAGACTAAGTCCTATGCGTGTACTACAAGGTAACCCACCATGGGCTTGTCCGCGGATCCGCCATGAGCTCTTGCGTCCAATACCGCCATGGTCTTTCCAGTAACTGGGCCGCCCGGTAGGCAATCCGCCATACCACCCTGATGGGCCACCCTGGCTTGCTGGTTTAGGACTACGTCGTTGGTATACCTATTCCGTATATCCCCAATAGCAATGCCATTACAGGGGGGGGGGGTTTCTTCAACATTGAGGTGGAGCCGCTGCAGCCGCGGGAGACCGGGGAGGTCTTTGCGGCGGTGGTCCAGTTTCAGTCCGTCCCCCTGTCGGACTCCCATCTCTCCAATGAGCTCAAGCACTTGGTTGATGATGCTTGGGATTGGCAGGTGGTCAAGGTGTCGGAGTTGGAATTCTCCGTCCGCTTTCCATCGCGGGAGACATTGCGGATGAGTACCCGTAGTGGCAAGACTTTCCTTCCGCTTAGCCAATCTGAGGCCAAGATCAGGGAGGCGTTCTTGGAAGTGAGGCCGGGGAAGGCTTTTCTATAACATCCCAAGATTTTATCAAATTTTGGGGGAAATTTTTTGCTTTTGTTTTGCTTGAGATGATTGGAATTTCACAGGGATTTAAAACTTTTTGAGTCTATTTGAAAGCTTTATTAGAAAACTATTTTAAACTTTCTATTATTTTCTTGAAGAACTTCTTTGAGAAAGATCAAGTATCAAAATACTATTTTCCATTCTTTATTCAAACCTATGCAAGCTTGCTTGCAAAGGAGTGAATCACAAATGTGTTTTATTTATTAAAGATTGTATTTTAAAAACTAAGTTTGAAAGATAATTTCAAACATTATTTTATAAAGTATTATCTCTTATTTCAAAGGATTTATTATCAAACCCTATTTAGCTTTATGCAAGCAAACCCCTTTTGTTAAGTTTATGAAACCTTTTGAAAATATTGTTCCAATTCTGAAAACTAGTTTTCTTGCAGTGTTAAATCATTGCATTGATTTTTAGAAAATTTCTGAAAGTGGTTTGAATTGATTTGAAGCATTTTTGCAAAAGATACAAAAGAAATAAGAAAACATAAAAAGAAAAAAAAAGAAAAGAAAAGAAAATAAGAAAGGGACCCCGGGGAACCTTTGGGCCCAACAAAGAAACCAACCCGCGGCCCATCCTCCTTTTCCCCGAACCGGTACCCTCTCCCTTCCCTTTTTTCTCACCGACATGTGGGCCCCGCGTGTCAGTCATCTTCCTCCTCTGGCCGAAATCGACGCCGGAGACCGTTTCCTCCCTGTTAATTCTCCTCTTCAATTCGATTAATTGCTTGCCCATTTCATAACTCTCCCCTCTAGCCTATTTAAGACCCCTCCTCCTCCTTTCCCCTCTTTTTCCCTGAGCCGGAAGACACAGGTACGACGGGATTCCTCGTCGGAAACCCGACGCATCTGCAGGCGTCTCCGCACAAAATTGGCAGTGTAGGTGAGGCCAAGCCCCTCCTTTCCCTCCTGACCTTTCTCCCTTTTCCTTGTGCACCTGATGATAGCCACCTCTTGTCCTATTTCGCGCAGAACCGACGCCGGAGATCACCACCCGAAGCTCACCTCCGCCATGTTTTCTCCAGCCACCTCTTCGCCTCACCCCTGGAAACGAAAGACGGCGACGATCACGCCCGCGAGTCCACTGCGCTCCTCCGGATCTTGTCGTGTGGTCCACCTCCACCGAGGACCCCTGCATCGCCGACATCGCCGAGTCCAGAGCCACCGGACCTCGCCAGAGTTGACCACCACGGTGAGCACCACCTCCCACCTCTTCCCGTCCATCGGATCTAGATCCAGTGACTAGGATTAGATCACTTACGAAAGGGTATCTTCAGATCTGATCTGCTTGATCTCCATTAAATCCAATGGCTGAAAATCTGGATTCTGCCGAAACGGTATCCTCTAGTACCGTAGCGCCACATGGCCTTCTCTAAATCAAACAAAATTTCAAAATAGAAATTGAATCAAATTTGGGCTGAAACTTTGAAAAATCATAACTTTCGATCTGTAGGTCCAAAAAAAACATATGATATACCGTTGGAATCCTTAGAACATCTAGAATCCAGTAGTACAATAATAATTCATATTTTATGGGTTAAATTTGAAACTATTTTCAAATTGAATCAAATCTATCTGTTAACTTGCTTAAATCATATCTTTAGTTCTATTAATCCAAAAATTACAAATTTGTAGTCTTTGGAATCCTCTCAACATGCAAAACATCATAGAATCAAGAAAATCCAAATTTGATACGTGCACACACTTTGTGCATTCAAATTTGTCCAAATCACTAATCTGATCACAATTTGAATTCTATAACTTATTTTGGAGTGAATCCAATTGCAGTAGCTTTGTTTTGCTGCAAGCTATCCAGTAGCATCAATGTCTAAATTAATTTAAAACCTTTTGAAAATATTCAAATTCAAATATGAGGATTTGAGTATTTACTATATAGGACTAATTCCATAATTCTTATCAACACGATTCCTTTTACAAAATTTAATCTTATGATCATACCTATCTATCAACATCATACTTAATCTTGATCATCACCCAATATCGTGCCTATATTATTCTTGTGGGCTCAAGTTCATAGTATTCAAATTACACCTGAGTAATTTGAGTAAATAGTGGAATATCTCAATTAAGTTCTTCTTTGCTAGTTGTGGTGATACACTCCACTCCATGCCACCCCTATCATAAACCATTCCAAATCAAACACTATTCTTGAACTGTGCTCAAAACTAATTTGATTTCTTCAAAGAGGAATTTAAAACTCTGACTTAGCCATATCTTCAAAAGTCAACCCTAGATCAAATTAATCCATTTGTCCAAGCCAATCTTGTGACCAAGAAGCCACCATCATACTAAATAACATCCAATCTTATTCAACCCCAAGCCTATATGTAACATTTTGAGTAAGTGTTATCACACTTTATTCAGTAGTGTTATGTTGCATTATGCTAAACTCATGTGAATCTATTCACATAATTTATCTCTAAACTCTATCCATGATCATGCTAAGCACAAGATTGTTACCTCTACATTGTATCTATAAAGATCATTGTATGCTAAATCTTTAGACCACCTTCACCCATACCTTGTCCAACTAAACATATTTTGTCTAATTCATATATGTACTCAAATTGCAATTGTGCTACTTGAGTAGAATATGAATTCATCTCAAACTTAGGTTCTATTAATGTGGAGTTGTTATAACCCGTACCATAGTATGTGTTATACACCATGTTGATCAATGAACCATTTGAGCCATGTCCTCAAATATCGATCATTCATACCCAATCCAATGCCTACTTAGTTTTGTTCACATGTATTGAACTATTCAACTTGCAAATGTGCTAATTGAGTAATCCAAGCATTCTTAAAACCTAGCCTAGTTCCTAAGTGCAGTAGATACTATTTAAGAGTAATTGTTGTCACATTTACTCAATAGTGTTGTAGTTGCACGAATTGACTCTTCTGTAATTTATTACACAAGAGCTATTCCTAAAACTCTTTTATGCTTGATAAAGCATAAAACTTCATCAATTATATTCTGCCTAGTCCAATTCTCTCTCAAATCATATTGATCTTCCCCAACTAAGCTCTCAAATCCATATCTCACAATTCATATTTCCTTTGCCATATCTTTCTATCATAACATCTCAATAAATCTAAATTGTTAAACAAACACCTTTCAATTGTTTGATTTGTTTGATTGTGTTTGTATGGATTGTTGATGGTATGCTATTTCTTGTGCTATAGTTTTTGCGAAGAGCTACGTGCTTAGTTGAGAAAAGTGGAAATATCGTATTCTTCAAAAAGGCAAGTGACACACATATCCCCTACCTATTTTTGCTACTGCATTAGTGTGATTCAGTAGTATGCATGATAGGTGGAATGTTCAACTGTTTTATAAAATGCTTAGATCCTAGTAGTGTGTAGCTATCCTTAAACCCCACCTGTTAGGATGCCATGCTATGATCACTTGTAAAAGTGTTTTGTGAACAAATTAAGAACTTCAACTAAAATGAAACACCTGGGTGGATTGGTTTGATAAGAGGCGGCAAAGTAGGTGGGTTCTGGGGCACATGCCAGTAAGGATGTGTACTCAGAATGCCACTCGGGATGGCCACCCAGGAACAAATAGGTTACCATGTCTTCCATGCTTAGAGTGCTTCTAGTGCAGCCTTATGACAATATGGGCTCTGTCTTGACTGATTAGATGTGAGGGTGCAACTTGTGTGCAAGAAGATGGCGGGTAGTTGAATTGTAGGTTGGGAACGGATCTTGCCAGTTAGTTGCTCTCTCCTCTAAAAGGTCTCGTCTCATTTTATGTATGGGCATAAAATGAGTCTTAAGGTGAAAGTGCACAACCCCTGCAGGGTGTCAAAACTAATCGATTAGCCGTGTCCTTGGTTATGGACAATTGAGTCTCTAGACATGGAATGTACGGAAGAATCTCATCATCTTTTCTGAATGCTTTAAAACTTGACTAGCAACAATCAGGAGAAGGCTCAGGGCCATACACTCCGAGGGGTGGTGGTTTCTGTACTTCAAAACTATGTTGAGTTTCGCCCAGAAACTACATACCGGCCAGTATGTAATGTATGGGGGTTGTCTTGACCCTTGAAAAATAAAATTTTGAAAGAAAGTTTTGAAAAGGATTTTAGGATAAAATTGGCTTTATGCAAATCAGCCTATGAGATCCACCAGCCAAATGTCATGTAGTTAGTTCTTTCACAACAGCCACCAAATATGTGTCATTTGCCAGTACATCATTGTACTGACCCCTCTGGGGCTGCATATTCAAACGTGCAAGTTTTATTTCGAGTAAGGAACCAGGAGTAGGATCTCGAGCTTACATTCCAACATGTCTGCATGTGGCACTTGATGAAGATGGAAGCTCACTGCAACTATGCTTTATGCTGTGTACTCGTAAGGTTGAAGACCTATGTAACTGGATTTACGTTGTAATATTGATGTTATTGCAATGATTACTATATTTTGTACTATGGTGCTATCTACTAATCCAGGGAATGGCACAGATACACAGGAGTTCCACCTTAATCCAAAGGTGGGGCGCTACAGAATGGTATCAGAGCCAGGTTGCCTGTAGGATCGAGACCCTAGGTTTGGAATAGACTCAGAAGCCCTAGGATTCTTTTCTCACCCTCACAAGAAAATCAATTCAGTTTTCTAAATGAGATCAATCTATATACTTTTAGTTTGAAATTTTCTTGTAAGAAATTACCCCATTCATTTGTTTTACACTACTCTTCCTTCTAATTTAGATGACAAGCCTCATTGAATCACTGAAGAAAGGACCGGTGATGATCATGACCCTGAAGAGTGAGACTGAGTTTCCCAAAGCATTGAAGAACCTCATGTTAAGTATGGGAATGCAAGGAGAAGCTGTTTACAAAGGATTTCCCGTGATGGATGAAGGTGAAGAATATTGGTGGGTGCAGCTTCATTTATACAAGAATAAAGAAGATGACCACAAGAAGATGGGACTTTGGATGTTCACCAACTCTGAGATGTATCCATTATTCCTTGACTCAGCAAGATGTGCGGCTTGGTCACCTATAAAGGAACTTGGAGAAAGACTCAAGTGGAGACTTCACAATATGCAGTAGGACCTCAAAGAAGAAAAGGAAGATACTACTGCATTGAAGGCAACCATAAGTCAAATTCAAGGTGACATGGAAAAGTTGGAATCTGAACTTAGTGATCAAGGAGACCTCATCAAAACCAAGGATGAACAGATTTCCAATCTACGGAAGCAGCTAGACCATAACAATGAATCTGCATGAAAGAAAACCAAGAAGCTTTAGTTGGACTTCCATTTAGGAATTTTTAATAATTGATGACGTGTAATAAACGTTTATGGTCATAGCAACTTGTGGATGATCGTACCTTTTTTGTGTGTTATAGAACTAGTTTGCTTGATATGATGAATGTTTGTTAGATATTGCTTGTTATATATTGTTTGCACAGCAGATCAAGAGAATTCATCTTACAAACAAACTGTTGTGTTTGGGTAAGAATCTTCTATAGATCTCTTCTATCTATTTCTCATCTATGCTAATACCTAAACTTGTCCTAAAACCCAAACCAAAGTATTCTCAACGACAGAACAACTTCAATAACCCTCAGTTGGAGATAAGGATGCAGAGTACAACAACAAGAGGTAGTATTTCAAGTACAAGAGACTGGAACATTACGCCAGAGGGTGCACAAAGGATGATACCCCAAGACTCCAGTAAGCTAGGATGGCTGAAGGATACCACGCAAACAATAAAAAGACACCCCAAGGTGTAGCTAATGTGGAAGTAATTCTGTTCAACCACCTCATGCAAGAAAGGTGGAAAGGACAAACAGAGCAATGAAAAGAGCAAACAAAGCAATGAAACGAGCAAATAGAGCAATGGAAAGGATTTTAATTCCTCTTAAATGGCAAACCAAAGGATCTACAACTTAAGGATTATTGCCATGAGCTTTGTTGAAAACCTCTAGCTAGGAACGATAGATTTTGTTTTAAAAATTCAAAATAAGATTTGGGAACTTGGTTCCAATTTCAATAAAACTTTTGTTTAAAAGCTAGTGAGGTTGACCAAGAGTTAGAATGCGAGATGCACCAAACCAAATACAAGGTAATGATTGGGTGCGACATGGATTTGCGCCCCATGACGACTACTCATATTGTTCGCTCTTGTTATGAGGAATGGTGAATCTAGAGAGACATACCTACCTGAGAGACGACGTAATTAAACCATAACCTTAGGAGGATAATATGTTACGTCCCTTATAGTGAGCCAGTGTGGCCAAAATGTAGGACTACGGTGAGGATGTTTTGGTTTTTGAATGGCTACATGAATCAGAAACGTTTTGCTCAGTGGGATTTGGATGCGGAGGCTGTTCAACTTTGGCTGTTGACTGTTTGGCTACCTCCCTGAGCCTATAAAAGAGAGATCACTCCTCTCCAGCGAGACACAACAGAGAGAACCCCCACTACCTATGAGATTGCCTTCTGGTTCCAAAGCTTTACACCGCCAAAATCTACCCCATCCCGACCTGCGATGTTATGTGGCAACTCTCTGAATCCCTGAAACTATTTCCTGCCCATGAGAGCTTCGTTAGATCACTTTTTCTTGCAAAGGAGTTCATCTTTGAGATATGATCAAGTTGTCCAGCACCTTCCGATGACTATGAAGATGGTTGCGAAAGGAATTCTTAAGGACCATCTGGTACAAGTGGCAGATAGCATGATGAGCACCGGTATCAAGGAAAGATTCAACAATGCTGGTTATAAGGTGACCTTCCGTCCCTTAAAGGTGCAAGTACCTCTTACAGAGTCCACCTTGTTTACCCCTACGAAATGCATGAGAAGACTGCAGAGAGATGCCATCCTAATTCATTGGGATGTGTGGTCTCATCGTGTTCGTGGGGCAAGCATGCAGCACTTGGCACTGGGTTATCTTTTGAGATTCTGTAATGAAAATCAGCTAAAAAGCAACAAGGAGTATGGTGATGGCCTGTATGCTGTCTTGGCCTTGGTGAGGACCGACCAAGAAAAGGCTAGATACACATTCTTGGAAGATGTGGACTACCTTATAGGTGACAACGCAATGGATGATATTTGCTTATCACCAGAACTGGATGAAACCCTTGGTATGCCCACCTTTGATCATAGTGGTGAACATCAAAACTTCTGAAAAGGGCGATTCAGGGAAAATGGCACAACAGTGAATGCAAGCTGGGAACAAAATGCAAGTGCCTAAGGAAGCATCAAGATACCACCAAGAGGAATTTTCTTTTAAGGGTGGTAGCACCCTAGTTCCATTAGAATCAATAAACTTTTAGCCTTTCTCCAATCTCGGGGACGAGATTTCTTTTAAGGGTGGTAGTCTGTAACATCCCAAGATTTTATCAAATTTTGGGGGAAATTTTTGCTTTTGTTTTGCTTGAGATGATTGGAATTTCACAGGGAATTAAAACTTTTTGAGTCTATTTGAAAGCTTTATTAGAAAACTATTTTCAACTTTCTATTATTTTCTTGAAGAACTTCTTTGAGAAAGATCAAGTATCAAAATACTATTTTCCATTCTTTATTCAAACCTATGCAAGCTTGCTTGCAAAGGAGTGAATCACAAATGTGTTTTATTTAGTAAAGATTGTATTTTAAAAACTAAGTTTGAAAGATAATTTCAAACATTATTTTATAAAGTATTATCTCTTATTTCAAAGGATTTATTATCAAACCCTATTTAGCTTTATGCAAGCAAACCCCTTTTGTTAAGTTTATGAAACCTTTTGAAAATATTGTTCCAATTCTGAAAACTAGTTTTCTTGCAGTGTTAAATCATTGCATTGATTTTTAGAAAATTTCTGAAAGTGGTTTGAATTGATTTGAAGCATTTTTGCAAAAGATACAAAATAAATAAGAAAACAGAAAAAGAAAGAGAAGAAAAGAAAAGAAAATAAGAAAGGGACCCCGGGGAACCTTTCGGCCCAACAAAGAAACCAGCCCGCGGCCCATCCTCCTTTTCCCAGAACCGGTACCCTCTCCCTTCCCTTCTTTCTCACCAACATGTGGGCCCCGCGTGTCAGTCATCTTCCTCCTCTAGCCGAAATCAACGCCGGAGACCATTTCCTCCCTGTTAATTCTACTCTTCAATTCGATTAATTGCTTGCCCATTTTGTCACTCTCCCCTCTAGCCTATTTAAGACCCCTCCTCCTCCTTTCCCCTCTTTTTCCCCGAGCCGGAAGACACAGGTACGACGGGATTCCTCGTCGGAAACCCGAAGCATCTGCAGGCGTCTCCGCACGAAATCGGCAGTGTAGGTGAGGCCAAGCCCCTCCTTTCCCTCTTGACCTTTCTCCCTTTTCCTTGCACACCTGATGATAGCCACCTCTTGTCCTATTTCGCGCAGAACCGACGTCGGAGATCACCACCCGAAGCTCACCTCCGCCACGTTTTCTCCAGCCACCTCTCCGCCTCACCCCTGGAAATGAAAGACGGCGACAATCACGCTCGCGAGTCCACCGCGCTCCTCCGGATCTTGTCGTGTGGTCCACCTCCACCGGGGACCCCTGCATCGCCGACATCGCCGAGTCCAGAGCCGCCGGACCTCACCGGAGTTGACCACCACGGTGAGCACCACCTCCCACCTCTTCCCGTCCATCAGATCTAGATCCAGTGACTAGGATTAGATCACTTATGAAAGGGTATCTTCAGATCTGATCTGCTTGAACTCCATTAAATCCAACAGCCGAAAATCTGGATCCTGCCAAAACGGTATCCTCTAGACCGTAGCGCCACGTGGCCTTCTCTAAATCAAACAAAATTTCAAAATAGAAATTGAATCAGATTTGGGCTGAAACTTTGAAAAATCATAACTTTTGATATGTAGGTCCAAAAATAACATATGATATACCGTTGGAATCCTTAGAACATCTAGAATCCAGTAGTACAATAATAATTCATATTTTATGTGTTCAATTTGAAACTATTTTCAAATTGAATCAAATCTATCTGTTAACTTGTTTAAATCATATCTTTAGTTCTGTTAATCCAAAAATTACAAATCTGTAGTCTTTGGAATCCTCTCAACATGCAAAACATCATAGAATCAAGAAAATCCAAATTTGATACGTGCACACACTTTGTGCATTCAAATTTGTCCAAATCACTAATCTGATCACAATTTGAATTCTATAACTTATTTTGGAGTGAATCCAATTGCAGTAGCTTTGTTTTGCTGCAAGCTATCCAGTAGCATCACTGTCTAAATTAATTGAAAACCTTTTGAAAATATTCAAATTCAAATATGAGGATTTGAGTATTTACTATATAGGACTAATTCCATAATTCTTATCAACACGATTCCTTTTACAAAATTTAATCTTATGATCATACCTATCCAGCACCATCATACTTAATCTTGATCATCACCCAATATCGTGCCTATATTATTCTTGTGGGCTCAAGTTCATAGTATTCAAATTACACCTGAGTAATTTGAGTAAATAGTGGCATATCTCAATTAAGTTCTTCTTTGCTAGTTGTGGTGATACACTCCACTCCATGCCACCCCTATCATAAACCATTCCCAATCAAACACTATTCTTGAACTGTGCTCAAAACTAATTTGAGTTCTTCAAAGAGGAATTTAAAACTCTGACTTAGCCATATCTTCAAAAGTCAACCCTAGATCAAATTAATCCATTTGTCCAAGCCAATCTTGTGACCAAGAAGCCACCATCATACTAAATAACATCCAATCTTATTCAACCCCAAGCCTATATGTAACATTTTGAGTAAGTGTTATCAGACTTTCACTACTACAGAATTGCCTATCAGTGACGGGCTCAAAAGATCCACTAGTGACGGGCAAGGCGCCTGTCACTAGTAATGTGTCGCTGGTAACATGTTACTAGTGACGGTCACTAGTATTTGTTTACTAGTGACAGCCGGTTAGACATGCTTGTCACTACATACTTTCACAGAAAGTGCTTTTACCTCGTCATTACTCATTAGTAGTGATCATAGCAGCGACACATCCTTTGATAGTTTGGTAGTTTCCCCTAATATTGCGGGAATTAAAAATAATTGCATTTTATAAATAAAAAAAATTGTACTTGCACATGGATAACACAGTACGATCACATCAATACATAGTATGATCTTAAATACTACAAAGTGGAATTAACAATATGCAAAAAAAAGTTTGCTTTCATTTCATAACAACCAACTCAAATTTAGATCGGCCAATTCTTGTGGAACGTCAAAGCTTCCACCATGGACTCATCAGCTCCAGCTGCTACCTAGAAAAATCACAATCCCAGACAAACGCTCACATGGAGCAGCCACCGGTATATCAGTTCACATCACTGCTCACACCATGCAACTTGAGCCATTCAACATTCATCTGCATGGGTCGGAAAATTGAACAATTTCACTTATTCAGTAATAGAACAGTTTGCTGCTCCCAAGCATGATAACAAAATGTCTCGATACTATAAGAGTCAATTCAGATGCTAATTTGGTACATACAAAAAGATTACCAATAAGCATCTACAAAATTTAACACCTAGGAGCATACATCATTTGCAAAGCATTGACAGGTACACATAGTATATTAATTAACCATCACAAGGTACACATAGTATATTAATTAACCATCAGAATGACTAGCCCACGTGTGTAAATTTAATAAGTCTATCGATACAACTTTTTACAAATGAGAGTATTATCCCGATATAGATAACCCTATGTAGAGAGCCCCACCTTCCACTGATTTTCATGCCGGCAGAAGCCATACACGCACACATTCTCTACTCTTTGTTTGTGTTATTTCTATGTGATAAGTGAGTTTTTCTAGAAAATGATAAAGGATAAGTGGCAGGGAGAAAAGTACCTATATTCAATGAACTTGTTTGTTGGCTCTACTTCTGGTGACAAGCCCCTCCATAGGCCTGCTCCTCCCCTACGGTTCAGTGGTGGTGGTCTCAAGTCACCATCTTCAGTTATTGCTCTTGGATTTTTGTTGTTTGAGTGTGGTGAGGTTAATAAGTTAGGCGGAAGAAGGCTTGGTCTAGCTTCTTGGAGACAGAGTGTGAATGAGAGTGCTTCCTCAGCATGTTTGCTCTACTCCCTCTATTACGGGTCACTAGATGACCCGTTGCGCCACTGGCGCAAAGACAAATCCAAAGCGACACTATAGTCACAAAGAATAAATTATTCCAGTTCAAATTAAAATAGTAATCTCCAAAACTCAATGCTATATAATTTTTTAGATGCAAGTCCAAGTACTTCGATTTCACCAACAGATTTTTGTTTAGCCTGAAGAAAGAATCTGAGAATCTGAGTATGGTTAACTAAATACTTAATCACAACATAAGCGTACACATGTTGTTTTATACTAAAAGGAAGAAAGATCACACGAGATGCATGTTTACTACCTAAAGTCGATGTTGTAGTTTTTTAGGCAGACCAAAGAAATTTACAATAATTTGTTTTAAATTTTATAAATTGGCTGGTTATTTGATCTAAATGGGTCCTCTCTTTCGCTTTATACTTTATTTTTTTGTGGCAAAACAGAGACAGTAGTTAGCTCATTTGTTGTATTAATGTTATTATAGACGTTAGGTCTAATAACTACGGACATGAAAGTGAGATCTCTACTGAAGTTGTTCTAACATTGTTTTTGTAGCAAATAAATTGTCTTTTTATAGGGAAGAAAACAAATTGTCTATACTCTTAAATTGGCTGCCCAATTGTGTTTGCCTATGGCAAAACCAATGCCTTTACTTAGGTAAGGATTTGTAACATATTATGTTTGCATCGGAGGTCAAACCTGCCTTAAAATCTAAATTATGAATGTTTGGCCAGACTTCTACCCAAGTGGATCTTTAATTATGATCCTAAAAATATTGCAATTTTACGTGGATCCTTCCTAGACACCTAAATCAGGTAAATAAGTGAACTTTCCATCTACAGAAAGCATCAGAAAAAGAAGGGTAAAGTCCTAGGAATAGGTTGACTTACAAAAGTATCTTTAACCCCCAACAAGAGATACTTTGCTTATCTCTGTGATTGTCAAGTATGACAAACATCAGCTGCTATGACCTGACTTCAAATTAGCAGCTTTTGTTGTAAATTGTATAACTGAAACAAATAGAACATCAACAATATATAAAAATATGGTTCTTAAATGCACAAATTACATTACCAGCTTCATACAATAGAAAATACTATTTGTAGATTTTGATTCAAAGTTGTTAAAATACAAGCATACAGTCTGGAGTGTTAGATACACACACACACACACACACACACACACACACACACACACACACACTATTTGGAGTCTTCGATTTGAAGTTCTTAGATACAACAACTAACCTAAGGAGAAGCATACAAAAGCAAACACCTCGCACTTCAATTACTTGGTAGATATTGCTGAAGGAACACTCTTTTCGCGAAGGATTAAAAGTCTTGGTAGAAAGTGATGTATTATTGACAACTCCGTTAGAGTTTGCCCTCATTCAGGTGAATAGCAGGCTCCATCGGTGGTAGTCCATGAACTATAAAAAGGCGATGAGTTAAGATCACATTGCAATTTGGAATTCAGAACTATGAAGTAAACCTCTGCATTCATAAGTAAACAAATAGAGATAATGAATGAACCACAACAAATTTATAGCATTTCATGATAAGCTGTGTAACAACCAGAGTTTATTTAGCTATAAGCCGATAATCAATGGCAACAAAAGTGTTTTGTTTGATCACTTTTTGGATGCAAAGACCAATTTTGGTTTCAGTTTCTACAAGCACCCAAGACTTGTAGTATGCACCTGATGTAACAACTATTTGGAGATCTCAGATTTAATGGAAAATATGTGGTACTTGTGAAGATCAGTGAAATAAGTATGACGAAGGTGAGATCTGTTAAAACAATCTCCATCCTATCCAATATAGAAGCTCCTAAAAAAGATGTGAAAACTAATCACCTCTGTCCTGGTGTAACACTACTCTAGGAAGATGTTTCTAGTAAAACATAAATTGTTACCCCAAAGGTTGTGGTCCAGGCAATTTGCAAATATCACTCAATTTATTAAAGATTTGTAACTTCTTGTGGACATGATATTCCTCACATTTTTTTCTTAAGGCAAAACAAGATATACCTACAGCAGTGAATCGAAACATATGCAAAGAATATCAGCGGACACAAAGAATTCTGGGCAATAGTTCATGCCATGCATACAAGTTGATAAAGTTCCAAGTTTGGGCAAGGGTTCGTGCCACGCTTACAAATATATAAAATTATCTTCAATGTCACTGCTCATGCCACTGTTTTCCGCTGCTACAGATAGAGTACAGCGAGGAGAGTAATTATTACCTATAGATTATGAAATCGTGCATAGCACGAGAGGATGCCAAAGGCCATCAGATTCAGCAGCGAGTCAAGCTTGAACGCCGCAATAGCTATGGACAATGTTTTGACGCTCGCAGAAAACCTACAATTCACCGGGCAAAGCTCAGAACATTCGATTTCGCTCACGATCGCATTCACAGTAACACCAACCTACTAAACTAAAATTTAAAAAAAAATACCAAATGGAGCTTTAGTGATAAGATCTGCAAACAAAATTGGTGCAGTAAGTTCAGCATATTTAATACGCCTACTTTCATAAGATGCGTCCTACTCCAAACACTTGCATTGAGATAAGTACATAGCTCATTAGCATCGATAAGTTACTGAACCTCAATCGGTAGTTTAATGCGGCAAGAGAGTACACAGTTACATTGCAAATATTAAGGTACTATTTCTGAGGATCTTGAGATGAGGAAAATAAATGCAAATAGGAATGGAGAAAATGCTCATATACCATGGCATTCGCCAACTTGATTATCCCAAGAAGTTCCCAAGCTACAGATTTTCAGTCGGATAGATAATGGGATTTAGCTGGGGGTGAACAGACTGAAATCCTCTGACACCTGCATGCACTTAACTAATGGAAGCTCTAACGGGCCCAAACCCTCCCTGTGGTTTTGGCAAAAAAGCATTTGCCAATGATAGTTAACAACTATTATGTAGCAAGAAAAATGCACTATTACTAAGTGGAAATAACATGTTTTCTCATTACCAGGGTAAAAGCAAGTACATGATCCTTAAATTCCAAAATGTGTCAGGCTATCGACACCATGAGCTAATTCATCATTAATTAAGTTATCACTTGCAACCGATCGAGGAAGACTACAAAGGTATTACTGTGATACCAAATATTGTACCGGCATAGAATTGTTATTTCTGGTACATCAAAACCCAATCTTGTTTAGTATAGAAGGGCAGTATCTACTGCCAAAAAAATAATACCTACTTTTGAAAATATCACTGAACTTAATAGATAAACACACAAACAGTACTGGATATACACATTGGCTACGTCAAAAACATAGAAACAGTATTGTCGAAAACATCACTGGACTTAATAGATAATGACAGAAACAACAACCTACGTCTTTTTTGTGTGTGTATGCATCAATGGAATAGGAAGCATAAAACATACTATATACTTATCTAAAAAAACAGGAGAGGTAGCTGAACCTATACTAAGACCAATTTGTATTGTCATCACAGGAATATCTCTACAAAACCATGCAAGAAAACCAATTAATCATCTAACCAGAAAAGGATATGAACAATGACCTGTAGGAAAAAACCATGGCATCCTTTTGGTCCTGTTTTCTCAAGAACTGTTGTTGCGTGAAAAATTTTATACTTAACTTACCATGTAATCCAGTCACAAATATATTGAAAGCTGTGGAGATCGACATGGAAATAAAAATGCTCACCTTAATTTTTTTCTTGTTGTTTGCAGAAAGGCAAACTATTAGAGATAATTCACCTACACCATCTATTATTTAGCCTACTCTTTTCTCCATATTTTCACTGAATACCGCTACATTAATTACCTCCCAGTGTTGGGTTGCCTGCTCTTGAACAGATTGTCCCGTGCTCCAAATGGAATGCTGATCTACTGCCATTCATTGGCCAGAGTGAAAAGCATGATATTCACTGGTGAGAGTAAAAAAAGGCTCAATTCTCATTGAAGCAACAAAACCACTAAAATGTTATTTGGAAACGTATGCCTACCGTTACAAACTGACAAAAGCAAGTAAGATGAAAAGGAAATTTCTGGTGCTCATTGTTGTAGTATTCTAGACCTCTAATCTGAACCTTGGCCAAGTACAGCTCGACAGACCTCACAATTAGTATTTTTTATCTGGAATGTCAAGTAGCACATAAATATACTCTTCTAGCAGATAATGAAGATAAGGTTAGATTGGAGGTTAGAGTATAAAAGATATTAACTGGTGTACATACAAATTAATGCCATAAAAGGGTTACTTGCAAAATTAAAAGAAGGGTTAAACACAAGACAAGGAACAACATCACACCAAATCAACAATGCAAACAGTATTAAATTTGGTTTCAGATCGAACCTATGCATAAGTACATTATCTAGAGTAAAATAATTTCCTTTATGGGATAATCTATAGAATAAAAAAGAGCAATACAAACTTTTGGTACTGCTAGAATTATGGTTGAAAAGTAAGAAAATAATAGCCACCACTGTAATTATAAAATACTGGCCATTCCTTGCCTAGAATACCATTGAGTACATCCTCAATAGCATATTCATGTCTGACCAAAGAAATCACCTAATAACACATGAAAGCACCGGGCAGAGCTGGAGTGCTACATTGGCAATGTCAATCAACATATGCCTGTAGAAAACAAGAGGCTGAGCTAGCTAGCATAATGGCAAAAAAACAACACACGCGTACAGGAACAAAGATAGGCCGAATTACATATACAAACCTGAGCAGCAAGGAAGTGCAGCTGAGTTGAGAATTCGCAGCAGCAGCACAAACTGATATTTCTCTCAAAATCAGATGTGGATCTGTCTTCAGCAGCAAAGATTGTTTCATTGGCTAAAATTCGAAACCAAATTTGACCAGATGTCTTACAAAGAAGTTAGATGGTCTGCTTCAGATATTCAATCATATTCGAAAAAACCAAAAGCATTTGTTCCTATAGGTGTTGCGGAAGGGTATCACCTCATGATGATGGAACATGTAGTTAGCCGTATATGATGGTGCCGCACACTCATTTTTTCTTCTTCTGAAAAACCTGCAATGCACAAAAAAATGGTCAAATTGTGAGCAAATCTGCCGTTCAAACTGAAGTTAATTATATATGTCTGTGGAATCTGCCCCAGCCTATCAGCTCATCCTAAGACCATAACCCAAAGTGTACTCATAGGTGATCCATTTTTACGCAAAGAAGTATGCCACAAAAAGGGAAGCAACAGAATGCATACTTCACTGAACATCTCCACGTTTTTTTTCTAACCAAAATCTGCAAATAAAAAGTTTGAATCCAACTATATGTAGCTCAAAACCATTAGTATGGTCTTTGTCCAAAGCATAATATACCTCTAAAATGGGGAATAAAATTAGGGCATATGAAAAAAACCACAGGAAAAAAGAGGTGGGTAGGATAAACATACCTACAGCAGCCATGGAATCCATGAAAACCAACGACGGCTGCTGTTGTTATCGCTGAGCATCTGAACACCCAGATCCTGCTGCAAAATGAAAATTAAATATTAGAGAGGGAGGATTAAGATTAAGAAACTTGTACAGCAAGAGAAGGCCAAAAGGGAAAATACGTTCTGCTCTGTTGGAGGCAAAGTAAATAAAGTCAAAGCACGAACAGGAAGCCTACCTGCTGCAGGAAGAACCGAGCGGATGTGCGCATGGAGGTTTGGAGGCTCACCCCTTCTAGCTCTCCTCCCGCATCATCTCCTCCCAGCCAGTAAAAGAACGGCCTCTTCATCCCCTCCTCCTCCTGCTGTTGCCGATGGAGGGCGCAGAAGAGGAGGCACGGTGGCCACCGCTGCTGGAGCTGGTTTTGCCCTCCATGGCGCTGGCAGTGGGGGCCATGGAGGAGCTGGAGACGACGGCTAGAGAGGAGGCGGTGGCGGCTAGCGGCGGCGGCTGTGAATGTATTGGCGGCGGCGGGGAGAGGAGAGCACGGGAGAGGAGAGAAACGAGACTGGGTAGATATTTTGCGATCTAGGTTGTCGTTGCTTATATACCACAGATCAATAAACCTAGCAATCTTCACACCGGATTCAGAAAAGTGGCTCTCTGAAACTGTAGGCCCCCAACATAGATGGACCCAGGTATCATAGAGCTAGATACCCAGCGAAGAAGTGAAAAACGAAATAACCATATCGGACGGCTGAGGTAAAAAGCGGGCTCGACAATTCACTGTCGCACATGCATCGAACGAACGAACACCACGCGGAGCGTACAGATAGCGTGAGAGGTCGGGCAGGCTAGCAAGTTTTAGAATTACACTGTTGTTCCTTGAACTGTACATCCAATATGTTGTACTGTGAAAAAAATGCATGTACCTTATACAGCAAAGAGATCTCAACAGGAAATACAATCTTAGCAGCAGTTGTCTGCATAAGTATAGTATATTTAGCTAACGCCTTTACGATTCTTGCAGACTAATAGTACAAAATTCATGGGGAGGTGCAAAACAGTAGAGATCCAAAAACTAATACTCCCTCCGACCCATATTACTCTTTGGTAATAAGGATGTATCTACTATTAAAATATGTCTAGATATACATCTATATTATCGAAGAGTATTATGGTTCGGAGAGAGTACAACCATCTAAGATAAATAAAGTACACAAAAATTCATCATTTACAAATTCTGACTAGCAAGGAAATATCCTCTTCACTACGAGGACTACACACCATCATCCATCCATCTATATCCATACACCAATATTGTACAGTTTGATTCAGACAAGTCGAATGGACTTAGATGCATGATACCTTGATTCTTTAATTGAAGTATTATTTTCTGCAATAAATCCAGGTCTGACCTTAAATTCATAACTAATAGAATTACACTATCACTACGTTCCAGCCTAGGTACAACCAAACAGGAGCTACGGTAACAAATCATAGTAATCTGAGGTCGTGTATACCTGACATCAAGACAACTAGATGATACCCCGCGCGTTGCTGCGGATTTATTATGAAAGTAACCCTATAAAAGAAGGTAATGAAAAAGGTTAAAACAAAATGAAATCCATAATGTATTAATACAGTGTTCATAGATATACTATAAACATAATTCAATAGGTGAAAACCCAAAGTAAAGCGAACCACCAAATAATAAATACTACTGTATTGCTATCTTTAGAGAAGGTATCGAAAGACTTGTGTACATGAACAAATTACCAATATCTGCATTGCCAAACAATAAAGCCCTACTGTATCTCATCAGGCGAATCTAGTACATACTGTCGAGACCGCAGGAGAAGGTATTCACGTGGACCTCTTTGTACTGTATTACATAGATTAAAAGCTTTGATCTTGAAAACTGATGTTGCAGGTTTGGGTTATTCAGTAGTTCGCCATACTACTGGAAGCCAATCACTGCAATTAGTTTGATAATAATTTGGTGGGCATAGTATAATATATAGTAGGAGTATATGACCTCGGAAAATCGCTTTGGAGCGCAGGCACCGTGGTGCCCGTTTTTAATTTTTTTTTAAAGTATCAAATATTTTCAGAAAAAATACCTCCGTGTAGATAACAAAACGCACTATCATTTTACCAATTTTTACTGAAAAATACTTTATATTTTGGACGCAGCGAAAAAGACAAATTTAATAAAAACTGAGAATACAGTGGCCCATTTAAAATCGCACTGTTTACGCACAGATCTGTAATTTTATCTTTTTTGCTGAGGATAGAATACACGGTATTTTCACATTATTTCTTTCACACGCGTACTACCAATTGTTACCTACATCCCTATATTTTTTTCGATTTTTTTGAATCTTTAAATTTAAACTTTTCAGAAAAAAAAAATTAAAGAGCTCCACGGTGCACGGGAGCCATATTGACGCTCTCTATATGACCTAGTCTATTTATTCAGGCCTGGACATGAATAGCGAAAACTAAAGTTGCACCGGCAAGCACTTGGAAATAGACGACTCTTTGTCATGTCCTGCTTCTTCATAACTAATCAGACCCAACCGTAGAAATTAATCAACTGCCTGGAATATGTAATAAGTTTCAGATAAATGAGAAACACAAAGGAAAGCTATAAGAATAATTTGTCAAATAGTGCAACACTGTTTAACTATATTTGCCCGAAAGGTTTAGAATCCATACCACACACTCATCGCCGCAGAAAGTTGTATGTTCTTGTATTTAACTGATACAGTGAGAATGCACATCACAATAATTTGGAAACTGAAAGAGCAAAAAAAGAACTTCCAAAGTTAGGACGCACAAATTGTAGGAAATAGAGGCACTAAGCAGATGGTGTCTTCTGTTCTAGAGATTTACCTCACAAATCATGGAGTATGACCCTACGAACAGACACATCAGCACAAGTGCGCAACATGCCAGTAACAGCCACTGCTCTTTCATGCTTGATGAAAAGGAATAGGTCTGCTAGAGCAATATGACGGGGCGAGCTGCTGCAAAATATAATCGGGCAAAAGAATTTATACTGCTATTAGAATCAAACAGAACCAAGATATCATATGCCTGGCAGATTAGTATTTTGGTGGTAACGCTGCAGTATCTTCTATCTAATCAGATTTATTCACAGAAATTGTTGACAAACACGAGTGAGAAGGGGAATCTGGAGCGGAAGGCTAGCAGTGGAGGCCAGGATGGACGGGAGCAGACAGACAAATAGGTACTCCATGGCAACATGGTGAGCTTTTTAATACTGGAGCCGGCTCCAGATCTGGGTGAGTTAAACCTGACGGTTTCTTCTGTATTTGCAGGGCAATGATGACTGATGAATGATGCGCATCATGGGACGGTTTCATGAGCATTTGCGGCGAGGAGGGCAGAGGTCGCACTGGGAGTCTGGGAGGATTTGTGGTAGGTCACGGCGGCGGTGGAGAACACCATCGTGGGAAGACGAAGCACAACCAAAAATAATCCCAGGAAGAAAAGGTCGGGTGAGTGAAGTAGGCCTCATCCAGGTCCAGCCCAGGTAGGGCCACCGTAGACACGTACCAAGAAGGGACACCTAGCCCATTTTTGAAAATGCGGAAAAGGAAGACAACGACCAGCCATCGAGCGACAACACAGCGCGGGGAAAAATAGGGGTGACGTGGACGCACGAGAACACAGCAAAATCAGTTAGTGGGGGGGTTCTTATTTAGATATAAAAGATGTGGTGGATGAGGCTTTACGTGAAGATGTGTTCCTGCGCTCAATCAACAGGAGGGCCCGTCCATGAAAAATAAGGCAGAAATCAGATAGGGCCCGAGGTTTGGAAACGAGAAAGGGATGGAGTAAGATAAGACGTACCAAGCGCCGAGAATCAGCAAACACCTGCGCTGGAGATCCCATGCAACGCGTACCAGAGGCCGGGAAGGAAGCGATGGCGGCGATGGACGTTGCCCGAGCGGCCGATCTGGCTGTGTCCGGCGCGACCTTGCACCCACGAGGTACCCATCCCCACGTGCTTGAGGCGCTTGAAATTGGCAGGCAAGCGATGTGGCGATGGAGATCGCTTCGGTGGTTGGACCTGGCGTCGCGGAGCGCCCATGCCGCCGGTGAACTGCAGCGCTACTGCGGTATTATGGGAAGTTAGGATTGATGAGGGGATGCTGCAGCGATAGGTAACCAGAGCCCGATGGGTGGAGAGGGGGAGTCTCTCGCTCTCTGCATCAGAATCTCTGAGGAAACGACTCTCTCATCTATAGATCTACACGAGGTGGAGAAGACGAACGCAGTTTGGGAGTGCGTCCGCAAAAAATAGAGGTATTTTCTCGGGTTGATGGAATTTGGTAGACTGCTAAATCTAAAAAAAATTGATCTACGCAAGCTGAGGTTGTACGTCGCGCCAACATATTATGTACCCGCACGTATCAGTGACATGTGAATAAACTAGCCTGCCATTGGTAATAGGAGCACCAGCGACAGGCCAGTCTACAGGGCTGTCACTAGTTTTATGCGAAATTACTAGTGACGGACGCATATAATTTACCGTCGCTAGCTCGTTGTGCGGACGCCCTGCTGACCGTTACCAGTGACAGGCGAAATGATGCCTGTCGCTGATACATGTTACTAGCGACGTGCACGTTTTTGCCCGTCACTAATATGGTGGCGGCTATAAGCTATTCTGCAGTAGTGTTTATTCAGTAGTGTTATGTTGCATTATTCTAAACTCATGTGAATCTATTCACATAATTTATCTCTAAACTCTATCCATGATCATGCTAAGCACAAGATTGTTACCTCTACATTGTATCTATAAAGATCATTGTATGCTAAATCTTTAGACCACCTTGACCCATACCTTGTCCAACTAAACATATTTTGTCTAATTCATATATGTACTCAAATTGCAATTGTACTACTTGAGTAGAATATGAATTCATCTCAAACTTAGGTTCTATTAATGTGGAGTTGTTATAACCCGTACCATAGTATGTGTTATACACCATGTTGATCAATGAACCATTTGAGCCATGTCCTCAAATATCGATCATTCATACCCAATCCAATGCCTACTTAGTTTTGTTCACATGTATTGAACTATTCAACTTGCAAATGTGCTAATTGAGTAATCCAAGCATTCTTAAAACCTAGCCTAGTTCCTAAGTGCAGTAGATACTATTTAAGAGTAATTGTTGTCACATTTACTCAATAGTGTTGTAGTTGCACGAATTGACTCTTATGTAATTTATTACACATGAGCTATTCCTAAAACTCTTTTATGCTTGATAAAGCATAAAAACTTCATCAATTATATTCTGCCTAGTCCAATTCTCTCTCAAATCATATTGATCTTCCCCAACTAAGCTCTTAAATCCATATCTCACAATTCATATTTCCTTTGCCATATCTTTCTATCATAATATCTCAATAAATCTAAATTGTTAAACAAACACCTTTCAATTGTTTGATTTGTTTGATTGTATTTGCATGGATTGTTTATGGTATGCTATTTCTTGTGCTATAGTTTTTGCGAAGAGCTACGTGCTTAGTTGAGAAAAGTGGAAAGATCGTATTCTTCAAAAAGGCAAGTGACACACATATCCCCTGCCTATTTTTGCTACTGCATTAGTGTGATTCAGTAGTATGCATGATAGGTGGAATGTTCAACTGTTTTATAAAATACTTAGATCCTAGTAGTGTGTAGCTATCCTTAAACCCCACCTGTTAGGATGCTAAATACTTAATGCCATGCTATGATCACTTGTAAAAGTGTTTTGTGAACAAATTAAGAACTTCAACTAAAATGAAACACCTGGGTGGATTGGTTTGATAAGAGGCGGCGAAGTAGGTGGGTTCTGGGGCACATGCCAGTAAGGATGTGTACTCAAAATGCCACTCGGGATGGCCACCCAGGAACAAAGAGGTTACCATGTCTTCCATGCTTAGAGTGCTTCCAGTGCAGCCTTATGACAATATGGGCTCTGTCTTGATTGATTAGATGTGAGGGTGCAACTTGTGTGTAAGAAGATGGCAGGTAGTTGAATTGTAGGTTGGGAACGGATCTTGCCAGTTAGTTGCTCTCTCCTCTAAAAGGTCTCGTCTCATTTTATGTATGGGCATAAAATGAGTCTTAAGGTGAAAGTGCACAACCCCTGCAGGGTGTCAAAACTAATCGATTAGCCGTGTCCTCGGTTATGGACAATTGAGTCTCTAGACATGGAATGTACGGAAGAATCTCATCATCTTTTCTGAATGCTTTAAAACTTGACTAGCAACAATCAGGAGAAGGCTCAGGGCCATACACTCCGAGGGGTGGTGGTTTCTGTACTTCAAAACTATGTTGAGTTTAGCCCAGAAACTACATACCGGCCAGTATGTAATGTATGGGGGTTATCTTGACCCTTGAAAAATAAAATTTTGAAAGAAAGTTTTGAAAAGGATTTTAGGATAAAATTGGCTTTATGCAAATCAGCCTATGAGATCCACCAGCCAAATGTCATGTAGCTAGTTCTTTCACAACAGCCACCAAATATGTGTCATTTGTCAGTACATCATTGTACTGACCCCTCTGGGGCTGCATATTCAAACGTGCAGGTTTTATTTCGAGTAAGGAACCAGGAGTAGGATCTCGAGCTTACATTCCAACATGTCTGCCTGTGGCACTTGATGAAGATGGAAGCTCACTGCAACTATGCTTTATGCTGTGTACTCGTAAGGTTGAAGACCTATGTAACTGGATTTATGTTGTAATATTGATGCTATTGCAATGATTACTACTCCCTCCGTCCGGATTTAAGTGACGCAGGGGAGATTAATTTATAACTACAGAACCATTTTTCAGAACACCCCTTTACATTTCAAATTGAGCTAACTATAGTCCCGCAATCAGCGCCGTCTCCGCGATCAGCACGATCAGCGCCGCCACCAGGTCCCGATCGCCGCGATCAGCGCCGACCAGGTACCGATCAGCACGTCTCCGCGATCACCTCTCTCCCCGCAATCAGCGCCCATCCTCTCCAGCTCGCGATCACGCGATCAGCGCCGATCCTCTCCAGCTCGCGATCACGCGATCAGCGCCGGCCAGCTCGACGACCAGCGGCGATCCACGAGCTTCTCCACCATCCAGCGGCGGTGCCCAGCACCTCGCCGGCCCTTGCTCGCCGGCGCCCTGCATCGCCCGCCCGTGCGCCGGCGAGCCCATCTGCCTCCACCGGCTTCCCAGGACCTCGCCGGCGCCCTGCGTCGCCCGTGCGCCGGTGAGCCCTTCTGCCTCCACCAGCGTCCCAGCACCTCACCGCCTTAGGACATCGCCGGCTGCCGTCTCCAGCACCTTGCAACTGGGTCGTGCGCCATGGAAGTTGAGCGGCAGAACCGCGAGGCGGAGCTCCTCGCTCTCACAGGCTTCCAGCCGTTCGTCTTCTCGTCGCTCGCGGCGCCGCCTCCGCGACGGCTGCATCCGCCCTCGCACGCCATGGCTGCTCTGCCGCGACGGCCGCATACCTCGCACGCTATGGCTGCTCCGCCACGACAGCCACTTCCACCTCCACACGCCATGGCTGCTCCTCCGCCGAGGCGGCCGCATCCGACCTCCACACGCCATGGCTGCTCCTCATCGGAGGCGGCCGCATCCGGCCTCCCCGAGTCCACCGGTCGACCATGGTGAGCTTGCTTGCTCTTCCTCCGCGCAGCCTCCTGCAAAGAAACAAACACTTTCAGTTCAGTTGAGTTACAGCAGTTCGTCCTTACAACAACAAGTTCACTTTCAACAATAAGAAAATAATCAAGAGATCAGTGTAACGACCCGAAAAAAAATTCCCCTTATTAGAAATTGTTTGTTCTTTTAATTTGGCGCGTCATCGCGACGTCATGCATCATCGTGCATATCTCACCTTGCATAATTTGGTCAAACCAAAAATTATTTGGAATAAAAATTTATCTTTATTTTGCTTATAAGATTTTATTAAAAAACACTACTCTCTAATTTCTTATTTTAAAGTTAATAGGCAAGCATAACATTTGTAGAGCTTTGAAACGGAAGTTAAGTTTTTGAGAAAATGTTTTATAAAACTTTCCCCTCGGTTCTTTCCTTTTTCTTTCTATCTTTGATTCCTCCCTGCAAGTATCGAAAGTTCCAGTAATTCGGAATTACCCATCTAGCTCACTCTGGCCGAACCTTTTCTGGTGGCCATCTCCACTCCTGTCCAAGTTCCCCACTAAAACAACACACTGGGTCTTCTTTGTCGTCTAATTCAACGAGTCACGCACCAGGCGTGTGTGCTCCGTGCCATGACTCCAGCGCCCTGCTCCATCCTCTCGTCTCTGCCCTCCTCTCTCGCTTTATCTCTGGACCACGCCAACCCCTCTGCCCCGCTCCTCCTCGCTTTCCCCTACCTCGTTTCTTCCTTCTCTTCCACGAAAGCTCCAGAGAAGAAAACCCCGAGCGCCGCCGCGTGTTCTGAGTCCCAGCCGTCGCCGTGTTCTCCCCCCCCGCGCCAAGCCGATGCCACCCGGAGCTCCGCCTTGCCTCTGCCTATGTCCTCGTCCAAGAAAATCGAGCCGGGAGTCCCTGTACGCGACGTTTTCGTCCTCGACATACTCTCCGGCCGCCGCGCTCCGACGTTGATTCCGACCATCCCCATGCTCCTCCGGCTTCCTCGACCTCTCCGTCAGTTTCCCGGTGAGCTCGCACACTTCCCTGACCTCTCCTCGGGCTCCTACTCTCTCTCAGTAAGCCTACAAGCGTTGACCGTCGTCGTTCTCCGCAGGTGCTCGACGCCGGTGCCTCTCCGGTGGTTCCCTGCTCCCCCCACTGCTTGGATCTGGTTCGTCGCGTCAAGGCGCATCCTCCGTGCACTCTCACTCGTTCTGGTCCGCACCCTAGCGCCTCTTCCATGCTCGCCGGCCGGCGGCCATGGCCCAGGTCTCCGCCAAGGTCTACATCAAAAGGCACCCGTTCTCTATATCAACAAGATCCGATCCGTAGCCTGTATGGTCTGTTCCTTTGCGCAATCGCTGCAGACCCTGGGTTCGAATCCCTCTCGAGGCAAAGCCTCACCCTTTTTGATCCATTTTCTGCAGATCCGGCGCCAATAGGCCTTGGCCCAAGATTGTTCCCTGCGCCCCGCGCGGTCTGTTCTTTTCCGACGCCATCGAGGTCCGGCCCAGTTCAGTCCTCGCAGTTTTTTTTTCCTCTCTTGGTTTTCTGAAATTCCTGCAAATATGCAAATCTTGGTAAATTCATATCTTTCAAACCGTAACTCGAAATAAAAAGTATTTTATATGTTTTTGGATCAGAAAAATGCATAGAATTTGAATATACCATCCATATATCTGTTTGCATCTTGCATCATGTAGTCACGTGGTAATTTGCATATCACTTAATAAAATAACATATGGAGTATTTGGGAGATGCTTATAATGTTTTCCCCACTTCATTTAATTTTGTGTAGTGCACCTATGTCTTGTCTTGCATGCTAATCAACATTTAAACTGTCGTGTAGTAATACAACTTGAACCATATATATGTGTGTCGGAATCCGTTTCCGCTTAATTTGGATAAGTTTGCATTGCATCGTACTTGCCATGTCAAGCATGCTTCACATGATCATGCCGATTCTTTCTCCGTAGTTGTAAGTGTTGCATCCGTTGTTTGTTGTAGCATTTTTGCTTCTTCCCGGATAGGACGCTTCGTGGTGATGTGAGCAACGACAAGTTCTTCGGGTGTTCTTCGACCATCTTTTCAGGCGAGCCCTTTTCTCTCTACCTATTTAACATTTTTGCTCTCGCTAGCTCTATATTCTAGCCTTGTGTCACGATGCTTTGTTCGAGTCCCGTGTCCTATCCACCTGTTTATCCAAAGCAAAGCCATAGCACCTTCCATACATCCTATTACCCGTGTGCTTGTTGTTCGAGTTGGCCTTGCGAGTCGTAGGCATATTCAGGTTGTTGGAGTGGTTTTATCTTATTCGGTTGGGAAAGTTATCACATGCTCTACTTTATGGATATATGTTGTTGGAGATAATCATGGCTTACTTTAATGTTAATGATTAAAATTGAATTAAGCAGAGGCATCGGTGAGTCATTTTGCCAGTTTTCCGACGGCTCACTTGTGTCCCCTAGGACCCCGAGATCGCATGAACTGTTCTGAGACTGAGCGCTCTAACCACACGTGGGTACGCTTCTGGGCCTCCCCTTGACACTGCCGGAATCTACATACTTGTCCAGTGGCCACAACTAGTTCGAGGTTTTCCATTTGTTTCTTGTCGGGCGTGCAGCTTGCATCTTATGGTCCTATTTTATTTGGGGGAAGTCCCAGAGTGCCTTGTAACCCCTTTGTTTCTGCACGCTCGTGTAGGTGCGGGACGACTGCAGGTGGGCACCCTCCCCAGAGCGAGGTTCCAGCCCATTATGCAGCACCGGCGCAAACAGCTAAGTCCGTTCGGAGATTCGGCCGGACTCTTGATACGGGTTAAACTTAGTTAGGTGGCTTCCTGGACTTGTTTGTAGTGAAGGAGAGTGCGAGTCGTGACTATCCTGATGGCGCACCTGTTTTTATTAAGGGTGCGAGACCTGCCTAAAGGATTGATCGTGCGTTTGGGTACATTTGGGCACCCCTGCAGGGTTAAATCTTTTCAAAAAGCCGTGTCCACGGTTATGGACGACTTGGAGCTTTACTACTCGATCATAGAACAACTTGCACCTGCTATTTCAATACCAATAAACTTGTGTAGTAAGCTAGCACAACTACAACAATAAACCTGCAATAAAACTTGGTAACCGTGTGAGTGCCTTTGATACTTGCTTCTTCGTTTGGTCATGAGGAGGTGATTCATCGGCTGGGTTATGTTTGGTGTTAGTATCTAGTTGTTTACTTTTATGCGCTCTCTTATCTGATTCTACTTAGACGAAAGTTGTGTGTCTCTGTAGTTTAGTGCTTTTGTTGCCGCTAAGTCCACCATATAGCCTGTAGGCGAGCACAGCTGAATTCCAGTCTCGCGAGTACGTGCCTCGGTACTTACCCTCGTTTTTTTTCCCCTTTTCTCTTTCTCCCTCCTTGTTCGGCAACCTTTGGCCCGACGCTGTTCACAGGTATGGGAGCGACGACGTTAGCAAGGTTACCCTTCCGGCTTGGCCTGGGCAGGGTTTGGACGCCATCGTATATCTTCTGGCCTCTTAGGCCCATTTGTATTCTTGTCCGTACTCGGATACTATTTGCTTTATGTATGATTTGGATCTTTGTATGTATATTTGGATATTTTGACTCGTGGAGTCTTCGTGGTTATAATATATTGTTTTGTGGGTTCCATCGTGAACTTGTGTAACTGTTGCTACTCGATTCCACCCGCATCACGTGCATGCTCCATCATGCACGAGGCGCTTGGTGGTGCGTTTCCAAAGCGACATCATGTAGATTGTGGCATGTTCGCTATCATCTGCAAGGTGCCGGTTTTGGGGCGTTACAATCAGGGTGGGAATAAACAACAAGTTCACTTTCAACAACAAGTCCTTACTAGCAAGAAGCAAGTTACAAACACTCACCTCTAAGACTCCATTAGACTTGGAGATAGACTTGCCAAGGTAAGATTATGTAAGCACACTGGAAGAATCTCCACCAAATTGGCTTTGCACTGAGGAGGAAAAGCAAACAAAACAGTTATGTAAGCACACTAGAAGAATCTCCACCAAATTGCATACAGACCAATATAAGATAAGATGGTCACCTGATTAATAAGACTGTTGAACTGGTAGTTTTGGGAAGGCACATATCCAACAAAAAGTTCTAATCTCTTCATTATAAAAAAACAAAAAGTTCTCTTGTAAAAAAATGATGGTGATCACTGTATGTCTTCATTCATCGAAGGTGATGTCCAAATCACTGCAAAACAATAGAAACCCAGAGTACCCCTTCTCGGCCAGGGAAAATAGCCAACCAAGATCCAAGAACCCAGCCGCAATCTTACGCCCAGAGCCAATGGATGAACTTGAGAAACACAACAGGAACTCATCGAGTCTCTGTCTTTCGAAGCAAACAAGCATTGTTTGACTGAGAAGACGACCCCCTGCAGCTGGTGCTGGTGCTGGATGCGATTCCGCGCTGACCAGCTTCTTAAGCAGACTTCACCTTGGCGGCGTTGATGATGTCGATGAACTCAGGCTACACAAGCACGGAGAGATAAACAGTGTTAGCGACAGTAAAGGCAGATCCAAGACGAACATTCTACTGTGTTCTGTTTCTACCTTCAAGGAAGCTCCGCCAACGAGGATGTCGATGGATTTCGTGTCGCAAGAACACGGGGTACCACGCGACGGACCCAAGGATTCGAACGCAGGGGGCTGAACGTGTGAGATCTTGGATCGCAACGAAACACGGTGACGGAAGCCTCGATTGTCGGACGCGCAACGCACTGCAGAGAGGGAGACCGAGCTTTACCCAGGTTCAGGGCCCTCGTGGTGAGGTAAAACCCCTACTTCCTGCCTTCTTGTATTACGACACGACACCTCGCGAGGAGTACAAGGCCTTGGTTACCAAGCTCTAGTTGGCCAGAGGTTGAAGAACCTGCGTGCCCAACTAGCAGCTCGAAGAAGATGAAGATTAGATTGGCCCGGATCCCCTCTAAGGGGTGGCCTCCCCCTCCTTTTATAGCGCCGAGGTCCTCCTTCCCCTTATCTTCTTGGGGAAGGGGTTGCCACACACGGCCAAGGAGGGAGGACAGCTGTAGACTATGTTCTTCTGTAGACTTGGTCTTCGTAGGGTAGCGGCGCCGGTCCACAGGAGTGGGTGGAGGAGGCTGACGTCCTCCTCTGGCGCCCTGCACCGTCCATGCTATATTTAGGGGGGTGGCCAACTGCCACTGTGCCGCTTTGGGCAGGCACAGCGAAAGTTGGTCTCCTCCCTGTCGGGGGTAGCGTGGGCGGTATGCGGTCTTCTGCCCGTTGTCTTCTTGCCCCGCACGAAAACGTGCTAGGCCGACGTGGGTGTACCTCCTCTCCTCACCAGCAGGGGCTCGTGAGGAGGTCTTCTGGTCCTTAGCGGTTTCTGTCGTCGTTCTCCTCACGAGGCGCCTCCTCGTGAGGGTCTTCTCCGTGACTCGTCTCGTTGATTATCTCCTGGGCTGAAGATGGGCCGATGACGGGGCCCAGGAGCAGGTGGACCGGGATACCCCGGTATCCATTACACCGACAGTAGCCCCCGGGAGCCCGGCCCACGACGCGCCCTCTTGAGGAAGCGAAGGGTCGGGGGCCCCCGAAGCGACTGGGCCCTCCAATGGCACGCGTCAACCGTGCGGTCAGAGGACCATGTGAAGAAGCAGAGACTCCGGACACGTGGCGCGGCCGCAGCTGGCGAGACGAAATGGCGGGTGACGCTACGGTCTCCGAGGCGTCAACCTGCCATAATGATGTGTCGCTTGACTGCAGAGCGCCGCGCCAACGCTTCGATTCCCGCGCAAGGATTTGACGCATCGATGCCAAACGCCCCCCTTAAATAGGTCCTCCTCGAGACCTCCGGCACTTCACCTCCTTCCTCCAGTGCTACTTCTGCTTCCTCGCCCCCAAGCTCATGGATCCCTCCAGCCCCTCCACCGCCGTGGGATCGAGCTCCGGGGCGAAGCGCCGCGGGCGCCCCATGGGCAGCGGGAAGAAGGCGAAGGTCCCGGCCCAGTGGACGCCCGGCGCCGGCGGCCCCCTCCGCATTGGCGCGCCGCGGCGGGGCGAGGCGAGCCGTGCCGCCGCGGGGACCTCCGGCGCCCTGACCCTTAGGGGTCCAGCGCGTGGAGGCGCCCTGAACCTGCCGTCGCCGCTGGCAGCGGCGCCTGCTCCCCGCGCCTCGGGGAGCATCGACCGGGCCCTCCGGGAGGTGGAGGCCGCCCTGGGCCCCCCTCCCCTGCTGCAGATCCTCCGGCGCCGCCGATGAACGGAGTGGTCGCCACTCCGCGCCCCTTGGCGGCGGCGCTGCTGGGACCCCTCATTGCCCCAGGGTCCCGCTTCTTGGAGCTCCTCGTCGTCGTCGACGCCCCGGGCTTCAACTCCCTCCGGCTGCCCGACGCCATCCGGAGGGCGATTCACGCCCATGGCCCGGCCGCCGGGGAGATCGCCCTGGGGGAGCAAAGCAGGCCAGATCTCTTCTGGCCTGTGGACATCCTCTTCGGGGCGAACGGCAACGCCGTCCTCGCTGGCCGCTGGAGGCCCTTCGCCCTCGGCTGTCGCCTCCGCGTCGGCGACCGCCTCGTCTTCCGCTTCAAGCTAGGGACGCTGGAGGCCACGGTGCGGATCTTCACCGCCGACGGCGTCCGCCGCACCTACCCCCAGCTCCCGGCGCAGTGAAGAGGAGGCCCTGGCGTGGTAGTCTTCTGGGGAGGGGAGCTAGTCTCCTCCCCTCTTTCGTCTCGTAGTCCTTGCCGGCGGGGAATGCCCCGCCGTGCTTCGCTCCTTCCCCCACTGGGGGCAATTTAATGAAATCCTTTTGTTAATCATCTTGCTGTCCTTCACTGTCCTGGCCATTCGTTTGCTCGAGAGCCCTGGTGAGCTGTAGGCATCGACGGGAAGCCTCCCTCCACCTCAGAGCTCGGGATGGGTTCGGCGTCGATGACACAGTGGACGATTCCTGAGACAAGAAGTTGAAGAAAGAGTTGGAAAAGAAAAAACCCCAAATCCCCGAAAACGGAAAAACAAATCGATAAAACAAACGAAAAAAGAAGGCGAATAAGATGCCCCTGTGACCGGCACAGGGACCTTCTCCGTCGTGGAGGAGCGCGGCACTATCTGTGCCAGCAGCTAAGCGCAAATTGCCGCGTGTGGCGATTCACGGGGCCTTCCTCGTCGTTGAGGGAAGCTGGACCCTCACGGACGTGAAAACGTCGACGCTTAAGAGAGCCCAGAGACCGTCGACACCCCACAAGGATTGCTCATGAGGTGAAGGGCCTGGCGCGGACCTCCGGATCTGCGTCTCCTTCGCAAGATTTATCGGAGTGGCCTTGGTCTTCAATAATCCTGCCACGTTAGGCCTTCCTCGAGAGAGGGAATCCTCCTGCGGATGCTAGTGCATCGACGCGTCTTTGCTCCCTCGTGAGGGTTGCTCACGAGGGGTAGGTCCTTAGCGGGTGCCATGGGCACACCTTGGACTTTTCCTCGAAGATTTTTTATTTTCTGGCGTACTTCGCGAGGAACTAAGCACCATGGGCATCCAGAGGTGATCGTTAACGGGGCCGTCGCCCCCGACCAGAGCTCGCTCCCTTCGGGTTTTTCGGGCTTGCTGTTTTCCGGGCGAAGGCCCCAGCATAGACACCATGCCTAGCCCCCTTCCGCGAGGAGTACAACAGAGAATAAATGGACTTCATGCCATTTTGATGTCATGCCGAAGCAGAGGCGCTATATTGCGCATTAACTTAATATCAGTGCTTAAGAGCAGCTTTAGCTGATACAAGTGCCGTGAAAACGGTCTTTTTCTCCTCGGGAGGAACCTAAGGGTAGAACTTTCGCAGATGAGCTATGTTCCACGGGTTCCCCACCGGTACGCCTTCTGCGGTTTCCAGCCGCGCCGAGCCCGGCCTGGCGATGTGCGTCACCTTGAAGGGTCCTTCCCACATTGGAGACAACTTGTGCAGGCCCTCGCGAGAGAGTATTCTCCTCAGCACCAGGTCGCCGACCTCCAGAGTTCTTGCTCGAATATGGCGGCTATGGTAGCGGCGTAGCCCTTGCTGGTACCTCGCGGCGCGGAGCGCGGCTTGGCACCGAGCTTCTTCGAGCAGGAGGAGGCGGCCCTTGATGAGGTCCTCTTGGCGAACTTCGTCGAAGGCGAGCACCCTTGGCGACCCGAACTTGACGTCGGTGGGAAGAACAGCCTCCGCCCCACAGACCAAGAAGAAAGGGGTCTCTCCAGTGGGTTTGGTGGCGGTAGTCCTGATGGACCACAAGATGGATTGGAGGTTGTCTAACCATTTTTTGCCGCAGGCTTCGAGCTTGGTGTTGAAGCTTTTCGTCTTGAGTCCTTTGAGTACTTCAGCGTTGGCACGCTCAGCTTGACCATTGCTCCTGGGGCACACGACGGAGGCGAAACAGATCTTGACGCCGGTCGATGAGCAGTACTCCCGGAACAGTCCGCTGGTGAACTGGCTGCCGTCGTCGGTGATGATGCGGTTAGGCACTCCAAAACGACAGACCAGCCCACGGATGAACTTGACTGCGGACCTCGCCGGGATCGTGCACACCGGTTCCACCTCCACCCACTTGGTGAACTTGTCGATGGCGACGTAGAGGTAGCGATAGCCCCCTTGCGCTCTGGGGAATGGACCGAGGATGTCCAGCCCCCACACAGCAAAGGGCCAAGTGAGTGGGATGGTTCGCAGCTCTTGCGCCGGTTGATGTATCTGCTTGGCGTGGAATTGGCACGCCTTGCACCTCTTGACCATCTCCGCTGCATCTCCGAGCGCCGAAGGCTAGTAGAAGCCACTTCGATATGCCTTTGCGGCTAGAGTTGCAGCAGAAGCATGGTGGCCACACTCGCCGGCGTGGATGTCCCTTAGAAGTTTTTGGCCTTGGTGAGTAGATATGCACTTCAGAGCGACGCCATTTGGGCGACGCCGGTACAAGTCACCGTCCTTGACGCAGTAGCCCGAAGCTTGCCGCACAATCCTCTCGGCCTCCTCTTCATCCTCAGGAAGCCTGCTGCTGGTGAGGTAGGCCTTGAGCTCGATGATCCAATCCACTCCCTCCTGCCGAGCCAATGCCAAAAGGACGCGGTCACCCGAAGGAGGCCCGCAATCCGGAGCCCCCTGCTCCGGCGGTGGCGGCAAAGCAGAAGGAGGAGGTGATTTGGATGTTGACGGAGAGGCGGATGGCTTGAAGAGACGCTCCTCGAAGACGCCGGCGGGCTGCGCCAGGCGATGAGAGGCGCGCTTGGCGATCTCGTCGGCTTCCACATTTTCTCCCCTCGGGATGTGCTTCAGCTCCAAGCCTTGGAAGCGTTTTTCCATCTTTTGATGCTCCTCGAGATAAGCCGCCATGTGCTCATCCCTTGGAGTGTAGCTCTTGTTCGAGAAGTTCACAACCAGCTGTGAATCTCCCTTGACAATGAGGCGCTTGATGCCCAAAGCGTTTGCTGCCCTTAGGCCAGCAAGTAGTCCTTCGTACTCCGCGATGTTGTTGGAGACCTTGTTCTCAGGCGCGAAGCAGAGCTGCACAGCGTAGAAAAGCTTGTCTCCAGAGGGAGAGGTTAGGACAGCACCAACTCCCGCGCCGGGGAGGTTGAAGGCGCCGTCGAAGTGCATGACCCAGAGGCCTATGGCCTCCTCTCCAGGGAGAGTTGACTCCACCTCTGGAGGCTCGTCGACGAATGGATCAGTCCATTCTGCAGTGAACTCGGCCAAAGCCTTGCTCTTGATTACCTTTGTAGTTTCGAAGGAGATCTCGAAAGGCTGAAGCTCCACGGCCCACTCAGCCACCCGCCCGGTGACATTGGGGTTGCGCAGTACGGTTTCCAGGGGCCGATCGGTTACCACCTTAATCGGGTGACCCTGGAAGTAGTGGCGTAGCTTCCGCGAGGCGATGAGCAAGGTGTAGAGCAACTTTTGCTGCATTGTGTAGCGCTCCCTGCGCGTCGCGCAGTACCGTGCTGACGAAGTACACAGGCTTTTGCACCTTGACAACACCCTCGGAAGGCTCCTCCTCAGGAGGCTTTTGAGCGTTGCTCTGAGAGAGCGGCTCGGTCGGTGAAGGTCCCTCGGGCGGCTCCTCTCGAGGGGCGGGAGGCAAAGCGGCCTCTTCCTCGCGAGGAGCCCCCGAGCTTGGAGGAGTGACCTCCTCTCTGGCGATTACCTTGACATCCCGCTCCGCGACGAGAACGGCACTTGCAGTCCTTGGAGTTGCCGCGATGTAGAGTAGCAAGGGCTCGCGGGGGGTTGGGGCAACCATGATCGGTAGGCTCGTGAGGTACCTTTTTAACTCGGCGAAGGCCTTGTCGGCTTCTGGAGTCCACTCGAACTTCCCGGTGCGCTTCATGAGCTTGAAGAAGGGCGAAGCTTTTTCCCCACTCCTCACGATGAAGCGCCCCAGGGCTGCCATGCACCCCGCGAGGCATTGCATTTCCTTGAGATTGCGCGGAGGACGCATTTCTTCGATGGCCTTGACCTTGTCGGGGTTCGCCTCTATCCCGCGATTGGACACGAGGAACCCCAACAGTTTTCCCGACGGTACGCCGAAGGCGCACTTGGCGGGGTTGAGCTTGATGTTTACCTTCCTCAGGTTGACGAATGTTTCCTCCAGATCCTCGATGAAGGTGTGACCCTCGCGAGTCTTGACAACGATGTCGTCGACGTAGGCTTCCGCATTCCTTCCCATCTGAGCCCCCAGTGCCTTACGCATGAGCCTGTGGAACGTAGCTCCTGCGTTCTTCAGGCCGAAGGGCATGCAGACGTAGCAGTACACCCCACAGGGCGTGATGAAGGCGGTCTTCTCTTCGTCCTCCTTTGCCATCTTGATCTGATGATAGCCGGAGAAAGCATCCAAGAAGCAAAGGAGGTCGCAACCGGCGGTGGAGTCGACAATTTGATCTATCCTCGGGAGAGGATAAGGATCTTTGGGACAGGCCTTGTTGAGACTTGTGAAGTCCACGCAGAGGCGCCCACTGCCGTTAGCCTTTGGGACGACCACCAGATTAGCAATCCAGGTGGGGTGCACCACCTCGCGTATTAACTTGGCCTTCTTCAGCTTCTCTATTTCCTTGACGATGAAGTCTTGCTTCTCTTGCGCTTGCTTCCTGGTCTTCTGCTTCACGGGGTGTGCCTGAGGGCACACGGCTAGGTGGTGCTCAATCACCTCCCTGGGAACGCCGGGCATATCTGACGGAGTCCAAGCGAACATGTCAGAATTTTCCCGCAGGAAGGTGATGAGCGCGCTTTCCTATTTGGGGGAAAGCCCTGCCCCGATGGTGACGAAGTTGTCGCAGCCCCCAGCCTGAAGCGGGACCTTCTTGGTTGCCGAGCGCTCCTGGGTAAACTGGGGCCTCCTGCCGGAAGGTACCGCAGCTTCCCCAATGCTCATGTCGAGCATTGGATGGACCAGGTCCTCGCTTGGAGTAGGCGATGCAGAGGCGGCGAACTTCTTCTCTGTCGAACCCAGAGGATGGGGCTCGAGAGAGGCCTTCTTTGCTGCAGCCCGCTCTTGGGACACGAGCTGCCTCTTCCTCGCGAGGTCGCCGGAGTGTTCCAGTAGATCTTCGTCGGCGGGGAACATGGTGGCGGCCTCGCGGTAGACATGCTCAACTGATCGGAGAGCATCCTTCTCATTGCAGCGCACGGTAATCGTGCCGTTGGCGCCCGGAATCTTGAGGACGTTGAAGCCATGGTGCGTTGCTGCCATGAACCTAGCCAAGGCTGGGTAGCCTAGGATGGCATTGTATGACAGGGCGATGTAGGCGACGTCGAAGTCGAGGCTTTCCGTCCTGTAGTTGTCCCGGGTGCCGAAGGTGACGGGCAGGCTTACCTGCCCGATTGGCGTTGTAGACCCCTCGGTTACCCCGAAGAACGGCCGAGTTGGCATGAGCCGGTGGTACGGCACCTGCATCTTTTCAAAGATCTCGACCGAGATGATGTTGAGGCCCGCCCCTCCATCGATGAGAGTGCGGTTGACGGCGACGTTGTTGATGGTTGGCGTGCACAAGAGGGGGATTGTGCCCACGCCCCTTGTGGAAGCCGGATGATCCTCCTCGTCGAATCCAATCTTGCACGTCGACCACTTCATTAGGCGATTTCCGACGCTGGGCTGCGCCGCCGCGATTTCTCGCGACAGCTGCTTGAAGTGTCGATTTGACAGAGGAGCCTGAGCTCCACCCAGGAGGCAAGCGGCGAAGATTCGCGGCTCTTGATAGCCCCACTGGTCCTCCTCGCGACGATCGTTTGCTGGCGGGGGTAGCGGCAGCGGCTCGGGATCGTCTCGAGACAGACCCCCACGGCGGCGACCCTCCTCGCGGTCGTCGTCGCGGCGATCGCCCCGGGATCCGCTCTTGCCGTTGCTGCGGCTGCCCCCGCGACGCTTGGCGACGCCATTTTCCTCGTGAAACTTCCGGACAATCCAACAATCCTTGGTATTGTGGGTGTCCTTCTTGTGGATGATGCAGTAGCGGCGACGTCGACCTTTATCGCGATCGGAGCGGTCCCCACGGCGTTGCTTATAATCTGGCTCCGCCGCGAGGGCAGCAGCCTCCTTTCGCTTGGGGTCCTTGGACTTCGGCTTTGGGGGAGGCGCCTCCGGCAGATTGTGCACGAAGAGCCTCCCTTCCTCAGCCTTGGCGCAGCGGTCGGCGATCTCGAAGAGCCTGACGACGGAAGTCAGCTCATCATTCACGGACAGCTTCTCCCGCATCTTGACGTCGGAGACGCCCGTGGAGAACGCGGAGATGACCTCCTCGTTGGAGATCCTGGGAATCTTGTTCCTCATCTGACTGAAGCGCTGGATGTACTGACGAAGCGTCTCGCCCTTGTACTGGCGCACCGCCTTAAGATCGTTCTTGGTGGCGGGGCGCTCGTACGTGGGCATGAAGTTGGCAACGAACTGACGACATAAATCCTTCCACGAAGTCACGGATTCGTGAGGAAGATTCATGAGCCAAGTCCGCGGAGCGTCCTTGAGGGCCATGGGGAACCAATTGGCCATGGCGCGCTGATCTCCACGCGCAGCCTGGACGGCGACAACGTAGAGTTGGAGGAATTCGACGGGGTTTGTGGTCCCGTCGTAGCGCGTGGCGATGTCCGGCTTGAACTTGTCAGGCCAAACAACGTAGCGCTGCTGGCGAGTGAGGGCAAGACACCCGGGGTTGTAGATAGGGACGCCGGGGGTCCTGACGTTCTTGCCAGCCTCACCGATGTCATCGATGGCGCGGTCATGATTTTCGCGGCGGCGCTCGAGGGAGACGCGTGCGTCTTCCGGAGCGCGTTTGACGATTTGGCAGCTGGGCTCCCCGCGCGGCGAAGACGCGGCGCAGGAAACCACCTTCTTGGCCTTGTTGGCCCCCCATCTCCGGCGCCTGGGGCGCGATGCCCCGCCGCTGGATCTGGGTTCCCCGCGCCCTGGGCTCCTCCCTGGGCCGGGTCTTCGTTGGCGATGGCGACGAGCTCGGCGATTCGAGCGCGCCACCCCTCACGCCCGTCGTCGGTGGGTTGATAGCGTAGCAGCTCCTGCGCCATGGCGAGTGCCTGTGCATGAGGCAGCTGACTCCCAGAACGAGCGCGAGAAGTGGCGGTGGCGGTGAAGGAGAGCGAAGGCTCTGTCCGCTCGGACGGAAGGTAGGAGGATTCCAGATCTTCCTCCTCTTCCTCCTCTTCCAAAGCTTCACGGCGGCGGAAGATGGGCTCGGTTTGCCCCCGAACAGCGTTGCGACGGCGAAGACGCTCGAGCCTTGCGTTGGCGTCGGCCATGTCAAAGCAGATCTAGAAGAAAACACACCACAGCCCCCTACCTGGTGCGCCAAATGTTGATGGATTTCGTGTCGCAAGAACACGGGGTACCACGCGATGGACCCAAGGATTCGAACGCAGGGGGCTGAACGTGTGAGATCTTGGATCGCAACGAAACACGGTGACGGAAGCCTCGATTGTCGGACGCGCAACGCACTGCAGAGAGGGAGACCGAGCTTTACCCAGGTTCAGGGCCCTCGTGGTGAGGTAAAACCCCTACTTCCTGCCTTCTTGTATTACGACGCGACACCTCGCGAGGAGTACAAGGCCTTGGTTACCAAGCTCTAGTTGGCCAGAGGTTGAAGAACCTGCGTGCCCAACTAGCAGCTCGAAGAAGATGAAGATTAGATTGGCCCGGATCCCCTCTAAGGGGTGGCCTCCCCCTCCTTTTATAGCGCCGAGGTCCTCCTTCCCCTTATCTTCTTGGGGAAGGGGTTGCCACACACGGCCAAGGAGGGAGGACAGCTGTAGACTATGTTCTTCTGTAGACTTGGTCTTCGTAGGGTAGCGGCGCCGGTCCACAGGAGTGGGTGGAGGAGGCTGACGTCCTCCTCTGGCGCCCTGCACCGTCCATGCTATATTTAGGGGGGTGGCCAACTGCCACTGTGCCGCTTTGGGCAGGCACAGCGAAAGTTGGTCTCCTCCCTGTCGGGGGTAGCGTGGGCGGTACGCGGTCTTCTGCCCGTTGTCTTCTTGCCCCGCACGAAAACGTGCTAGGCCGACGTGGGCGTACCTCCTCTCCTCACCAGCAGGGGCTCGTGAGGAGGTCTTCTGGTCCTTAGCGGTTTCTGTCGTCGTTCTCCTCACGAGGCGCCTCCTCGTGAGGGTCTTCTCCGTGACTCGTCTCGTTGATTATCTCCTGGGCTGAAGATGGGCCGATGACGGGGCCCAGGAGCAGGTGGACCGGGATACCCCGGTATCCATTACACCGACAGAGGAAACCGTCAACGTCGGGCTGCGCGGCCAGCTCGTTGGCGCTTGCGCCAGTTACAGACCCTGCAACAAAAGAGCAAACGTGATCATCATCATATAAAGACTGACTTGGCGGCCCGTGCATAAACAAGGAATTTGCTCAAGCAATGCTGCATACCTCCGTAGATGATCCTGGTGGTCTCAGCAACCTCAGGGCTCACGTTGGTCTTGAGCCATTCCCTCAGGTTAGCGTGCACCTGCCAAAAACAGAACAAAGCAGAGTATCAGGTAATGGACAGTACGTTTGGAACTACAGGATCATAAATAGACAAATTTTAAAACGAGATTGTTGTGCTGATCATCCAGAGAACTTGAGGTTTACATTTAGCTAAATATGGTTCATATATTGCTTATATCTCTATTAATTTGAAATCATGTTGCTGACTGTTTGTATTGCTTATATCTTAGTACTACACAGGATCATCAAGAGGGAGTCCATCATCAAGAGGGAGTCCATCATCAAGAGGGAGTCCATCATCAAGAGGGAGTCCATCATCAAGAGGGAGTCCATCATGAGGAAAAAAGAAACTTGACAGATCAGCAAAGATTCGCTGCTTATTTTGCTCTAACAGTAATCGAGAGCAAAGACGGCCAAGTCCAAAAAAAAGACAAGGAACTCGTTGCAGATCTCTTGAAGACAAGTCTAAGAACTATTGATAGGATATGGAAAGAAGCAAAGCACCAGACAGAAGAAGGACAAAGGGTTGATGTCTCAAGCAAGAAAAGGGGCAATGTTGGCCGCAAGAGAAAAAACCTAGAACTATCAAGGGTGCCGACAATCCCACTGAACAAAAGGAGGACGATCCGAGGTCTAGCAAGATCTCTAGGTGTTTGCCGCTCAACCTTGCATACAAGGTTCAAACTAGGTGAGCTGAATCGGCATAGTAGTAGCTTGAAGCCGGCGCTGACGCTAGCAAACATGGTTCAAAGATTGGAGTTCTGTGTCCGCATGCTTGATGAGTATTGGCTCACACATGAACGACCTCCATTCCAACTCATGGATAACATAGTGCACATAGATGAGAAGTGGTTTGATATGACCAGGAAGAAGAACACGTACTACCTACACCCCGAGGAACCTAACCCATTGCGCAGCGTGCGGAATAAGAACAGCATCGGAAAAGTGATGTTCTTAACTGTTGTTGCGAAGCCAAGATATGGTGAAGGCTTCCGTCACACATTTGATGGCAAACTTGGAACGTGGGCATTTGTCAAAGAGACTGCCGCTCTTAAAAAGAGCAAAAATAGACCCAAAGGAACTCTTGAATTAAAATCGGTGAAAGTGACACGAGATGTCATGCGGGACTATCTAATCAACAAACTGATTCCCGCAATCCAAGAGAAATGGCCTGACGAGGATGAAGGAAGGACAATCTGGATACAACAGGATAATGCCAAACCTCACGTTCTTCCGGACGATTTGGACTTCCGAAATGCGGTAGCACAAACAGATCTAGACATCAGACTAATGCAGCAGCCTCCCAACAGTCCAGACATGAATGTACTTGACCTCTGTTTCTTCCGATCTCTCGAGTCCTTGACCGATAACCATGCACCTACTACGATCAAGGAGTTGATAGACAATGTTGAGGAAGAATACAATAACTACGATGTCGACAAGCTAGCGTGCAGCTTTGTCACATTGCAGTCATGTATGATAGAGGTTATGAAAGAAGGAGGAGGGATAGGCTATAGTATTCCACATATGGGCAAGCAACAACTACGGGCGAAAGGAAGGCTTCCGCTAGCTCTATGCATTACGGCTGACCTACTTGCAAAAACAAAAGCGCTCATAGAAAAAGGAAAGCTAGAGTTAATGGAGGAAAGCAAGAGATAGAAGAAAAGGGAAGAGGAGGAAAGCAAGAGATAGAAGAAAAGGGAAGAGGAGGAAAGCAAGAGATAGAAAAGGGTATACTTATATAACACTATACACTGTAACAGCTTATATTACTCCCATGGATGTCACAATGTACCACCCACTGCTTATAGGAACATGATGTGTATGTAACAGCTTATACTGAAATGATGTGTATGTAAATCCACATGAGATGATGTGTATGAAATGATTAACCTCAACTCCAGTTTCTTCCATTCTTGTCATGTATATTTAGAGCAACAGAATAATACTGTTACCCTTCTCGCACTACGAATGGCTAAAACTACACAGAACATCACAAAAGGGCAGTCATGTGATATAACCGTATGATGAAGCATATGAACAAAAACACAATGCATTTGAGGTGCAGTATATCCTTTTGTTTGCACAGGTGCAATTCCCATCAGTTTCAGATGATTACAGGGCTGTCTAACATATTGCACACAAGATATGCAAAACAGAGATACCACTAACAATGAATCTAGTTGTCAATCACAGTATCGTCGACCGACATTAACACAAATACACAGAGTAAACCATAGCATGGTTGCTTGCAAATCAAGACAATCAGCACATATCTCAGTCAAGAGCCATTTGTCCACCAATGGACCAGAGCTAGCAAACTTAAAATGAATCAGAACCCCATCATCCACTAAAGCTAGAGCCCATATCTCAGATAAAACGGTATGACCACTCAGCACAACACTAACGAATGCATCCGTAACAAAAACATCCGCAGCCTAAGATGCTTAACTTTGACGACACAACAGCTAATCGGGAGGAGGGACCTCACCTGTAGCAGCAGCAACTCGGAGTGGTGACTGGAAGCAGCCGCTTTGGGACTTACACCGGCAGAAGGAGCAGCTGGCCGGCAGCGCAACCTCTGGGGCAATCCGGAAGAAGACGTCGGCGGCAGCAGCTCCGGCCGAACTGCCAGTAGCAACAGCCGCCGGGACAGGCAGACCACCAGGTCGTCATGTGTTCCTCCCGGACGCCATCCCAGCGCCGCGGGGATCCCCTGCCACCGGACTCGGTTACACTTCATCACCGGCAGCAGCGGTTCGATCTGTTGCCGTAGCTGGTCGTGGAGGTCAATCTGGACTCTGGAGATGGGGTGGAGGAGGAAGGCCAGCCGGCGAGCGGCTAGGGATACTCGAAAGGGCCAAAATTTCGCGCTTTTGACCCACCGCCGCCACCATGAACATAACTATTCTTGCCCTACTTCTCTGCACAGCCGCAATAATGGGCTAGGGTTTGCGGTGGGGGCTGAGGATCGAAGGTTCTCTGCCGCGGGATCGAGAGAGGGAGGAGTAGGTTCCCGGGTGGTGGTCGGCGGCGCGGGGATTCGCCGGAGCCACCGGGATTAGCTGGCGACGATGGCGGACGAAAGGGGATTGGGAGAGGAGGTGCGATGCGGGAGTGCGGGGTGGGCGACCACGACACCCGATGAGGAATACGGGCTGAAGTTCGAGGGCGGTTTTGCATAAACGCCACCGTGTCACTTAAATCCGGACGGAGGGAGTATATTTTGTACTGTGGTGCTATCTATTGATCCAGGGAATGGCACAGATACACAGGAGTTCCACCTTAATCCAAAGGTGGGGCGCTACATTTTCCTTCAGTGTGGGTGCAAATCTCGGGTCTTCCGAAGGATCTGATGACGAAGGACTGAATCATGGCTGCTCTGACTATGATTGGGAGGCCCATGGATGTTGATGAACTTTCTATCAAGAAGCACGAGACGGAGCCTGTTTGGGTCAGGTTTCAGTGCAGGTTTCCAGAGCGCATCAAGGGCTCGATTCAGCTTCGTGTCAACAGTGAGCCTTTCACCAATGGGCTGGTGGCTGAGCTCGATGGTAGGGGTGGTGGTGGCTCTGGCTCGGGTGGTTCCCCTAAATAGCCTGCACCCAGGGAGGACGATGGTCTTGAGGACTCCGAGGAGCCTAGCTCTAAGATGGAACCCCATCACAACCGCAAAAGCAAAGATAAGCAAGGGCAGAACTCCAATGGCAAGGGTCCGGGGGGAGTGGTGGCGGCGGTGGTGGCAGGGTCCTTCAGCGCTCTGCCGCTGGGCAGGGGTGCCCCAGTCGGAGTGAACCAGTACGGTTCTAACTTACTGGCGTTCAGCTTCCCACCTCTCTCCCTCTCCTCTGAGCACTCTCTGGGGGGTTGCGACAGTTTCTCCTCCCTCTTGTCGGCTCCCCTGGGCAAGGAGCTTCCTGAGTTCTCATCCCTCTTGGCGGATACGGTCTCCCAGGTGGACGATCCGGACCCGGTGGCGGCGTGGTTGCTCGACTCCCCCACTCCGATCCAGGTGGCTTCGCGGGCTACTGGGGTGGTGCTGCCCCCGGCGGCATCGTCTGGTCTCGGCCTGCAGCAGCCGACCAAGGCCCTCCAAGCGATGCAGGCGTCGCTGGAGGCGGAGGCATCAAAGGAGCATGCACTGGACCTATGCAAGGAGGCGACCTCGATGGTCTCCCTAGTGTGAGGCAAGCATACCAAGGTGGTGACCACCGAGACCATCAGGGCGGCACTGGCATCTACGACTCGGGTTCGCAAGAGCTCCAGGCTTAGGGGCCCGGTGGCTTCTACTTCCTCGCTGGAGAAGGCGAAGCGGTTCGCGGCGGATCGGAACCTTGACTCGCTGGCAGGTACGGATGATTTCTCGGTCTTGGATTCCCTTCCTGATTCTCATCTCTCGTCAGTTCTCTTCGATAGCTGCATTGTGTTCACCCCATCGGCGGGCTCGCCGGTGGAGGCTCTTTCTATTCTGAGAGCAAGGGAAAAGGTACAGGCGGTGCTTGCGGTTGCAGCGCTGCGCAAGGATAGGGACTCGACATTGCGCGCGGCCAGGGAGGCCGTGCCTTCGGCCTCGTCAGCTCAGGAGGAGGCGGGGGCCTTGCCCTCTGCTGCTGTTGTTTCGGCCGTCAGTGAGTTGGCTGGGGAGCCGGCGGCTGAGGCAGTTACCACCGTGGCCGAGGAGGCTGTGGGCGGTTCCTCACCTGCTAAGGCTAGCCGTCCTAAGCGTGGTCAGGGCTGGCCTCGGGGCTCGCGTGTTGCAAAAGGCGCCTTAGCGGTGCGCAAGGGCAAAGGGGGGAAATCTTCTGCCAAATGAAAGCGCTCCTTTATAATATCAGGGGCTTCGGGCAGCAGGGATGCCGAACCCAACTGAAAGATTTCATGCGTGAGCCCAGACTCGGCGTGCTGGGTCTCTAGGAGATGATCAAACAGGACTTCTCGATAGCAGAACTGTGAAGTTTGGAGTGTGGGCAACCCTTCATTTGGAACTGGGTTCCAGCGGAGGGTCACTCCGGTGGCCTTCTTCTTGGCTTCAGGGAAGAGAGCTTTGAGGTTGGCGAGTGGAACAAGGGGACTTTCTTTATTAGTGCAGTTCTGTTCTAGCGCAGCAACAGATCTAAATGGAGCTTTGTGCTAGTTTATGGACCAGCCGACCATGGGAGGTCAGAGGAGTTCCTTAACGAGCTGATGCACCTGGTTGCCACTGATGTCTACGCACGCGTCTTTTCTTGTAGACAGTGTTGGGCCTCCAAGTGCAGAGGTTTGTAGAACAGCAGCAAGTTTCCCTTAAGTGGATCACCCAAGGTTTATTGAACTCAGGGAGGAAGAGGTCAAAGCTATTCCTCTCAAGCAACCCTGCAATTACTATACAGAAAGTCTCTTGTGTCCCCAACACATGCAATACACTTGTCAGATGTATAGGTGCACTAGTTCGGCGAAGAGATAGTGAAATACAAGTAGTAGTGATGATTATGAGTAGTAAATGTAATATGGAATAAAAATGGCAGCAAGCAAACAAGTAATAAAACAGCGAGTAAACGGTGTGCAAAGCTTGGAAACAAGGCTTAGGTATCATACTTTCACTAGTGGACACACTCCCAACAAATATAACATAATTGAACAAATAAATAACTTCTCTTCACTATGGTACTCTAAATTACTCTCCTATTGAATAATACTAATCATTGCGTAGGGCTACGAAGCACTCCTCAAAGTTCATCAAGTACTTGACAAACACCACTCATAGAGATATCCAAATCAAATCACAACTCAAGATAGATATTATTGCAACTTAGACCAAGTACTAACACGGTGCACACACTGTCAACATTACACCATTAAAGGAGGAATAGATCACTTCAATACTATCATAGTGATAATTATTCTCATAATCCATAAGAGATCACAATCGTAGCCTAGACCAAGTACCACCATGATGCACACACTGTCACCGTTACACCATGGCAGGAGGAATAGATTACGTTAATAACACACTAGAGTACACATAATGAAGAAGAGTAATATCTACTTATTCAACATGATACAAAGCTCACGATCACATAAAGATCACATCATGGGAGAGAGAGGTGAACCACATAGCTACCGGTAGAGCCCTCAGCCCCGGGGAAGAACTACTCCCTCCTCATCATAGGAGACAACAAGGTTGATGGAGATGGCAGCAAGGTTAATGGAGACGGTGGAGACGGCGATGGAGATCGATGGAGATGGCTCCGGGGGCACTTCCCCATCCCGGCAGGGTGCCAGAACAGAGACTTATGTCCCCCAAAATTCGTCGGCGGCAGCGGCGGAGCTACGGAACTCTTTCTGGAAATTTTGCCGACTCCCCTAGAGTTTTCCGTCCTGAGGCTTTATATAGGCGAAGGGGCATCGTCAGGGGGCAGCCAGGGGCTCCTCACACCAGGTGGGCACGGCCAGGGGCTGGGCCGCGCCCCCTACGTGTGAGGGTGGCCTCTGGCCCCCCTCCGGCTCTCTTTCGGTCTTCGGGAAGCTTCTGGGAAAAATAAGACTTCTGGAACTTATTTCATCCAATTTCGAGAATATTTCCTGTGTAGCTTTTCTAAAACACAAAAACAGCAGAAAACAGGGAACTGGCACTGTGGCATCTTGTCAATAGGTTAGTTCCAGAAATCGCATAAAAGTGCCACGAAGTGTAATGAAACACAAGGCAAATGGTGTAAAAACAAGCATGGAGCATCAAAAATTATAGATACGTTTGAGACGTATCAGCATCCCCAAGCTTAACTCCTGCTCGTCCTCAAGTAGGTAAGTGATAACAAAAGAAATAATTTTTGAGGTGACATGCACCTAAACAATCTTGATCATCTATGTAAGCATTGTGAGCTGGGATCAAAAGAACTTAAAACATGGGCATGAAAGATATAATCTTGACAATAGAAACTTAGCAACCATGTGAAAATGAACACAAACAAAAGATCATAAAAATGAAACAATGAAAGTCAAACGTGTGTTCAAATCATATGGAAAAACATACAAATGGTTTTCAGCTTGTCCCTCATGGAATAGCAAAAGATAAATGCATAGGACACCTTTAAGTTTAAGAGGGTGACTAGATACAAGTAATTTAAGAACAAGTGAAACCAACAATATGAATCAATCAATGAAAACTTTGGGACAATGCACATTATACTAAGAATGATGACTATGCTCTCTTAATGGTGCATAAAGATAGAAGGTGGTGACTCAACATAAAAGTAAAAGAAAGGCCCTTCGCAGAGGGAAGCAGTGAGTGCAAGTTTTATAACCTTCAAAAATTATGTTACTTACTGGCTTTGAGCTCTCATTGCCCCCATCATAAGCATCTTGAATGGTTAAAGTTAATGTGAGAAAAATTATGATGCATATGCTTGACAAATCATAAGTTGAAAACCTCGTGTCCCGTGAATACGAGTACCCAAACCTCATGCTACTCAACTTAGAGTCCCAAGCAAGGCTCTTGTCATTGTAAGGATATATGTATCATCGACAACCGCCAACGGGGTACCTCCGTGCCCGATGACATGGAACAAGCCCACATCAAAATGACATGACAAGCAGACAATGAACACCTCGACATCTCTTTTATTTACCAATTGTATAGCTTTTTATTTTGAGATGCGTCGTCGAATGTCCACTATGGGTATGCTGCAAATTTCCACCATGAATTATGCATGGCTTAGATTGGCGGCCCAGGCGTTTCCCTAACACATATACAAACTCTATGATCCCCACAAGATTCCCAATTCATTTCACACTGTGGGCATCCATAAACAAAAGATCACGATATCAACTCAAATAAGAAGTGCAACGTTGAAAGCTTGCCCCATGACTGCATGGCTCGGCTAGTCTCCAACTTACAACTTGCAAGCATAACAACTCAACATAAGAGACCACAATGTCAAATTTTTAAGAACAGGAAAAAGTAAAGTGTGCCTTCCGGTTCATGAGAGCTTTACTGACCAATTTTCGCATAACACTGGTAAGAGTTTAATTTGAAGAGAAAATAAAAGCAAGTCAAATTTACTTGGAATAGCAAATTGCTAGTAGGTATGTATGGTGGAAACTTTGGCAAACTTGGTTTTTAGGAGTTGGATGCACGAGTAGAGCTCATACTCAGTACAAGGCGAGGGCTAGCAAAAGACTGGGAGCGACCAACTAAGAGAGCAATAATGGCCATAATCATGCAAAGCGACAAAGCGACATTTGAAAGAAGCATAAGATGGCATCAAAAGTCAAAAAATAAATGATCATAGAGGCAATTGGCGACTTTGTATGAGTCTAACATGTGTGAGCATGCGCCAAGTCAACCCAAATAAAGCATCAAGGAGAAAACCAAAATAATGCTTCCAAACGATAAAAACAACGCATGATTTTTTTTCAAAGGCTCATTAAGCAATCTCAGTCATTTGAGACAAGTCATGCTACATCAAAACCACTAATAATACTATCAAAAAGACATCAAGCATGACATGCAAAAGCCTAGGCCGTAGTCTACACAAGCTCCTTCTTGTATCACTTTTTTTCATGAAACTTTTTCTCTTTTCCAACACCATTCAAACATTTTTGAGGAAACTCTTTTGAGGAAAACCAAACATATACCAGAGGTCCAAATACACCTTGATGCAAGGATAAAAGAAGATTAGAACAAAAATCAAGGCGAAAAATGCAAGCTAAACGCAGTAGCAGAAAAAGAGAACACTCATTGAACGATAAGAGTGAAAACTAGAGTGTTCTTGGCAATTGAAAAGCGAGTTCATCTCCTCCAAAAGAAATATGATGTGATCTAACCATTTATTGCAGCAAATAAAGCAAAATAAAACTGAAAACAAAAGCAACTGACGCTCCAAGAAAAACGCATAATGCATGAAGCAATAAAAATATAGTGTCTTGAAAGGTGACCTGATTTTTTTGCCGATGAAGAAGGGGGTGCCTCGGGGGCATCCCCAAGCTTTGATGCTTGTACTTCTTGGATATTTCTTGGGGTGCATGGGCATCCCCAAGCTTGACCTTTTGTCCATTCTTCAACTCATCTCATCATTCTCCAATCCCTACACTTGAAAACTTCCTTCATACAAAACTAAACACAAATCTATTAGCAACATTAGTGTAGCATAACATATAATCAACCTCGTTTTGCTTCAGGTTTCAACCTAAAACCACCACATATATAGGATATACTACTGTAGCAACTTCCCCAAAAGTTCCGTGATCAAAAGAACTCAAAAGAAAGCGATAAAGCGGCAAACACAAATATTGGCAGAAATCTGTCAAAACAGAACAGCTGACAAAGGTCGAATTTTTAGAGGGTTTTCTGTTGCTCAAATCAAAAAGTGTTCAACTAATGAAAGTTTGGATATAACCTGGGTCATGTGCACAAGAAATCACAGGTCCAAAAGATATACAGAGAATTTTCACGAATTTTTACGGTGCAGCACCAAAAACTGTTTTAGGACAGCAATATCCCCAAATCTTACCTCACTCAAATTAGAGGCTTCTCTTGGCACAACAATGAAATAAAAAGGATAAGGAGCGGTTATTATAGTAGTAATAACTTCCAAGACTCAAATAAAAGAAAAAGTACTAAAAATAAACAATGGGTTATCTCCCAAGAGTGCTTTTCTTTAACGCCTTTGAGCTAGGCGCAGTAATTTGCAAAGATGCTCATGTGGGCGCCATATAAGAGCTTGAGGCAAAGGCGCCATATAGGAACTTAAAGCAATAGAGAGCATCAAAAAGCAAGTATGGAATACATTTAAATCTAAACCACTTCCTATGAAAAATAGTCTTGTAGAGAGACAAGTCATAAAAGCGCAAAACCCCACCAAATGTCACTTATGTTGCTCCACAGAGAAGACCCACCGTGCAGCAGCAAACACCTCCAGAAATTGTTCTGCCAAGGCAGGAAAAATCAACAGGACAGCCTGCCCAGACAGAAAACCCTGCCAAGGCACAGATCTCTGCCACAGAACCAACAGAGAAGCCTTTGTTGATGAAAGTGCCATTTCCAGAGAGATTGGACAAGACCAAGGAGGAGAAGCAATACTCTAAATTCCTTGAGACCATGAAGGAAGTGCAAATCACCATCCCCATCTTGGATGCAGTGTTGCACATTCCCCTATATGCAAAGTTTTTCAAAGATCTGATCACAAGGAAGAGGAGTTTGGACAGCCCTGAGTTAGTAGCCTTGACAGAAGATTGCAGTGCTGTGATCTTGAACCACATGCCCAAGAAACTACAAGACCCTGGAAGTTTCAGCATTCCCTGTGTAGTGGGAAGAAAAACCTTCACAGCCCTTTGTGACTTAGGTTCCTCTGTGAGTGTGTTACCCTCTGCTGCAAGCCAGATTCAGCAGCTGGGAACGTTGAAGCCTACCCCAATGACACTTCAACTTGCTGATAGAACCTTGAGAAAACCAGTAGGAGTCCTTGAAGATGTGCCAGTCCAAGTTGGCAACTTTGCATATCCTGTGGACTTTGTTGTGCTAGAGATGGAAGACAATGCCGAATCAATGATTCTAGGCAGGCCATTCTTGGCAACTGCTGGTGCCATCATTGATGTCAAAGGTGGAACCCTCAAATTACAATTTGGATCAGAGCAAGCTAAATTCAGCATGAAACATGCTACTCACTTACCCAATGTTCCTGAACATTGCCATTCCATTGATATTGTTGAAAGAAGTGTGCTAGAAACTTTGCCAGAACCTGAGCAAGAAGAGCCTGAAGCTCAAGTCTTTGTTACTGCTGAAACCACCAATGTACAGCAGCTCTGTGAAGTGAAAATTCGTGAAATTGTACCTGTGTCAAGTGCAAGAGAACCAGCTCATCTAGCTCACCATTCTGTTGTGGAGCTCAAAGAATTGCCTTCCCATCTGAAATACTCATTCTTGGAGAAGGAAAAGTTACACCCTGTGATTATTAGTTCTGCCCTTTCAAGTGAGCAAGAAGAAAGTCTTCTGGCTATTCTGAAGCTATACAAGAATGTCATTGGATATTCCATTGATGACATCATTGGCATTAGTGAGAAAGTGTGTTCTCACAGGATCCACTTAGAAGAAGGCAGCAAGCCAACAAGAGAAGGACAGAGGAGACTAAACCCTGCTATGCAAGATGTAGTAAAGAAGGAAGTTCTGAAATTGTTAAAGGCTGGAATGATATACCCCATCTCTGACAGTGAGTGGGTGAGTCCTATCCACATTGTGCCCAAGAAAGGTGGCTACACTGTTGTTGAAAATGAAGAAGGAAGGCTCATGACCACAAGACCTGTTACAGGATGGAGGATGGTGAATGACTTCAGAAAATTGAACAAAGCTACAAGAAAAGATCACTTCCCTCTGCCATTCATGGACCAGATGCTAGAGAGACTTGCTGGCCAGAAGTACTATTGCTACCTTGATGGTTACTCTGGATTTCTGCAGATTCCAATCCACCCTTCTGACCAAGACAAGACCACATTCACCTGCCCTTATGGAACCTTTGCTTACAAAAGGCTACCATTTGGCCTTTGCAATGCTCCAGGCACCTTCCAGAGATGCATGATGTCCATATTTTCTGATTACATTGAGAAGATTATGGAAGTTTTCATGGATGATTTCACTGTGTATGGAAAAGACTTCGAAGCCTGCTTGAAGAACCTCACCTTAGTCCTTCACAGATGCTCTGAGCAAAATTTGATCCTGAACTGGGAAAAATGTCACTTCCTTGTCTCTGAAGGCATTGTGTTGGGCCACCTTGTGTCTGCTAGAGGAATTGAGGTGGACAAGGCAAAGGTAGATGTGATTGCCAAGCTACCTCCTCCTGAAAATGTGAAGGGAATTCAAAGCTTCCTGGGCCATGCTGGCTTCTACAGGAGGTTTATCAAGAACTTCTCCTATCTTGCCAAGCCACTCACCAATCTCCTGAATCATGAAGTGAAGTTTGTGTTTGATGACACTTGTTTGCAAGCATTCAACCAATTGAAAGATGCTCTCATCACAGCCCCTGTTGTTCAACCTCCTGACTGGACACTGCCATTTGAACTTATGTGTGATGCAAGTGACTTTGCTGTTGGAGCAGTCCTTGGCCAGAGGAAAGACAAAGCTGTGCATGTTATACATTATGCAAGCAAGACTTTGGATGATGCTCAGATCAATTACACCACCACAGAGAAGGAGCTGCTTGCTGTTGTGTTCTCATTTGATAAGTTTAGACCATACCTGGTTGGACACAAGTGCATTGTCTACACAGACCATGCAGCAATCAGATATTTAGTGAGCAAAAAGGATGCTAAACCAAGGCTCATCAGATGGATCCTTCTGCTCCAAGAGTTTGACATAGAAATTAGAGACAAGAAAGGGTCAGAGAACTCAGTTGCTGATCACTTGTCCAGAATCAACATTGATGAAAACAGAGAGATTCAAGACTTGATGCCAGGAGAACAGCTCATGGCAGTCAGTGCCACTTCACCTTGGTATGCTGACTTTGTGAATTTCCTAGCTTGTGATATTGTGCCAGCAGATCTCTCCTACCAGCAAAAGAAAAAATTCCTCCATGATGTCAAGAGTTACTATTGGGATGAACCTTTTCTGTACAAACATTGTGCTGATGGCATTGTGAGAAGGTGTGTTCCCTCTGATGAAAAAAGTGATGTGATGTTCCAATGCCATTCAGGATTGTATGGAGGACATGCTGGAGTGTTCAAGACTCAAGCCAAGATTTTGCAAGCTGGCTTCTTTTGGCCAAGTATGTTCAGAGATGTTCATGAGTACATAATGAAGTGTGATCCTTGTCAAAGAGCAGGAAAGATGTCAAAGAGAAATGAAATGCCCCAAACAGGAATCTTGGAAGTGGAATTGTTTGATGTTTGGGGAGTTGATTTTGTTGGACCCTTGCCATCTTCTCAAGGCTACAAGCATATTTTAGTTGCTGTTGACTATGTGTCAAAATGGGTTGAAGCCATTCCCACTGTTAATGCTGATGCCAAGGCAGCTTGTAGAATGTTCAAGACTATCATTTTCCCAAGATTTGGAGTGCCAAGAGTTGTAATCAGTGATGGTGGTGCTCACTTCAATAATGACCAGTTTGAGAAGCTTCTGACCAAGTATGGAGTGAAGAATCACAGAGTGACAACTCCTTATCATCCGCAGGCCAATGGCCAAGTGGAGTTGTCAAACAGGGAAATCAAGCAAATCTTGGAGAAAGTTGTGTCCAAGACCAGAGGAGATTGGTCAATGAAATTGCCCGACACTTTGTGGGCTTACAGGACAGCATACAAGACACCCATTGGCATGTCACCTTTCAGAATTGTCTATGGCAAGGCTTGCCATCTGCCAGTCGAATTGGAGCACAGAGCGCATTGGGCAATCAGGAAGCTGAACTTGGACATTGGCAAAGCAGGAAACATGAGGAAACTGCAGTTGTGTGAGCTTGAAGAGCTCAGGAATGATTCCTATGAAAGTGCAAAGATTTACAAGGAGAAGACCAAGAAATGGCATGACTCCCACATTCTGAGAAGGGAATTCAAGGAAGGGCAGTCAGTGCTGGTGTATGATTCCAAGTTACACTTATTCTCTGGAAAGTTCAAGTCCAGATGGTTTGGTCCTTGTGTTATCAAGAAAGATCTAGGCCATGGTGCCTTTGAGGTTTATAGCTCAGCTGAGGGAACATTCAAAGTAAATGGCCAGAGGTTGAAGCACTACAGGATTGGAGATTTGATTGAAAACCAAGTTGAAGAAGATGATGAACCAGAGGATGGCTCCAATGCATCCTCTACCCATGCAAACCAGTGATGATGAAGCTATAGTCAAGCTAGTGACTTTAAACAAGCTCTCTTCCAGGAGGAAACCTGGTATCCCTTGTATCATATATTTCCCTTTCACCTTTTTATGTTTTTGCCTTGTGTGTTTGTTTCTTTTTGTTGTTTCAGTAAGAACTTGGATATGGAGAAAGATTGCTGTTGATTGACAAGGCAGAGAAGCAGGAAAACCATCAGGTGAACACTTTCCATTTCCACACATTTGTTAGAATCAGAATCAGAATATACTATACTATTGTTTGATCTTGTGTGAGAGTACTTTGTTAAGGAATGAATCAATTTCGCTTGCTTGGACCTGAAAATATCACTTTGCATGCTATGAAGAACTTTGCTTTGAATCTGCTTATAACTCTTGCAAATGCCTATTTTCAAAGCCAAGTTTCAAATCAGAACCTTTGTATGTCTTTACTCAAAGAACCTGTGAAACATCAGCATATTTGTCAATTGCTTTGAAACTGAAGTTCATGATCCATTTCTTAGCCCCTAACCAATTGCATCTGTTGCATTTTTTGCATTAGCAAACATGATCTCTGGATTGTGACTTGTGAAGCACTAACATACTAACATACTAACATATTAACAGAAAGGAAAAAGTTTAGCATTAGCAACCATGATCTCTGGATTGTGGTGTGTGAAGCACTAACCTGAAAATGCTAAGTAAAACTTGTTGTAAATACCCAAAGCACTAGCACCTATGATCCTGGGATTGTAGTGTGTGAAGCACTAACTAAGTTGACCCATCAAGCTAAGTTACTAACTGACTAACTTGTCTATGCATTAGCCTATTATGTTCCTGGGAACTGTAATAGGTGAAGCACTAATTTTGCATTACATATTGGGCTATGTACTGGATCTTGAGTTTTCAATCTCAGAGTCAATTACTTTATACTCATGTGTCCATGTTGTTTGATCTAGACATACTCAAATTCTCTTGTGAAACTTGTTTTTGAATTGGCAATTGCAAGATTTATCTGCATTGAGTCAGCAATGTCCCTCATCATGCTCTGTTACATTTTGTTTGGTACAATGCACCATTCTTTACTTGAGGACAAGCAAAGGTTTTGGTCTGGGGGTTTTGATCACTCTAAGATTTACACATATATCTGAACCTTGCAACCATAAAACTTGTCTGTTTTACCTCATTTCTACCAGTGTTGCACCAACATTTTACATCATTTGATCCTTTGTCACAGATCAGTGCGCCAAGGCACTTAATTCTACAAGTCAGAGCAATTCAAACATCAGACCAAGCCACCAGGAAAGGAAGAGTACATCTTGAGGAGCAAGAAAGAAGCCAACGGCAGGAGCAGGCTGCCACGGCACAAATGGACAAGAAAAAACGGAAAAGCAGACTAGCAGCTGCCGCCACCTTTTTCCCCCTACTCCTCTACGCTTCAGCATATACACCATCCCATCCCGCATCCATCCATGGCCATCTCGCCTCACAACCACTCCATCCACCACTCCACCAAAAACCTTCCTCCACCATAGTCCAACACACCGAAATCTTCACCTTATCCACCCATTTTTCCCTCTACTCCTCTGCTGCAAAAAAGATCAGATCGATGGCGCAAGCAAGAACACCATGAACACCACCAAGAACACCTCCAAGAACTTCAAGATGGACAAGGCTCGAAGGATCTGAAGGCCAAGCTCTTCCTCATCCATCTTCATCCTCTGCCACGACAGCAACATCTCTGCCTTCTTCTACTTTCTCTTCCACGGCAAGCCTTCGGTGACCAACAACAACCTCTCTCTCCTCTCCCCCATGCTCTGTGATCTGTTGTGTTGATCTTGCACTGTAAAACAGTTTGAACCTTGTCCTGGATCTTTGCTATGGTTTGAGTGACACACTCCATTGTAAACTCCAAGATTACTGTGATTTCTGTGTTGCATCCGCCTGATCTGTTAGGTGCAAGACTAGCCTCTGCATCTAGTCCCAAAAATGCATCCCTGCCTCACTTGCTCGTTTGTCCTTTGTTTCCTTGCCTGACAAACAAGAAACATTGGATTTGTTATGTTAAAAACTTCCAACCCAAAACCTCCTTTTATTTTCCTGTTTACAACACCAAAAACCCCACTTTTCTGCTTAGCTTCTGGAAATTAGGAAATAGTCTCATTTGTGTTGATCCCTGTGGAGACGACTAGAAAAACCCCCCTATAATATCAGCTAGATCAAAATTGGCGCCGTTGCCGGGGATCAACTTTTGATTGTTTCCTTAGATTACAGTAGACTAAGCTGTGTAAATACTTGTTCCAATTTGCAATCTTTGATTGTCTGTTTTAATGACTTGTCTGTGATCAAGCTTAGAACTTTTATTAGGGGATTTAGTTCACTAACCCTTGATCAAGTTCTTGTCTGTGATTGTGTGTAGAACAATGATTTCATCTAATCTCCGTGGGAATTCAGTTGATGCAGTCCTCTGAAGATTCTCCACTAGCCCCATTTGATCCTGAGCCAGAGAGGACTTTGTTTGCAAGAAAGAGAGCAGCTTCTGAAGTTTCTGCTGAAGATTTGGAAACCTCTGCCTCAGATTTGGAATCGTCATCCTCAGATTTCAGCATGGGTGATAAGAAGTTGAGAGATTTGTGGATTCCCAAGGACCAGATCAACAATGCAGATGTGATTATGCCTGCAATACAAGCAAACAACTGGGAAATCAAGCCAGCTCTGATCAATATGGTGCAACATAATCCCTTCAAAGGTTCTGCTTTGGAGAGCCCCCATGAGCATATCAGAAACTTTCTGGAGTACTGCAACACTTTGAAGCACAATGGTGTTCCTCCTGAAGCCATCAGGATGCAATTGTTTCCCTTCTCACTGTCTGGACTTGCAAAAGTTTGGTTCCACTCTCTTCCTATTCACTGCAGAGACACATGGGAGCATGTTCTTCAAGCTTTCTTTGAGAGATACTTCCCTCCAACCAAAGCAGCTGAGTGCAGAGACAAGATAACAAGATTTGTGCAATATGAAGGAGAAAGCCTGTATGATACTTGGCAGAGATACCAAGGTCTCATCAGGATGTGTCCCAACCATGGCCAGGAGCAATGGCTCATCTTGCAAACCTTCTACAAGGGTTTGACAGAGCAAACCAGATCATTTGTTGATTCAGCTGCTGGAGGTGGAATCATGAACAAGACCCTTGATGAAGCTACTGAGTTGATTGAGAGCATGGCATCACACAACTTCTCCTGGACAAATGAAAGAGCTGTCCACCCCAACAATCAGCTGCAGATTCAGTCAAGTGGCCAGAATGCTTTGGAAGCTAAGTTGGAGAGTTTAACAACTCAGCTTGCCCAGCTCATGACAGAAAGAAACAGCCAAGCTTTGGTTCCTGTCAACCAAGTTACTTCTGCCTGTGCAATTTGTGGAAAAGAAGGCCATTCTCTCATGGAATGTACCTTGTCTGCACCTCCTGAAGCCATGATATCAGAGGTGAACTATGCCCAGAATCAAGGGCCATATTCCCAAAGTTACAACCCTTCTTGGAGAAACCACCCCAACCTTTCTTACAAGAGCAATAATCAGCAAAGTTACCCAGCACCAGGGCAGCAGCACTATGCCCAAGCATCCCAGCAGAGTTACCATCAGCCTGGACAACAAAATTTCAGACCCCAAGGTCAAGTGCAACACCCACAACAACAACACCACCCAGTACATCAGCAAACTACTTCATCCAGCAGTAGCAGCCAATCTGAGCTTGGAGAAATGATGAAGCTACAGAAGGAAATGTTCAGTGGAATGCAAGAAACTATGAAAATGCAATCTGAACTTTTCTACAAGACTATGCAGCAACTCACTGCTGGAATCCAGACCAACAACATTGGAAAACAAGCTAAAGGAAAACTGCCAGCCCAAGCAGAGAAAAACCCAAAACAGTGTGGTGCCCTTTCCACTACTGAAGTTATTGATGCAGTCACCACTAGGAGTGGGGTGAACACTGAACCCTTACTCAAAACCCCACCAAATGTCACTTATGTTGCTCCACAGAGAAGACCCACCGTGCAGCAGCAAACACCTCCAGAAATTGTTCTGCCAAGGCAGGAAAAATCAACAGGACAGCCTGCCCAGACAGAAAACCCTGCCAAGGCACAGATCTCTGCCACAGAACCAACAGAGAAGCCTTTGTTGATGAAAGTGCCATTTCCAGAGAGATTGGACAAGACCAAGGAGGAGAAGCAATACTCTAAATTCCTTGAGACCATGAAGGAAGTGCAAATCACCATCCCCATCTTGGATGCAGTGTTGCACATTCCCCTATATGCAAAGTTTTTCAAAGATCTGATCACAAGGAAGAGGAGTTTGGACAGCCCTGAGTTAGTAGCCTTGACAGAAGATTGCAGTGCTGTGATCTTGAACCACATGCCCAAGAAACTACAAGACCCTGGAAGTTTCAGCATTCCCTGTGTAGTGGGAAGAAAAACCTTCACAGCCCTTTGTGACTTAGGTTCCTCTGTGAGTGTGTTACCCTCTGCTGCAAGCCAGATTCAGCAGCTGGGAACGTTGAAGCCTACCCCAATGACACTTCAACTTGCTGATAGAACCTTGAGAAAACCAGTAGGAGTCCTTGAAGATGTGCCAGTCCAAGTTGGCAACTTTGCATATCCTGTGGACTTTGTTGTGCTAGAGATGGAAGACAATGCTGAATCAATGATTCTAGGCAGGCCATTCTTGGCAACTGCTGGTGCCATCATTGATGTCAAAGGTGGAACCCTCAAATTACAATTTGGATCAGAGCAAGCTAAATTCAGCATGAAACATGCTACTCACTTACCCAATGTTCCTGAACATTGCCATTCCATTGATATTGTTGAAAGAAGTGTGCTAGAAACTTTGCCAGAACCTGAGCAAGAAGAGCCTGAAGCTCAAGTCTTTGTTACTGCTGAAACCACCAATGTACAGCAGCTCTGTGAAGTGAAAATTCGTGAAATTGTACCTGTGTCAAGTGCAAGAGAACCAGCTCATCTAGCTCACCATTCTGTTGTGGAGCTCAAAGAATTGCCTTCCCATCTGAAATACTCATTCTTGGAGAAGGAAAAGTTACACCCTGTGATTATTAGTTCTGCCCTTTCAAGTGAGCAAGAAGAAAGTCTTCTGGCTATTCTGAAGCTGTACAAGAATGTCATTGGATATTCCATTGATGACATCATTGGCATTAGTGAGAAAGTGTGTTCTCACAGGATCCACTTAGAAGAAGGCAGCAAGCCAACAAGAGAAGGACAGAGGAGACTAAACCCTGCTATGCAAGATGTAGTAAAGAAGGAAGTTCTGAAATTGTTAAAGGCTGGAATGATATACCCCATCTCTGACAGTGAGTGGGTGAGTCCTATCCACATTGTGCCCAAGAAAGGTGGCTACACTGTTGTTGAAAATGAAGAAGGAAGGCTCATGACCACAAGACCTGTTACAGGATGGAGGATGGTGAATGACTTCAGAAAATTGAACAAAGCTACAAGAAAAGATCACTTCCCTCTGCCATTCATGGACCAGATGCTAGAGAGACTTGCTGGCCAGAAGTACTATTGCTACCTTGATGGTTACTCTGGATTTCTGCAGATTCCAATCCACCCTTCTGACCAAGACAAGACCACATTCACCTGCCCTTATGGAACCTTTGCTTACAAAAGGCTACCATTTGGCCTTTGCAATGCTCCAGGCACCTTCCAGAGATGCATGATGTCCATATTTTCTGATTACATTGAGAAGATTATGGAAGTTTTCATGGATGATTTCACTGTGTATGGAAAAGACTTCGAAGCCTGCTTGAAGAACCTCACCTTAGTCCTTCACAGATGCTCTGAGCAAAATTTGATCCTGAACTGGGAAAAATGTCACTTCCTTGTCTCTGAAGGCATTGTGTTGGGCCACCTTGTGTCTGCTAGAGGAATTGAGGTGGACAAGGCAAAGGTAGATGTGATTGCCAAGCTACCTCCTCCTGAAAATGTGAAGGGAATTCAAAGCTTCCTGGGCCATGCTGGCTTCTACAGGAGGTTTATCAAGAACTTCTCCTATCTTGCCAAGCCACTCACCAATCTCCTGAATCATGAAGTGAAGTTTGTGTTTGATGACACTTGTTTGCAAGCATTCAACCAATTGAAAGATGCTCTCATCACAGCCCCTGTTGTTCAACCTCCTGACTGGACACTGCCATTTGAACTTATGTGTGATGCAAGTGACTTTGCTGTTGGAGCAGTCCTTGGCCAGAGGAAAGACAAAGCTGTGCATGTTATACATTATGCAAGCAAGACTTTGGATGATGCTCAGATCAATTACACCACCACAGAGAAGGAGCTGCTTGCTGTTGTGTTCTCATTTGATAAGTTTAGACCATACCTGGTTGGACACAAGTGCATTGTCTACACAGACCATGCAGCAATCAGATATTTAGTGAGCAAAAAGGATGCTAAACCAAGGCTCATCAGATGGATCCTTCTGCTCCAAGAGTTTGACATAGAAATTAGAGACAAGAAAGGGTCAGAGAACTCAGTTGCTGATCACTTGTCCAGAATCAACATTGATGAAAACAGAGAGATTCAAGACTTGATGCCAGGAGAACAGCTCATGGCAGTCAGTGCCACTTCACCTTGGTATGCTGACTTTGTGAATTTCCTAGCTTGTGATATTGTGCCAGCAGATCTCTCCTACCAGCAAAAGAAAAAATTCCTCCATGATGTCAAGAGTTACTATTGGGATGAACCTTTTCTGTACAAACATTGTGCTGATGGCATTGTGAGAAGGTGTGTTCCCTCTGATGAAAAAAGTGATGTGATGTTCCAATGCCATTCAGGATTGTATGGAGGACATGCTGGAGTGTTCAAGACTCAAGCCAAGATTTTGCAAGCTGGCTTCTTTTGGCCAAGTATGTTCAGAGATGTTCATGAGTACATAATGAAGTGTGATCCTTGTCAAAGAGCAGGAAAGATGTCAAAGAGAAATGAAATGCCCCAAACAGGAATCTTGGAAGTGGAATTGTTTGATGTTTGGGGAGTTGATTTTGTTGGACCCTTGCCATCTTCTCAAGGCTACAAGCATATTTTAGTTGCTGTTGACTATGTGTCAAAATGGGTTGAAGCCATTCCCACTGTTAATGCTGATGCCAAGGCAGTTTGTAGAATGTTCAAGACTATCATTTTCCCAAGATTTGGAGTGCCAAGAGTTGTAATCAGTGATGGTGGTGCTCACTTCAATAATGACCAGTTTGAGAAGCTTCTGACCAAGTATGGAGTGAAGAATCACAGAGTGACAACTCCTTATCATCCGCAGGCCAATGGCCAAGTGGAGTTGTCAAACAGGGAAATCAAGCAAATCTTGGAGAAAGTTGTGTCCAAGACCAGAGGAGATTGGTCAATGAAATTGCCCGACACTTTGTGGGCTTATAGGACAGCATACAAGACACCCATTGGCATGTCACCTTTCAGAATTGTCTATGGCAAGGCTTGCCATCTGCCAGTCGAATTGGAGCACAGAGCGCATTGGGCAATCAGGAAGCTGAACTTGGACATTGGCAAAGCAGGAAACATGAGGAAACTGCAGTTGTGTGAGCTTGAAGAGCTCAGGAATGATTCCTATGAAAGTGCAAAGATTTACAAGGAGAAGACCAAGAAATGGCATGACTCCCACATTCTGAGAAGGGAATTCAAGGAAGGGCAGTCAGTGCTGGTGTATGATTCCAAGTTACACTTATTCTCTGGAAAGTTCAAGTCCAGATGGTTTGGTCCTTGTGTTATCAAGAAAGATCTAGGCCATGGTGCCTTTGAGGTTTATAGCTCAGCTGAGGGAACATTCAAAGTAAATGGCCAGAGGTTGAAGCACTACAGGATTGGAGATTTGATTGAAAACCAAGTTGAAGAAGATGATGAACCAGAGGATGGCTCCAATGCATCCTCTACCCATGCAAACCAGTGATGATGAAGCTATAGTCAAGCTAGTGACTTTAAACAAGCTCTCTTCCAGGAGGAAACCTGGTATCCCTTGTATCATATATTTCCCTTTCACCTTTTTATGTTTTTGCCTTGTGTGTTTGTTTCTTTTTGTTGTTTCAGTAAGAACTTGGATATGGAGAAAGATTGCTGTTGATTGACAAGGCAGAGAAGCAGGAAAACCATCAGGTGAACACTTTCCATTTCCACACATTTGTTAGAATCAGAATCAGAATATACTATACTATTGTTTGATCTTGTGTGAGAGTACTTTGTTAAGGAATGAATCAATTTCGCTTGCTTGGACCTGAAAATATCACTTTGCATGCTATGAAGAACTTTGCTTTGAATCTGCTTATAACTCTTGCAAATGCCTATTTTCAAAGCCAAGTTTCAAATCAGAACCTTTGTATGTCTTTACTCAAAGAACCTGTGAAACATCAGCATATTTGTCAATTGCTTTGAAACTGAAGTTCATGATCCATTTCTTAGCCCCTAACCAATTGCATCTGTTGCATTTTTTGCATTAGCAAACATGATCTCTGGATTGTGACTTGTGAAGCACTAACATACTAACATACTAACATATTAACAGAAAGGAAAAAGTTTAGCATTAGCAACCATGATCTCTGGATTGTGGTGTGTGAAGCACTAACCTGAAAATGCTAAGTAAAACTTGTTGTAAATACCCAAAGCACTAGCACCTATGATCCTGGGATTGTAGTGTGTGAAGCACTAACTAAGTTGACCCATCAAGCTAAGTTACTAACTGACTAACTTGTCTATGCATTAGCCTATTATGTTCCTGGGAACTGTAATAGGTGAAGCACTAATTTTGCATTACATATTGGGCTATGTACTGGATCTTGAGTTTTCAATCTCAGAGTCAATTACTTTATACTCATGTGTCCATGTTGTTTGATCTAGACATACTCAAATTCTCTTGTGAAACTTGTTTTTGAATTGGCAATTGCAAGATTTATCTGCATTGAGTCAGCAATGTCCCTCATCATGCTCTGTTACATTTTGTTTGGTACAATGCACCATTCTTTACTTGAGGACAAGCAAAGGTTTTGGTCTGGGGGTTTTGATCACTCTAAGATTTACACATATATCTGAACCTTGCAACCATAAAACTTGTCTGTTTTACCTCATTTCTACCAGTGTTGCACCAACATTTTACATCATTTGATCCTTTGTCACAGATCAGTGCGCCAAGGCACTTAATTCTACAAGTCAGAGCAATTCAAACATCAGACCAAGCCACCAGGAAAGGAAGAGTACATCTTGAGGAGCAAGAAAGAAGCCAACGGCAGGAGCAGGCTGCCACGGCACAAATGGACAAGAAAAAACGGAAAAGCAGACTAGCAGCTGCCGCCACCTTTTTCCCCCTACTCCTCTACGCTTCAGCATATACACCATCCCATCCCGCATCCATCCATGGCCATCTCGCCTCACAACCACTCCATCCACCACTCCACCAAAAACCTTCCTCCACCATAGTCCAACACACCGAAATCTTCACCTTATCCACCCATTTTTCCCTCTACTCCTCTGCTACAAAAAAGATCAGATCGATGGCGCAAGCAAGAACACCATGAACACCACCAAGAACACCTCCAAGAACTTCAAGATGGACAAGGCTCGAAGGATCTGAAGGCCAAGCTCTTCCTCATCCCTCTTCATCCTCTGCCACGACAGCAACATCTCTGCCTTCTTCTACTTTCTCTGCCACGGCAAGCCTTCGGTGACCAACAACAACCTCTCTCTCCTCTCCCCCATGCTCTGTGATCTGTTGTGTTGATCTTGCACTGTAAAACAGTTTGAACCTTGTCCTGGATCTTTGCTATGGTTTGAGTGACACACTCCATTGTAAACTCCAAGATTACTGTGATTTCTGTGTTGCATCCGCCTGATCTGTTAGGTGCAAGACTAGCCTCTGCATCTAGTCCCAAAAATGCATCCCTGCCTCACTTGCTCGTTTGTCCTTTGTTTCCTTGCCTGACAAACAAGAAACATTGGATTTGTTATGTTAAAAACTTCCAACCCAAAACCTCCTTTTATTTTCCTGTTTACAACACCAAAAACCCCACTTTTCTGCTTAGCTTCTGGAAATTAGGAAATAGTCTCATTTGTGTTGATCCCTGTGGAGACTACTAGAAAAACCCCCCTATAATATCAGCTAGATCAATAGCATTAGCAGTAACGGTATTCAAAGCATTCGTACTAATAGCATTGCTATGCGAGATAAGCTCCAAAGGTTTTTCAATTTTCTCTTCAAATCTAAACTCGGGAAAAAGACTAAAGAACTCTTTGTTTTCCATTAAGCCTAACTAGTGAAAATAAAAACAAGAAACAAAAAGATGTAATTGCAGAATCTAAAGGAAATAACTCCGAGCACTCACTAGAAACTAAAAGACTTAGTAGCCAAAGGATGTGAGTACCTTTTACCTTACCTCCCAGGCAACGGCGCCAGAAAAGAGCATGATGTCTACGCACGCATCTGTTCTTGTAGACAATGTTGGGCCTCCAAGTGCAGAGGTTTGTAGAACAGCAGCAAGTTTCCCTTAAGTGAATCACCCAAGGTTTATCGAACTCAGGGAGGAAGAGGTCAAAGCTATCCCTCTCAAGCAACCCTGCAATTACGATACAGAAAGTCTCTTATGTCCCCAACACACCCAATACACTTGTCAGATGTATAGGTGCACTAGTTCGGCGAAGAGATAGTGAAATACAAGTAGTAGTGATGATTATGAGTAGTAAATGTAATACAGAATAAAAATGGCAGCAAGCAAACAAGTAACAAAACAGCGAGTAAACGGTGTGCAAAGCTTGGAAACAAGGCTTAGGGATCATACTTTCACTAGTGGACACACTCCCAACAAATATAACATAATTGAACAAATAAATAACTTCTCTTCACTATGGTACTCTGAATTACTCTCCTATTGAATAACACTAATCATTGCGTAGGGCTACGAAGCACTCCTCAAAGTTCATCAAGTACTTGACAAACACCACTCATAGAGATATCCAAATCAAATCACAACTCAAGATAGATATTATTGCAACTTAGACCAAGTACTAACACGGTGCACACACTGTCAACATTACACCATGAAAGGAGGAATAGATCACTTCAATACTATCATAGTGATAATTATTCTCATAATCCATAAGAGATCACAATCATAGCCTAGACCAAGTACCACCATGATGCACATACTGTCACCGTTACACCATGGCAGGAGGAATAGATTACTTTAATAACACACTAGAGTACACATAATGAAGAAGAGTAACATCTACTTATTCAACATGATACAAAGCTCACGATCACATAAAGATCACATCATGGGAGAGAGAGGTGAACCACATAGCTACCGATAGAGCCCTCAGCCCCGGGGAAGAACTACTCCCTCCTCATCATAGGCGACAGCAAGGTTGATGGAGATGGCAGCAAGGTCGATGGAGACGGCGGAGACTGTTAGGGCATTTTCTAGCCTCCCTAGTTTTGTGTGTTAGTTGACAACACCTGGACATTTTACCAGATTTTGGGGCGGATATTTCGGCCGGATTTTTTCAAATCTGGGCCGGATAATCCGCCCCCCTGGAAAACGACTAAGGACCAGAAGAAACTCAGATGCGCGTCACCCAGATTTTGGGGCGGATATTTCGGCCGGATTATTCCAGATCTGGGCCGGATAATCCCCCCCCCCCCCCGTGAAAACGACTAAGGACCATAAGAAGAGCAGATGCGCGTCACCCAGATTCCTGGCCGGATATTTTGGCCAGATTATTCCAGAAGTGGGCCGGAATATCCGGCCACCGGATTATCCGGTGCAAGTTTGGGCCAGATAATCCGGCCCTGGCGGCTGCAACGGATACATTTCGGGAAGGGGTATTTATACCCCTTCCTCTCTTCCTCCCCAGCTTGCTCGTCCTCATCAAGAACAAGACACTATTTGGAGCCAACCTCACTGCAAGATCTCCACCCTCAACCACCCAAAGTCTTAGATCTTTGGAGGATCGAAGGAGGAGGTCCCGATCTACATCTCCACCGAAGGAATTTCTTTTTCCCCTCCTTTTGCTTGAGGGATTTGTTCCTAGTGGTTCTTTGGAAATACTAGGTGGTTTGATTCGAGATTTCTCTAGTCTTTGTGGATTCTAGCCTCCGTGGCTTTCTTGGGAGCCTCCAATTCAGTTGTGGATGTGTGCCCCAATCTCCATGTAAGGGATTCGGTGAGTTCCCCCAATACCACCGCTTAGTGGAACGAGCTAGCCTCCGTGGCTTGCTCACCGGAGAACAAGGTGAGCCTCCGTGGCGTTGGTCGACTCCGTGTCACCACACCTCTCCAAAGTAGACGTACTTCCCCTCAAAAGGAAGGAACTACGGGAATACATCCTTGTGTCTCCGGTCTCCGTTCCTCGGTTATTTCTTATCTGAACTCGCTTACTTGCTTACTTGTTCACTTGCTTGCTTGCCACTTAGGAAATTCACCTAGTTGCACATCTAGAGAATTTACTTTGTGTCAAGCCATAAATTGAAAAAGATAAAAAAATTGTGTAGCGCCTATTCACCCCCCCCCCTCTAGTCGCCCGTGTGATCCTTTTCAATTGGTATCAAAGCCTAGTGCTCTTTGATTGGGCTTAACCGCCTAAGAGATCATGGGCGATGAGGAACCTGCCACTAAGGGGGATCTTAATAACATAATGACTCGCATGGATGCTATGATGGCAGCCATGGAAAGCCAAAAATCTCAACTTGATGCTCTCACTAGTGGAACATCAAGTACCACTCCACCAACTCCGGTTGACACCTCGAGTAAGGATAAGCCATCCTTAAACGAGGAAGATCCGGAGAAGGATGGGAATGAGAACAACGAGGATCCCCCCAAGAAAGATGACACTTCTCGGGGACATAGCACGGAGGTTCCACATCCTACGAGCTATGTCTCCGGAAGGCACCTTCAAATGCCACACCTTGCCTCATACGGCCCACCGCCACCACTTGATGCTTCTAGCTTTGCCAATTGGAAAGATAACATGCGCTCTCACATAAACTTTGTGTCTATTGAGCTTTGGAGGATCATTGAGCAGGGTTTTCATCCAACTTCCAAGGACTTGACCAACTTGCTACCTTGGGAGCAAATCGACAAGCAGCTCAATGCCTCTGCCTTGCATCTCATTCACATGTCTCTCACCGAGAAGGACAAGGCGTTCGTCCGCAACATCTCCTCCGTCAAGGAAGCTTGGGATGCTCTCACCAACCTCTTCATCGTCAATGAGAGCATTCAAGAGTCCAAGTTTGATGAGGCGTCTAATGAAGCGGACAACTTCGCTATGCTTGATGGTGAATCTCCCGAAGAACTTCATCGGCGTCTCTCGGCACTCCAAGTGAAGCTAGTCGACCTCGGCTCTACTCAATGTGATGGGAGATGGATGAAGAGGAAATTTGTCCAAGCCCTCTTGCCCTTCTTCAAAGATACGATGAACTCAATCAAGGGAGATGCCAACTTTAGGAAGATGACCGCTCATGACATCTTGCAAGAGATTGTGGCAAGGAAGATCTCCGAGAAGAATGCGGATGATGCTCTAGCTCGTGCACGTGGTGTGCGTGCACCCAACCTTGCTTTGAAGGCCAAAGTATCTCTTCATGAAGAAGCAAGTTTGATGGAAGAGGAGGAGTCAATGAGTGGAAGTCCCAAAGACATGAAGTATGCTCATGCCGAACACATGGCTCTTGCTCAATGGGCTTTCATGAAGAAGTGGAAGTCATCAAGTCCCTCCAAACCTAAGGCCACAAGTAGAGTGAGAACATGCTACAATTGTGGTAATCAACACCATTTCATCGCGGATTGTCCCTATGAAAGAGTGGAAGATCACAATGGAAGACTCATCCGCAAGGAGATGAAGGCCAAGTCTTACCCACCAAGGAACTTTGACAAGAAGAAATCCATTCCAATACATGCCTTGACGACTCAAGAAGAATACCCATCCGGTCATGATGCAAGTGATGATGAAGAAGTAGGAAGGGCCGCCATCGCCATCGCCAAGCCTATCTCTTCACCATCCCTCTTCGCTTCCGTAAACGAGTCCAAGCGCTCCAACTCCAAGGGAACATGTCTAATGGCTCACGCTACAAAGGTATCACCAACTTTCACACCCATCATACCTAGAAGATTATCCTTGATGGATTGTGTTGATACTAGTAGTGATAAGGATGAGCCTAATGAATTTGACACCTTCATGTCAACCTTGCATGGGGAGACCAAAGCTCAATTTGAGATTCTCTTAAATCAATATAATGAGTCTCTTCAACTTAATGATAAAAATGAGGAACGCATCTTTGAGCTAGAAGGGCATGCTCGTGAGTATGCCGATGAAATTGCAACACTCAATCAATCCCTTGAGGTTGAGCAAGATCTAAGGATGGCACTTGAGGCATCCAAGTTAGGTCTTGAAGAGTCCTATAACTTGGACATTGCTAGGCTTAAGAATGATCGTGATATTGCTCAATCAGTTGCTAATGAACTTAGGTTGCAAAATGAGAAACTAAATCTTATTATTGCTAAAGAAGCAACCAAGTTCCCTTCTAGAACCTTTGTTGCAAGTACTTGTTACACTAACCCTCTTTATGAGAAAGATGCCCCCAAAGGTGACACAAGGCTTGATGAGCTTTTGAGTTCTCAAAAGCAACATGGTGACAAGACTGGGCTTGGTTTCACTTCCAAGTCTAAGAAGAAGAGGAACAAGAAGAAGAACAACAAGAAGACGCAATTTCTTGTGCCCACTCCTCCTCCTAAGAAGCACATCCCAAATGACATATGCTTTGATGAGGATGGCAATGTTTATGAGGAGGAGGGGGAGCTCGTGAGGGAGGTGGTTGGGAATGCCAAGAGGGCAATGCCCAATCACAATGACTTTGCGGGAAAATATAACCCCTCTTATGTTCTTCGCCGTGCTTATGATGGACACGTTTATGCTAAATTTGTTGGCTCACCTAATGAACGCATTGCTTGGTCTATTTGGGTTCCTAAGGCCCTTGTTACTAACAAAAGGGGACCCATTGAAAAATGGGGACCTAAGAACAAGGCTTAATCTCTTGTAGGGCTTTGCTTCCAGTGCGGGACAATGGATAATTGATAGTGGTGCTACCAATCATATGTATGGAAGCAAAGAGTTGGTGAAGGAGCTTCGCACCAGTTCATCTAGTGCGGGCTACGTCACCTATGGAGATTCCTCAAGGTCAAAGGTATTGAGTCTTGGTAAAGTTGTTATATCTCAAGATGTTACCGTGGAGAATGTCATGCTTGTTGAGTCTCTCTCGTATAATTTACTTTCCGTAGCTCAACTTGCCGATATGGGCTTTGCAACTTTCTTTGATGTTGGGATTGTGGTTCTTTTGTGGAGCAAGTCTCTTAAAGTAGCCTTCGTTGGGCATGTTGAAAATGGCTTATATGTGATTGACTTCTCGGAGAAGGTCACTAAAGCCGCGACTTGCCTAATGGCTAAAGTTGACGTGGGATGGCTGTGGCATCGCCGGCTAGGCCACGTCAATATGAGAACTTTGCAAAGACTCCACAAAGGTAACCACATCCTAGGACTAACCGATCTAACCTTTGCCAAAGATCGTGTGTGTAGAGCTTGCATTGAAGGAAAGATGCATGAACTTCCTCATCCTAGCAAGACGATCATTTCTTCTAAGAGGGTCTTGGAGCTCCTTCACATGGACCTCTTTGGCCCTCCATCTCACGCAAGTCTAGGAGGGAAGAAGTATTGCTTGGTGATTGTTGATGACTACTCAAGATATACTTGGGTCTACTTCTTCAAGCACAAATACGAGACCCAACAAACCATCATGGACTTCATCAAGGAAGTGGAACGTCAATATGGCCAAGATATCTTGATGATTCGGAGTGATAATGGGACAGAATTCAAGAACTACACCGTCAATGAATTCTTGAGTGATGAGGGAATTCAACATCAATACTCCTCTCCCTACACTCCACAACAAAATGGTGTAGCCGAGCGGAAGAACCGAACCTTGATGGACATGGCAAGGACAATGTTAGCGGAGTTTAAGTCTCCGTATAACTTTTGGGCCGAAGCTATCAATACTGCTTGTCATGCTTCTAATCGGCTATATCTTTGCAAGGGCTTGAACAAGACTCCTTATGAGATCCTCACCGGCAACAAGCCTAACATCAAATACTTTCGAGTATTCGGTTGTAAGTGCTTCTATCTTAGAAAGGGTGCGCATTTGTCCAAGTTTGACTCTAAAACTCTTGAGGGTATCTTTGTTGGTTATGCCGCCGAATCTCATGCTTTTAGAATCTTTGACAAAGAGTCCGCTCGTGTTGTTGAAGTTTCTAACATGAGATTCGACGAGAATGACGGCTCCCGTGTGGAGCAAAGTGGTGTTTGTGATGTAGGTGATGAAATACCTCCTCAAGCCATAAGAAGAATGGGTGTGGGCCATCTCATACCCATTGAGGGACACCTTTTGGCGGAAGGAGAAGGACTATGCTCTACTCAAGTGGAGCCTTCACCTTCACAAGCTCCACAAGCTCCTCAAGGACCGATTGATGCTAACCAAAGACAAGCATTGGACCCTCATTCAAGCGAGCAAGGCCAAGATCAAGACCAAGTGGACGGTGGTGATTCCTCACCAATGGTAGATCAAGGCCAAGCTCAAGATGTTGAGCATGCTCATGATGTTGATAAAGCTCAAGTTGAAGGTCAAGGCGAGGACCAAAATAGTGGTGATGACCAAGTGGCTTCTCAAGATTCTTTCGAAGAAGCTCAAGCTCGCCGTGCAAGGAAAGTGGAAGAGGCTCTTCGCAAAGGGAGTCATACCTTGGATAGTGTGATTGGAAGTGTGAGAAAAGGGGTTTCCACAAGGAGACAATTAGCCAACTTTAGCATCCATCATGCCTTCGTCTCTTGTGTGGAACCTCAAAAGGTGTTTGAGGCACTTGAAGACCCGGATTGGGTGGAAGCCATGCACGAAGAACTCAATAACTTCAAGCGCAATGAGGTTTGGACTTTGGTGGAGAAGCCCAAGGAGTGCCGCAATGTCATTGGAACCAAGTGGGTGTTCAAGAACAAACAAGATGCCAATGGGATTGTTGTGAGGAACAAGGCACGCTTGTTTGCTCAAGGATACTCTCAAGTGGAAGGAATCGACTATGGGAAGACCTACGCTCCCGTGGCTCGTCTCGAGTCAATCTGTATCCTTCTTGCTTATGCTTCTCACTTCAACTTTAAGTTATATCAAATGGATGTGAAGAGTGCCTTTCTCAACGGTCCTCTACATGAATTGGTCTATGTGAAGCAACCCCCGGGGTTTGAAGATCCTCATTTCCCGACCCATGTCTACAAACTCGATAAGGCGCTTTATGGCCTTAAACAAGCCCCACGCGCGTGGTATGAGCACCTTAAGGAGTTGTTGTTAGACCGTGGGTTTGAAATTGGGCTCATCGACCCTACTCTTTTTACTAAGAAAGTCAACGGGGAGCTTTTCATATGCCAAATTTATGCAGACGATATTATTTTTGGATCTTCTAACAAACTTTTCAATGATGAATTTGCAAAGCTAATGACAGACAAATTTGAGATGTCCATGATGGGAGAGTTGAAATTCTTTCTTGGCTTTGAGATTCGGCAATTGCGAGGAGGGACATTCATCAATCAAGCCAAGTACATCCAAGACATGCTCAAGAAATTCAACATGGATTCCGGAGTTAAAGGAGCCAAAACCCCCATGCCAACAAAGATTACTCTTGATCTCGATCCTAGTGGTAAGGAAGTGGATCAAAAGCTTTACCGTTCGATGATTGGCTCGCTTCTTTATCTTTGCGCATCTAGACCCGATATCATGCTTAGTGTGGGAATTTGTGCACGTTATCAAGCCGCCCCAAAGGAAAGCCATTTAATGGCCATGAAAAGAATCTTCCGATATTTGATTCATACTCCAACTTTCGGCCTTTGGTACCCGAAGGAATCAAGCTTCGAGCTTGTTGGGTACTCAGACTCGGATTGGGCGGGAGATAAAGTGGATAGGAAGTCAACTTCTGGGACTTGCCAACTCCTTGGTAGGTCCTTGGTTAGTTGGTCTTCCAAGAAGCAAAATTGTGTGTCTCTCTCCACCGCCGAAGCCGAGTATGTGTCTGCGGCAAGTGGTTGTGCTCAACTCCTTTGGATGTGGCAAACATTGAAGGACTATGGAGTTCATTGCGACAAGGTTCCACTCTTGTGTGACAACGAGAGTGCCATCAAGATTGCTCATAATCCGGTTCAACACAACAAGACAAAGCACATTGAGATCCGGCATCATTTCATCCGGGACCACGTCAATCGAGGTGATATTAACCTATCTTATGTAGGTACAAATGATCAACTCGCCGACATCTTCACGAAGCCCCTTGATGAAGCAAGATTCCGAGAGTTGAGGCATGAGTTGAATATCATCGATTCTTGCAATGTGGCTTGTTAGTGTGTACTCATTCACATACGTTAGCACGTGTTCTAATCTAGATGTGGGCATGGAAAAAGGGGGAGTGCGGTCCTAATTCATTGGGCTATCCCTCCCCCCATTATGCCGAAAGTAATGCAATCATTCTCTTAATATCATTTTGTGATATGTGAGCTTCAATGATGAGTATTGGTTATGGACCCAAGATATATCTTCGCGGTTCAATGCCAAAACACTCATATATGGTGGCTTCGGCCACCGACCTCTTCTTTTGAAGAGTTCATTCCTTGAAAATCTTTTGAGTTTGGTTTAAGTTTTTCTTGGTTTTGTTTATTTCTTGGTATGGGAAGGCACTTGAGTTGGTCTTTCGATGATTTCTTGCGTTCTTGCAACTCCAAGTGCCGAGAACCACTCCATGTTTGCTTTCTAACCTAAGCCCATCTCATCCCTAAACATTCTCTCCATGCACACAAGTTCAGTTTTCTGCCACAAATTTCCTGAGCAAAAGGAGTTCCAGGCCGGATTATCCGGGCCACTTTTGGGCCGGATTATCCGGGGGCCGGAATATCCGGTACAAGTTTGGGCCGGATAATCTGGTCCAGCGGTCAGTCCATATAAAAAGGGGGGTGCGGGGTGAACTGGCCAATTTGGCAGTTCTTCCACCTCCGCCCCCCCCTCTCTCTCCACCGCCGCCACCTGCTCTTCCTCTTGCTCGCCGGCGCCTCCCCGGCCGCCGGATCCGGCCAATCTTCAAGGCTCGTGCTCTCCTTCTTCTCGGGAACAAGTTCCTCCAAGCAGTTCCTCCAATGGATGAGGGTAGTGGTCCGGCTAAGAGGAGTCATCCTCGTTATTTTTGTCCCAATGACGAGGGGATTCTGGAAGATGAGGTATCGATCCGGTCAAAACAGCGTGCAGCCGTCCGGAAAGTCCAGGCAACCAAGGAGGCTCAGGCAGCTGAGAGAGCTGCTAAGAGGGCTGCTCGAGCCAACAAGGGAAAGGAGCCACGAGTCAACTACAAGCAAATGAGCCAGAGTTCCTACTCAGCCCTGAGGCAGCAAGATTGGTACGCCAATCAGCAAAGGGCAACTCACATTGAAGACCGTCATTTCTGGTGTCCAGAGCAGCTATACATCTATCAGGATATCTTTGCTCCCATGAGTAAGCCCATTCGCCCGATGCATCCCATTGATCTTACTTTCCTGAAGTTGAAGGAGTACTTTGTTCCAGCTGTCCAGGTAGTGGAGAGGCTAGGCCTCACTGGTTTGTTGACTGTTCAGTGTGATTATGATCCTCAGCTCATAGTGCAATTTTATGCTACCTTGGCTTTTGCTGCTGATGATAACAGAACTTTCAAGTGGATGACTGGGACTCGTTACTGTGAGTCTTCCTTCACTCGGTTTGCTTCTCTGTTGGGCTACCCTTTTAATGGCCCGACGAATCCTGTTGGTCACCGGGTTCACTCTCCGCTTCCAGTCGACAGGAATCTGCTTTGTGATCTATATGGACCTCGTGGAAAACCTGGTCAAGCTGCTGGTCTGTTGCCTCTATATGATCTTCTTGTGCGTATCTTCAGGGAGAACATTGCACCAAGTGGAGGGAACAACGATGCTATCAGAAGCTCCTTGGTGGATCTCCTTATCTTTTCTCATGATTGTGCCATGTCTACCGATCCGGATGCAGATTTCTCTCTTGATGTGATGGACTTTATCTTCAACGAGATGTACGATGCTATGGTCAGCAAGGGTTCTCTTCCGTACGCCCCTTTCATCACGAAGCTTATCATTGACACTTGCAAGGGTCAGGATTTCAGCAGTCAGTGTGTGTCTCACAAGGTCAAGAAGCTCTATGTGAAGCAGAACAAGCTAGCTCCAGCTCCTGTTGGTCCCATTGGTCCCGATTCTTTCATGAGAGATGCTCGTTCTAGTGTGCCAAGTGGCAAGTTTGTGTCCAAGGATGTGCCCAAAAGAGTGAAGAAGTTGAGCTAGTTTCAGAAGCATGTTCTTTGCATGAAGGTTGAGATTCATCGTGAGAACTATGAAGCTTATTGTGAGTGCAAGGCTATTCTTGATACTCAGCGTGAGATTCTTCATAAGCTCAGTGGGGACCAAGCTGCTCTTTCTCCTACTCCTCCTCCCATTGCCTACAATAAGTGGCACTCTGAGACCTATGATTGGGGCGCGATGGAGAAGTCTCTCTATGTTGGTCGCACCACTCGTGTTGATGATGAAGATGAAGATGAAGAGGAAGAGGATGTGGAAGATGATGAGGAAGGAGAGTTTGAAGAAGATGATGAAGAGGAGGAGGACTATGAGGAGGAGGACGACGACGACGACTTTGAGTGACTTCTTGGGGCGTGTAGTATGCTCATGTCCCTTTTTGGTGTCTTGATTCCAAAGGGGGAGAAGTTGTTCTAGTAGGACTTCTCGTTGGGATTTGCTTTGGTGTGGGAGCTGTTTTTCTGTTTTCCTGTTTATGAACTTATCGTGAACTTATTGTTATCTTGTGCTTGGTGAACTTTCCTTAGGGTTGTTATTGTGACACTTGTTTATGTTATATTGCTTATATCTAGAGGGAGCTTCACTTGAACTTATGCATATCTTTAGGGGGAGCTCTCTTGCTTAATTGATCTTACTATTGTAAATCCTAGTGTTGTCATCTAACACCAAAAAGGGGGAGATCGATTGATATCTGATAAGTTTACTATAAAAATACCTTACATGAGGATGTTCTATGCAAAGGAAATGGCTCTTGACAGGATCAATGGTCCATGGAATGAAAGCTTTCAGTTGCTTTACACTTTCAAAGCTGAAGTGGAGATGGCTAGTCTAGGCAGTGTTGTAGCGATAGACAAGCATACAGTTCCCTACAAATTGAAAAGCGGGAGGATAATGCAAAAGGAATGTTTTAGAAGGGATTTTATTTGTTTCAAAGCTTGCTGGAAAGGCTTTCTGGACAGTTGTAGGCCTTATTTGGCCGTGGATGCAACAGCTCTTCATGGCAGGTTTAAAGGACAGCTAGTTGCTGCTACTGTAGTTGATGGACACAATTGGATGTTCCCTGTTGCTTATGGGGTTTTGGAGGTTGAGTCAGAGGAAAGTTGGACTTGGTTTCTGCAGAATTTGCGTGACCTTATAGGTCATCCACCAGGACTTGCTATCCACACAGACGCTTGCAAAGGTTTGGAGAGTGCAGTAGAAGCAGTATTCCCTGGAGTGGATCATAGGGAATGTATGCGACACTTGGTACAGAATTTTACAAAGAAATTCAAGGGTAAAGTTTATACTGACAACCTATGGCCAGCTGCATACACATGCAGCATTAGGAAGCATCTGTTTCATTTGGAAGTGTTGTATAAACAAAAACCTGGGGTGAAGGAGTACTTGAATGAACATCATGGTAGGGTGTGGTCAAGAAGCCAATTCAATGAAATTTGCAAGGTAGACTATGTAACAAGTAACCTTGCGGAGAGTTTCAATGCAAAGGTCAAGTCATTGAAAGGGCTTATGCTGTGGCAAATATTTGATAAGATTAGGCAGATGATCATGATAAAGATCGATCTGCGTCAAAGAATTGTAGCCACAAAATATGTTGGCCATCTCATGCTCCCATCTTTGATTAAGTCTTTGCATTCCAGGGCAAATCAATTGAAGATGAAATGCATCAGAAAAGGAATGGAGGCTGAGATAACCTACACTGACAGTAAAAACAGGCAGTGGAGGTATCCAGTGAGTTTGGTTGATAGGACATGCCATTGTAGGCGATGGCAGATCCGTGGGATACCCCTGCACACATGCATTGTTTTTCATGAGTGTTATAGTGGGTGCAGAAGGTGAAGTTGATCAGTATGTGTCAGAGTATTTCTCTGTTGCCAAATTTAGGGCTGCATATGCTATGAATGTTCCTACCTTGTTGGGAAAAGACCAATGGATGAAAGTCGATCCAGGCTTCAAACTGTACTCTCCAGTTTTGACTAGACTGGCAGGTAGGCCGAGGAAGAATAGGATCAGAGCTAGTGCAGAGGGTGGTGCACCGATTCAACGACGTAAGTGCAAACGTTGTGGAACCCCTGGACACATTGCTAGGCTTTGTAAAAATCCAGTTGACCCAGCTTTTGGAATGGAAGATCAGGCAGAAGCAGCAAATGCAGAGGAGAATGAAGCGGCAATTCAACATGAGGAGATTGAAGCAATGGATCATGAGCTGCTTGAACCGATGGATCCAGAGCAGATTGAACCGATGGATCGAGAGCTGCTTGAACCGATGGATCAAGAGCTGCTTGAACTGATGGATCGAGAGCAGAGGGAACAGATGGATCGAGAGCTGCTTGAACCGATGGATCGAGAGCAGAGGGAACAGATGGATCGAGAGGCCTTTGAAGCAATGGATCGAGAGCTGCTTGAAGCATTTGAAGAAAATGCATTAGAAGAAAGAGCACAAGATTCGTATGATATGGTTGTCTCGGTCTTGGCACAACCCGAAGAGAAGAAGAAGAACAACAAGAAAGATGGCAGAAGGAAGGTAGACACCGGTAATATCCCTGGTAGGGTTACCCGGAGTAAGGTGGTGGACCCAGCGAGTCACACCAGGAGCAAGAGAAAGATTTTAGTTTGAACAATTAATTTGAATGTATGTGTTATTGCAAGTTTTCTATGGTCATGCACCTCAAATAAGTTCATCGCTTAAGCCACATTTATCATTTTCTAAGTGACTAAACTCAAAAAATATAGTTTTGGGTTTAGTTTAATTCAAAAAAAATCAAAATAATTCAAAACATGGTGGAACCTTCCCATGGAGTCTTGTTATGTTACCTACAACCTAGAGAAATAATAATGGAAAAGGAAATTTATCATTTTCTAAGTGACTAAACTCAAAAAATATAGTTTTGGGTTTAGTTTAATTCAAAATAATTCAAAACATGGTGGAACCTTCCCATGGAGTCTTGTTATGTTACCTACAACCTAGAGAAATAATAATGGAAAAGGAAATATAGAGATATGAAGTTTTTCCCAAAACCACTTCCTAGTCCATGAGCTACTAGCTATGAAGATGCAGGGCTTTTTACTCAACACACCTCCCAAATACTCACTATGCTTACAAAGTTTGTCCAAATGAGTCCAAATTTGTCACACTTGTGTATCTTTGAATTGCAAATAATATCACGTCGGCCAAAATGTACTATATTGTTCAAATAACACAATCTAACAATTTTTATGCCAAAAGCTACAATTTCCCTTACTCTCTTTATTATTTGGGTGCCCCTGTTTTACTTAGTTTTACTCAGTTTTCCCCCTCCGGGTCCACTTGTTTTACTCAGTCCTACTCAGTTTTGCCCTTCCGATAAACATTTCCTCACTTTTCTCCCTCTTAGTTCTACTCAGTTTTCCTCACTTGTACTCACTGGCTGATCTCTGATTGGTCAAGATGTATGTCACACGGATCTTGGTTGGTTGATAGCTCAGCGTACGCTTGCACCGTGGGAACATTTATGATCGGACGGCCTGTATATCTCTCTCTACCTCAATGGACGCATACGGAGAGAAGAGCAGAGCACATACCTACCAACCCTAGCAGTCGCATCTTCCTCTGTTACTCTGGCGGTCGCGGCGGCGCGGATCTGCAGCATGCGTGCGTGCATGCGGCGGCGCGGATCTAACCGTGCGTGCGGCGGCACGGATCTAACCGTGCGTGCGGCCGCGCAGAACTGCAGCGTGCGGCGGCGCGGATCTAACCGTGCGTGCGGCAGCGCGGATCTAGCCGTGCGGCGGCATGGATCTAAGAGTGCCGGTGAGGATCTAAGAGTGCCGGTGAGGATCTAACCCTCAGAAATAGTTGAAATGTCTCTCTCTGTCTCACTTTCGTTACCCTCGTCAGATCTGTTGCTGATGGACACCAAGACGGCGGCCGTGTCCACAGTGCTCATCGATCATCTTGAAGCCATCGCCTATAATATCGCTGCGACCTACAACATCGCTGCGACGGCGCAGATCAAGCCTTCAATGTCGGAGCCTGCCGATGTCTCACTTCCGTTGCCCTCCTCAGATCTGTTGCTGATGGACACCAAGACGGCGGCCGTGTCGATAGTAGTCATCGATGCCAAGACGATTGAAGCCATCGCTTACAACATCGCTGCGATGGCACAGATCCAGCCTTCAATGTCGGAGCCTGCCGATGTCTCACTTCCGTTGCCCTCCTCAGATCTATTGCTGATGGACACCAAGACGGCGGCCGTGTCGACAGTGGTCATCGATGCCAAGACGATTGAAGCCATCGCCTACAACATCGCTGCGACGGCGCAGATCCAGCCCTCCTCCATGTTCGAGTTTGCGGATGGCGCAGATCCAGCCACCAAGACGGCGGCGGTGCCAAGAGTGGTTGCGAAGCCGCAGATCCAGCCCTCCTCCATGTCCAATTTTGCGGATGGCGCAGATGACCACCCCTCAGCCGCCCGTCGTCCAGGCCCTTCTAGCCCATCGGTGCGCGGCCATGTTCAACGCTGCAAATTGGGATAAATTATGATAAATTTGTATTTTTCAATTTCAATTTGGGATTAAATTGTTCGAACTACTACCTCCATCTCAAAAAAAAGCTTCTCCATTTTCTCGATGTGTCCCTGTACATCCGAATGTATGATTTGAATTCTATCCCAACTTGATTGGGAAGTTTGATATGTATTTGATCCGAGAGGCTGGTACATGCTTTCACTTTTAGGATTCCTTCACTTTTGGAACTCATCCAAATTCACTTTTGGGATCCCTTCACTTTTATAAGATGTTCATGCATGCTAAAATTATTGCGCGCATTACTTAGCACAACTAGGAAATTGTACGCCAAAATACAGTGGTTAGAGCCACACCAAAATACAGTGGTTAGAGCCACACCAAAATACAGTGGTTAGAGCCACACCAAAATACAGTGGTTAGAGCCATCTACTGAATAACAATTCTATACTATCTAAATCATCTACCACAACCACATAACTGCTAGGACAGGGACGACACCTAATAAAACTGCCCAGATGAATCTACTTTTCCCCTCTCCCATCACTTGAAGTTCATGTTCTAGATTTTCTACCACTTGATCAGATACGGCAAGATCTGTCTCAAGTGTCAACTTCTCCTTGCGAATAAGCTCTGAATTTTTCTTTTCTTCCTCCACAGTACGCTTCAGCTCGAATATCATCAGGTTTTTACGGGCCAATTCATCACCTAAATTGGCCACCTTCTCCTCCAAATCCCTCCTCTGGCTACACCACTGGGTTGATTCATCTTGGTATGCAATGTACCATGGATCATCGGCTTGCCTGGCGAACTGTAACAATAATGGAAAAAAGAACAACTGAAATCACTCCAACAGGCCATGGCGGCACTTAAATTCAATGGTAGTACAGAGAACAGAAGCTAGATACCTGCACTTCCGATGAGGTAGGAGAAGTAGAACGTGACCACGACATGATCGAAAACCCACCCTCGCCGGTGTACCTGCTACGACCAGACATTGAGGACTATTTCGCACCTGCAAACTCCAATAAATTATGGGAAACGAATCGATTAGGGGGCGGGGGAGGTGGAAGCGGAGGTCTTACCAAGCTATACTACCAATTGGTGCGCCGAACAAATCCCGGTCATTGTCGGCGGGGGATCTGCTTGCGGCAGACTTTCCTGCGGTGGGTACAATGCGTGCGGACGAAACAAGTGCTGGAGCCGTGGTTGACGTGCAGCGCCGCAGTCCGTCCGACGCCGCCGGGGGACAGAGCCGGCGGCGCGACGAGGCGCCAGCGATGGCTGCTCCGTCCGAGGGTGGGGAACGAGCTGCCAGCGGTTCTTCGATGACTAATGAGATACACAACACTGGGTTCCAGCCATGTTTAGCATAAGATTCACTTTAGATTAAGCTGCAAAAATAGTCACCTGCTGGGTCTAGCTTAAGAAAAATTAATTAGCGAACTTGTTGCTTCTCTCTAGCGAAAATAGTCACCTGCTGGGTCTAGCTTAAGAAAAAGGGCGACCCCAGCGGTCATTGGCTGAGGCGGCCCCATAGAGCGGCTCTATATGATTTTCTCTAAATAAATAGATGACCCCAGTGGTCATTGGCTGCGGAGGCCCCACAGAGTGGCAATATATGATTTTCTCTAAATAAATAGATGACCCCACTGGTCATTGGCTGCGGCAGCCCCACAGAGCGGCCCCATTGGTCATTGGCTGCGGAGGCCCCACAGAGCGGCAATATATGTCTTTTCCTGAAAAATACACGACCCCACTGGTCATTGGCTGCGGCAGCCCTATAGAGCAGCCCCATTTGTCATTGGCAGCACCGCGTATATAATCAGGAAATAAAATGGCCCCCACACGTCAGCGATAGATGGATGGCTGCTCCGACGTGTCTCCTGACCCTACCCGTCAGCACCATTCAAAAGCATCGGTCAATTCACAACCACCGCGGCTCCCTAGCCGTCATCGGTAATGGTCTAAGGCCTCTGACCAGACGGCAACCCTCCCGTCTGAGCGTCTGCGAGGGGTTTCAAACTGGAGCGAGGGGAAAACTGAGGAAAAGTTAAGCGGTTGGGGAAAACTGAGTACAACTAACGACCCAGGGGCACGAAAATAGAAATCCCTTATATATAAAGCCAGGCTTAGGCCTTCTGTTTAAAAGGTCCCGAGGAACCGGTCATGTTCGATACAAATTACAATACGAGTTACAATATGATCTCATATTTGACTATGTCTATACTTGGGCCTAGTTTCCATGGGCTTCTACCCAAACGGGCCCTAGGGGTACTAAGATAATGGGCCTTCGTAGTCATACCCTTGTCAGTAGTCCCCGAGATTCTACCAGAATCATAGATTTGGGTCGATCTCAAATCTTCAAATTTTCGTCTTGATCAATCTTTGTCTTCTTCTCTTTCTTAATGTCATTCCATAATTCATTTTATTAAATTTTCACGGGGATTTTGGTTAACAAGCCTGGTGCTTCTGACAGATCAGGAAACCAGTTAACTGCCTGGTCAAACACTTGCTACCTACATTAAACTCAAGTCCCCGGACTCAAATTTGGTACCTGGCGTAACCCATCTTTTTGCTGCATTTAAGACTTACAAAAGCATGTATTCCAGTATTTCTTAGGGTACCCAGTGCTTCCACCAGGATTTTCTTTGTATCGTGGATATGGTAAATTACTAGCAGAGTGCATTCATGTGCATACTAGGCCATGTCGGACGGATCCTGAGATCTTACCTTCATGATCTTTGCGACCACGACATTCAAGCATGTTATCACGGTGGACGCGGCTTGAGAATAAATTTTTTATTGAGAGCCTTGCTTGGCTGTTTTAGTGCCCGAATTCATCAGGTTGCTTTCTCAACTAGTCGTGAATCCCTCCCAACGGGAGTGAAACATCGAGTTTATTACCTGGTGTTTGCCACCGATGATGAAGTCAATTTTTACTCTTGCATTGGAGCCGATATTTTCATCTTCATCGGGTGCGCGACCAGTGCTCCCAATGGGAGTAGCCCCCGAGGCTATAGTCAAAAAATTTATTCGAGTATAGGCTCAGAATTTTCTTCTTCTTCAATCTTGCAATGCAACCTGTATAATATATTTCATCTTTTACTTTTGATTTGTGCATCCATTTTCTTTTTGAATTAATTGTTCATCGGGTGCGCGTTCAGCGCTCCCGATGGGAGTAGCCCCCGAGGCTATAATGGGGTGCTTGTAGCCTATTATAGGCTCAATAACTTCTTCAACTTCTCCTCATAAGTTTTTGTCCTTCCGGTTATCATCCTCCCACTATAAACTTGTAAAACCAAAACCATTTTGGGCTTGATTGTTTGCATGGCCACTGATACGTCCAAAACGTATCTACTTTCCTGAACACTTTTGCTGTTGTTTCTCCTCTAATTCATGTGTTTTGAATACAACTAACACGGACTAACGTTGATTTCAGCAGAATTGCCCTGGTGTCTTATTTTTGTGCAGAAATCCAACTTTCAGGAAAAATCCTGGTAACTACAAAAATCCTATTTTACCAGAAGACCCACAGAGCCAGAGTACGAGACGGAGAGGGGCTAGGAGGGCACCACACCACCTGGTGGTGCAGGCCAGGCCTGGCCGCGCCAGGGGGTGGTGTGGCCACCCCAGCCATCTCCCTGACCCCTCCTTCCGCCTACATATACCCTCTAACCTGAAAATATCGGGGGTTCGGCGTTTTTCCCAGATAGAGTTCCGCTGCGCCGCCACCATCAGAAACTGTGATTCGAAACCAGAAACTCCATTCTGGCACCCTGCCGAGACGGGGATTTGGAGGAGATCATCATCATCACCGACGTCTCTCCATCAACCATCCATGATTCCCCCATCCATGTGTGAGTAATTCCCGCTGTAGGCGAAGGGGATGGTAGGGATTGGATAAAATCATTCATGTAATTGCTATGAGATTGTTAGGGCATGGTGCCTAGTATCTATTGGTAGTGCTTATGACATTGTTGCAACTTGTTCTGCTTAATGCTTGTCACTTTGGGCCCGAGTGCCATGATCTCAGATCTGAACTTGTTATTGTTTTATGATGATAATTGTTGTTTATGATCTTACCTGCAAGTTGTATACACATATCGTTGTCCGGAACCTGAGGCCCCAAAGTGATAGTAATTGGGATAACCAGAGGGGATGGCTATGATGTAAGGATCACATGTGTTCACTGAGTGTTAATGCTTTGCTCTGGTACTCTATTAAAAGGAGTATCTTAATTACCAGTAGATTCCCTTGAGGCCCCGCTGCAAACGGGCTGGTAGGACAGAAGATGTCGTACAAGTTTCTCATTGCGAGCACGTACGACTATATACGGAACATATGCCTATGGTTGTTTAGTACTAGGATGATTTATTATTATTTATCTGCAATTGCCCATGTCTTGATTATTACATGAATTATCTTGTCCATGCAACACCCATTTATCCATCCCTATGCCTACAGTATTTAATCCTACTGTTTACTATTGATACTGTTATTGTCTTTATTTTACTCTTGCTGCTACTATTTTACTACTGCCACTGCTATAAAACTGTTGCTACTGATAAACCGCTGTGAGCAAGTCTGTTTCTAGTTGCAGCTGAATTGAAAACTCATCTGTTAAGGCTTATAAATATTCTTTGGCTCCCCTTGTGTCGAATCAATAAATTTCGGTTTTACTTCCCTCGAAGACTATTGCGATCCCCTACACTTGTGGGTCATCAAGACTATTTTCTGGCGCTATTGCCGGGGAGCATAGCTTTATTTGCAAGTTCACTTGGAATTCATATTGTTCACTGCAATCCATTCATCATGGGTAAACCTCGTGATGGAAAGTTTCCTATATTGCCATCCACTATAAGAAGAGGTACTACTCTGAACACTTCTGTTGCTCTTGATTCACCATCTGTGATGAGTAAGTTGCTTACACCACCGCATGCACATGCTACTACTTCTGCTGAGTTTGAAAATGCTACTGATAGTTTTGATGATGCTTCTACTGTGCTTGATGAGAGTGGTTCGTTAGGTTCCTTTTTAGATGCTACAATTGCTAGGACTAAGCAAATGGGGAACACTACTGTTACACCTGTTAGTTCACCTGAGTCTAGGGAATGCCCTAGTGACGATCTTGAGGTGGCTTATATTGAGCTCGATGATGATTTTATTGATGAATTTCATGCTACTAGTGATGCTGGTGCTATTAGAGATCTTCTTGCAAGACGCACTGTTAGATATAAGTTATCTCCTGATGCTAAGTTTGCTGCTTCTCCCATAAATATTAGTGATAAGGACTATGATTTCTCTTTGGATTTATCTTATATATCTATTGTTGAGAAAGAACCTTTTTGTGGTACTGAAAATGAAAGTGCTATGGGACATATGAATGAGCTCTCTTCTTTGCGTAATTTGTTTTCTGATGATATTAAGCTGCGTACTTACTTTGTTGCTAAGATTTTCCCTTTTTCATTGAAAGCTGCAGCTAAAGCTTGGTTTAATAATTTGTCTCCTGGATCTATTGATAGTCCTATTGCTTTGGTTAATGCCTTCTTTCAGAAATATTTCCTACTAGTGCTCAACATGCTGCTTTGCAAAAAAATCTTTGACTTTGAGCAGGTAAAAGGAGAGAAACTGCCTGAATCATGGGCAAGGTTTTGTTCTTTAATTAGAGCTCTGCTTGGAGAGCCATTGCCTAAAAATAAACTCATTGATATATTTTATAATGGACTAACTGTTGAATCTAAGACATACTTGGATAGTTGTGCTGGTTGTGTGTTCAGGAAAAAAACTCCTGCTGAAGCCGAAGAATTAATGGCTAAAATAAGCCAGAATTATGATGATTGGACTATGGCTGAGCCAACGCCAGCGCCAACACCAAAGAAGAGAGGAATGCTTGAATTAAATGATGAAGTGATGAGAGAAGCCAAGAAATCTCTTAAGGAGAAGGGTATTAAATCTAAAGATGTGAAGAATCTACTACCTATAGAAGAATTATGTAAAACAATCCCTCGCTCCTCCACTACTGAGGTACACTCTCTCCAATGCTTTGATAATAGAGATATTCCTTACTCTAAACCTCCTGATCAATGCTTAGATGAGTTTGATAATTTCATTGTTAAGCAAGATAACTTAAAAAAGGGTGCAGAATCATTTGTTGGAGAACTCTAGAGCTATTAACAAGTTGCAGGATATTGTGAAGAGAACCTCCAATGATGTGAAGATGCTTGTTAAATATTTTCAAATGGTCTAGACTCAAATTGATCAGCTCACTAAGGTGCAAAAAGATTTGCTAGTCAATGCTTCTAGAGAAAAACATGCTTGTGAAATAAGCACAAGAAGTGGTGCTTCTACTCAGGATCCTTTATATCCTGAAGGACATCCTAAGAGGATCGAGCACGATTCTCAATGTGCTGCAGGTGATGGTATTCCTCCCAAGAAAAAGAAGAAGAGGCATAAAACAGTTGCAGAATCTTCTGAAATAGGTAAAGATCCTAATAGTGTTTCTATTTCTGATGCTGAAACCGAAAGTGGTAATGCTTCTGATAAAGAAGAAGTTGAGGAGGAACCAGAAAAGCTCGCTAAGAATGCAAAGTACACCAAGTAAGATTTCATTGCCAATAAACATGGTAGTGAGAGAGAACCTTGGGTGCAGAAACCAATGCCTTTTCCTAGTAAGAAACACAAATCTAAGGAAGAAGAACACTACAACAGGTTTTGTGAATGGATGAAACCTTTATTTTTGCAAATTCCTTTGACTGATGCTATTAAAATGCCTCCTTATTCAAAGTATATGAAGGATATTGATACTAACAAAAGGACGATTCCGAGTGAGGAAATTTCCACTTTACTTGCTAATTATTCTTTCGATGGTAAGGTTCCGGAGAAGCTTGGAGATCTAGGTATACCAACTATTCCTTGCTCCATTAAAAATAACTATGTTAGAACTGCTTTGTGTGATTTGGGAGCTGGAGTTAGTGTCATGCTTTTTTCTCTCTATAAGAGACTTGATCTAGAAAAATTGATATCGACTGATATATCTCTACCTAATAATAAAGTACGCAAGGGTTCCATGGTTTGGTTCTTCCGTCAGACGTTTTGCAAAAAAATCCTCCATAATTCTGTTAATCAACCCGCAGTCCAGTCTAACTAGGTTTCCCTCGCCAGATCGATCTGTTAGAGTTTCACCTAGGATGTTCGTTCCTTCGTCCGTCGTGGCCGGCCTGTTAAAAAATAAGTTCACCACGTATATGGTCTCGTCTAACTTCCATCACACGACTTCCACGCTTCGTCTCGTATACGAGTTTCTTCCATCGATCTTACCGAGCGGCCCTATCCCCGCTGCAACCGCCGACGCAGCGAGTCACGCGATCTTCCTCCCAGTAGCACGGCGCCGCCTTGCAACCATGACAACAAATCCACGGCACGGCCTCTATCGACAACTGCTTCAAGGATACTAGCTGCAACGTCACGGTGCTCTCCATCGCCCTGTGTTGATCCTCGGTATCTGGATTGAGGTATAGATGCTGCCGTCACGCGCAGAGTCGTCTTCGCTAGGCCCTCTACCAACGTCGTTGTACTGCCCACGGCGCGGGACTTGGATGAGTCGTAGTGCTTCTCCATGGCGATCCACGAGTCGTGGTGCTTCTCCATGGCGATCCATGACTCCGTGTGGCCGGGATGTCAGGCATCAGGTAATTCGCGTAGTGTACAGTGGCTGCCTTTATGCAATCAGTAGGAGAGTCACGTAGGTGATTCAGCGGGGTAATCATAGCTTTTTTCCCCGTGGAACCCGATCAGATTGCTTAATTTTTCTCTCCTCTTTGCCCAATGCCAGAACCTGATCGATCAGCTACGTACGGACTACGGTCGTGAATATGGTCACCCACCCACCACGATGCCCTAGAAGCAGGCACCTGCAAGTCCAACGAGGAAGGCTTCTACACCGCAAGACCTCAGGATTCTCGTCTGCAACGGCGCGCTGCTACCTGGGACTTTTCCGAGCTACTCTTTGTCATACTACCTTGTCCGTTCAACAAAGAAAGCAATCCTCGAACGCCGTCGGGAGAGTGCAGTTGCCCAGGAGGGCATCTCCGCGCTACGCGTTAGACGGCCGGCGCCTGGTGTTCTGCACGGAAACAGTCCGGCGTGGCCACACGCCATCGAGTACTAGGAGAAGAGAGAGAGGCAGCCGTTGGATCAAACGTGCAAGCCCACAGAAACTGAGAGGAACCTCGAGGGGATTATGGAGCGCGCGGCAGACATGCTGGACAACGTCTTCAATAACGGCATAACCGCTTTCTTCAGGACACCGTAGATGGTGGTGACTCTGGTGAGGCTGCACGGGATAGTTGAGATTGAAGAAAGCACTGCGACTGCAAGTATGGGTTTCGTTCGCCTAGCCGACTACACCTGTAACACTACTGCCTGGCCAGTAGAGACGGTTTGTGGATTGAATCAAACAGAATTACTGAGCATGAACTTTTCCTCTCTAAGTTGTTGTGTGCTAGCGCTGTTTTTTGTTGCTGCATGGAAACGACGAGACATGCATTAAAAAGTGGCTGTAAGAGAAGAGGCGTGAGGTGAGAGGACGAGCAGGATAAAAACAAGAGCACCTGCTTGTGTACATGTTTCAGCTGTACCATGCCACCATGGGGTGAGATTACAATCTCGAAGGACAAATACGAAGAACCACATCCAGGACATCCTTCCTTCTGGTGATACCACATGAAATTTTAGAGGCTGTTTGAGGCGCCCATACTATGAAGGCAACATGTTATTATGGACAGTACTCAGCAAATTTTGGATCAGCATGTTAATTATCATAAACAGTATAATTTTGCATTAGCAATGCTGACGGCGAGCCTCATGCTTATTTGTTGCCTGCTGATAAAGTTCGTCTCGGTATGGCCTGCTATAGCTACAACCTTGAATCTCAACTTCTCAAGGCATTTAACCATCTGCATGGGACCGATAATTGAGTAGTGACGTTGTGACATCACTACAAGGTGAAAGTATTCCCCACGTCTTAATATATATAATCCTTGAGAGTTCTTATAAACTGAGCAAATATTTAATTGCTGGGAAAACACTTGCATGATATATGATTCTTCTTTGGGAATTCTACCTCGGAACTATGCACATAACCAACAATCTCTAATTGTTGTGAATTTGAACCTACTAGATGCTGAATTCTTTTGAACATAGCTATGCTTATAGCCTGTAAAGTGTGTACTATCTAAGATAATGTGAAATTCTACACCACATTGTACCAAAAAATATGTACGTCGTGTGTCTCTCCCGTTGCAACGCACGGGCATCTTTCCTAGTCTTAGCAAATGGCTGATAAGTCTACTACTATTCCTATTGGTATATGTGAGAATGTTCTTGTTCAAGTGGCTAATAATTTTTTGATATTAACTGACTTTGTTGTGTTGAAAATTCGTGAAGATGATAATATGTCTATTATTCTTGGGAGACCTTTTCTTAACACTATAGGTGCTGTTATTGATTGCAACCAAGGGAAAGTAACTTTTAATGTCAATGATAAAGAGCACACGGTTTATTTTCCCAAGAAGATTGATAGAAAATATGGTCTAAACTCAATCAAAAATATTGAGACCATCAAAGTCAGAGAAATTTATTGTTCAAGGCTAAAGCCCAAGGAAAAATATAAAATTGTTATGGTTGGGACTATGCCTATCAAGGTCGAGGTAACTTAATCATTTAGTGAAATGCAAAGTTTTGCTTCATAGAAAATTGGTTTGGTAACAAGACTTGATCAACCTTGTTAACAAAGCGGTTTTTGAACGAACGAAACTATGTTTTCACCACATTTACTTTTCTTTACTCATGTTTCCGTCTTGTTCACTTTTGTCTCCGCTATTTAGTTGCATATTAGAGTATCTTAGAGCTGCTGTAGACTTGGTTTGGATTTGCTTTCTATCGTTCCATCTTCGTTTTCTCGAGTTTTTAATCTCTTATCAATTTCTAAAAACCCCTCAAAAATAAAGTTTCTCGAAAAATTCCAGAAAATTCTTTTTAAATTTTATGACAAATTTGGGGCAGAGAGGCACCTGGGATACCTCGGAGGACCCACCATGCCACCACACCACATGGTAGCATGGCCAAGGCCAGGCCGCGCCGTGGCATTGTGTGGGGCCCCCTGGCCCTCCACTTACCTCTCCACCAGCCACTTCACTCTCTCTCCCGAAATATCTTCACTCCATAGCTCAAACCCGAGTTCTTGCTGTTCTTGCTCACGATTTTCGATCTCCTTGCTCAGCCCATCTTTGCTGCTGAGATTTGGAGCAATTGTTCTCCGAGAAGGGAAATGGATAATCACACTTATAGAGAGATCTTTGAAAGAGAAGAACCAAGGTCATCAAGGCCTTCAAGACCAACTACTCGATTTAGGACATCCTACAATGAAGATCTTATGTCACCAAAAATTGGTGATGAGGGGGTGATACGTCTCTGACGTATCCATAATTTTTGATGCTACATGCTTGTTTTTACACCATTTGCCTTGTGTTTCGTTACACTTCGTGGCACTTTTATGCATTTTTCGGAACTAACCTATTAACAAGTCGCCACAGTGCCAGTTTCCTGTTTCTGTTGTTTTTGTGTTTCAGAAGTGATACACGGGAAATATTCTCAGAATTGGACGAAACAAGTTCCTGAAGTCTTATTTTACCCGGAAGCTTCCAGAGATCCAAAGGAGAGAAGGAGTGGGGCCACCAGGGCCCCACACACAGGGGTGGCACGGCCAGGCCCCTGGCCGCGCGAGCCCCGTGTGAGGGCGCCTGGCTCCCCCTCTGACGACGCCCCTTCGCTTATATAAAGCCTCGGGACGGAAAACCCTAGGGGATTCGGCAATTTTCTAGAAAGAGTTCCGCAGTTCCGCCGCCGCCTTCGACGAATTTCAGGGGACAGAAGTCTCTGTTCCGGCACCCTGCCGGGATGGGGAAGTGCCCCCGGAGCCATCTCCATCGGTCTCCATCGCCGTCTCCGCCGTCTCCATCGACCTCACCACCATCTCCATCAACCTTGTTGTCTCCTATGATGAGGAGGGAGTAGTTCATCCCCGGGGCTGAGGGCTCTACCAGTAGCTATGTGGTTCACCTCTCTCTCCCATGATGTGATCTTTATGTGATCGTGAGCTTTGTATCATGTTGAACAAGTAGATGTTATTATTCAGATATTATGTGTACTCTAGTGATATTATTAAAGTAATCTATTCTTCCTGCCATGGTGTAACGGTGACAGTGCGTGCATCATGGTGGTACTTGGTTTAGGCTATGATTGTGATCTCTTGTGGATTATGAGAGTAATTATTACTATGATAGTATTGAAGTGATCTATTCCTCCTTTCATGGTGTAATGTTGACAGTGTGTGCACCGTGTTAGTACTTGGTCTAAGTTGCAATAATATCTATCTTGAGTTGTGCTTTGATTTGGATATCTCTATGAGTGGTGTTTGTCAAGTACTTGATGAACTTTGAGGGGTGCTTCTGTAGCCACTACACAATGATTAGTGTTATTCAATAGAAGAGTAATTCAGAGTACCATAGTGGAGAGAAGTTGTTTATTTGTTCAATCATGTTATATTGTTGGGAGTGTATCCACTAGTGAAAGTATGATCCCTAGGCCTTGTTTCCAAGCCTTGCACACTGTTTACTTCCTATTTTGTTACTTGTTTGCTCGCAGCGATATTTATTTCACATCATGTTTGCTACTTATAATCATCACTACTACTTGTATTTCACTGTCTCTTCGCCGAACTAGTGCACCTATACATCTGACAAGTGTATTGGGTGTGTTGGGGACACAAGAGACTTTCTGTATCGTAATTGCAGGGTTGTTTGAGAGGGATAGCTTTGACCTCTTCCTCCCTGAGTTCGATAAACCTTGGGTGATCCACTTAAGGGAAACTTGCTGCTGCTCTACAAACCTCTGCACTTGGAGGCCCAACACTGTCTACAAGAATAGAAGCGTGTGTAGACATCAAGCTCTTTTCTGGCGCCGTTGCCGGGGAGGTAAGGTAAAAGGTACTCGCATCCTCCTGTGTGAGTGCTCGGAGTTATTTCCTTTAGATTCTGCAATTATATCTTTTTGTTTCTTGTTTTTATTGTCACTAGTTAGGCTTAATGGAAAACAAAGAGTTCTTTAGTCTTTTTCCTGATTTTAGATTTGAAGAGAAAATTGAAAATCCTTTGGAGCTTATTTCGCATAGCAATGTTATTAGTACGAATGCTTTGAATACTGTTAATGCTAATGCTATAGAAAAGTCTAAGCTTGGGGAAGCTGGTTTTGTTAAGTATGATATTTTTAGTCCCCCAGCTTTAGTGGAGAAAGTTTGCTCTGATGATATTTTATCTCCCATATGTGATGTTTCTAATGATGCTTGTGCTCCTCATCCTTTTAAAATACCTATGAAAATTGTTGATCATGTTAAGAATAACTGCTATCTAGGAGATGGAACTGTCCATCCTGGTGATCATTTGCTTTTTATACATGAATTATGCGAGTTATTCTAGTGTGCAGGTATTTCAATGAACCAAGTTAAGAAGAAGCTATTCTCTTTGTCACTGAAAGGCAGAGCTGAGGAATGGTATCGGCTGCTTGAAGATGGTCCATCTATTGCATGGGAGGAAATTGTGTCTCTCTTTTATTCCAAGTTTTATCCTCCAAGTGAAATTCATAAAGATCGTAATCGGATATATAACTTTTGGCCTCATGAGGGAGAAATCATTGCCCAAGCGTGGGGAAGATTGAAGTTACTAATGCATAAATGTCCTATTCATGATCTTCCCCGTAATATTATTATTAATAATTTTTATGCAAGGCTTTTAGGACATTACAAGGACTATCTAGATGCATGCTTTGATGGGTCTTTCACAAGAAAGGATGTCGACACCAAGTGGGGTCTGCTTGAAACAATTCAAAACAATATTGAAGGTTGGGATAGCGACAAAGGTAAAGGATCAGGTATGAATTACAAGTTTGATTGCATTAAGTCTTTCGCTGAAACTGCTAATTTTCAAGAGCTTAGTGCTAAGTATGGTCTTGATCCTCAAATTATGGTTGATTGCTTTAAAGCCTTTGCTTCCCATATAAATGTTCCTAAAGGAAATGGGGACGTGTATCATGAACCTTTTAAGGATACTTGCATAGAAAGTGATATTGTTATTGATGATTGCAATAAACATGCTCAAACTTCTAAAAGTCCTATTTCTTATAAGCATGTTAATTTTTGTGGAGTACATAGACCTTGTGAACAGAGTTACAACAAGGAAGATTATTGCATCACCCACGCAAATGAAGAAACCAGTATGTGGCTCAGGGATCTAGATGTGCTTGGTGAAAGGGTTTGTGAGCTTTATCCTTTTCTTTGTGAATTTTGCGGTGAAAAGGGTCACTTTAATTTTCAATGCCCAATTAATCGAACGAGTACCGCAAATTTGTATTGTGATGATAAGATTACTCTCAATCAGCATGATGAGCTTACTTTATTTTTGAATTGTGAAGAGATATCTAGAAAGATTTCTTTGGTTGATATGAGAGATGCTGATATTAATAGTACCCTTCATGGTTGTCATCTCTATTGTGCTAAAGATTGCCTTGCAAATACTTACTTACAAGATCTTATAAAACATGATGTTTTGCCAAGCTATGACATGACTAATAGATGTTTCGATATTATTAATAGAGAGGAGGAATCCTCTAAAGTTTCTTCTGTTGTTTCTGTCAGCAAACCAGATTATGTGGAGAAGATGCCTTTCCCTCCTAGAGAATATGTGGAGAAGATGCCCTTCAAGTCTCTCCCTCCTAAAGGAGAGAGTAAGAAGAAGAAGAAGAAGAAGAAGAAGAGGAGGAGTAAAAGGCGAGAGGACACGGTATCTTCCCCTAAGCGTTATGATCCTGCTATAGATTATGATAATTCTGATTGGGATGATGTTCCTATGCCTATTACTTATGTTAGTGATCATGATTGGGAAAAGCACTCTACTTTTGATATTTAAAATCTTTTTGGTACCAATTCTAAGGTTAATAATTGTTGTACCATTAGTGCTATCCATGTTCCTTCTTATGATGATATGTTTGATGAATATGCTTTGCGACATAGTAGTTCTCTATCTTGTGATGATACTGAACCTCTAGTTTATGATGGTTATGATGATGAGTATAATATTTTCAGTTCACCTACTATTGAGGATAAAATTAGTTATGATTACAATATGCCTCCTATTTATGATGATTATGGTGATGAGAATATTTATTCTATTGAATCTGCTCCTACTACGATTGTTCCTGTGGTGAGTATTAATTCTTTTATGCATGTGGCTCATGATAGGGATGCTTTATGTGATAGTTATATTGTTAGTTCTATTCATGATGCTACTGAAAGTTATTATGAGAGAGGGAAACATGGTTTGATGGATCTCAACAATATTAAGTTTCCCCTCTTTATGTTGCAAATCTTGAAGTGGCACTTGTTTTATCTATCCATGCTTGCTACTATGTGCCACGTTGATTTATTTTCTTACAAGATTCCTATGCATAGGAAGTGGTTCAGATATAAATGTCTTTCACATCTGCCTTTTGATGCTCTCTATTGCTTTAAGTTTTTATATGGCGCCTTTGCCTCAAGCTCTTATATGGCGCCCACATGAGCATCTTTGCAAATTACTGTGCCTAGCTCAAAGGCGTTAAAGAAAAGCACTCTTGGGAGATAACCCATTGTTTATTTTCAGTACTTTTTCTTTTATTTGAGTCTTGGAAGTTATTACTACTGTAATAACCACTCCTTATCCTTTTTATTTCATTTTTGTGCCAAGAGAAGCCTCTAATTTGAGTGAGGTAAGATTTGGGGATATTGCTGTCCTGAAATAGTTTTCGGTGCTGCACCGTAAATATTCGTGAAAATTCTCTGTATATATTTTGGACCTGCGATTTCTTGTGCATATGCCCCTGGTTATATCCAAACTTTCATTAGTTGAACACTTTTTGATTTGAGCAACAGAAAACCCCTCAAAAATTCGACCTTTGTCAGCTGTTCTGTTTTGACAGATTTCTGCCAATATTTGTGTTTGCCGCTCGATCGCTTTCTTTTTTAGTTCTTTTGATTATGGAACTTTTGGGGAAGTTGCTACAGTAGTATATACTTTATATGTGGTGGTTTTGAGTTGAAACCTGAAGCAAAAGAGGTTGATTATATGTTATGCTTACACTAATGTTGCTAATAGATTTGTGTTTAGTTTTGTATGAAGGAAGTTTTCAAGTGTAGGGATTGGAGAATGATGAGATGAGTTGAAGAATGGACAAAAGCTCAAGCTTGGGGATGCCCATGCATCACCCCAAGAAATATCCAAGAAGTACAAGCGTCAAAGCTTGGGGATGCCCCCGAGGCACCCCTTCTTCATCGGCAAAAATCAGGTCACCTTTCAAAACACTATATTTTTATTGCTTCATGCACTATGTGTTTTTCTTGGAGCGTCAGTTGTTTTAGTTTTCTTAGTTGGTTTAGTTTGTTTGTTTGCTGTAATAAATGGTTAGATCACATCATGTTTCTTTTGGAGGAAATGAAGTCGCTTTTTATTTGCCAAGAACGCTCTAGTTTTCACTCTTATCAAAAACCGAGTGTTCTTCTTTTTCTGCTACTGCTTTTGGTTTTCATTTTCACCTTGATTTGCATTCAGATCTTGTTATATCTTTTCATCAAGGTGTATTTTTGCCTCTGGTCTTTATTGGTTTTTATCAAAAGAGGTGTTTATAAAAAGTTTGAATGGTGTTGGAAAGGAGAAAAAGCTTTATGCAAAAAAGTGGTACAAGAAGGAGCTTGTGTAGACTGCGGCCTAGGCTTTTGCATGTTGTGCTTGATGTCTTTTTGATAGTATGCTTAGTGGTTTTGCTGTAGCATGACTTGTCTCAAATGACTGAGATTGCTTAATGAGCCTTTGAAAAATCATGCATTGTTTTTATTATATGGAAGCATTTATTTGGTTTTCTCCTTGATGCTTTATTTGGGTTGACTTGGCGCAAGCTCACACATGTTAGACTCTTACAAAGTCGCCAATAGCCTCTATGATTATTTAGTTTTTGACTTTTGATGCCATCTTATGCTTCTTTTAATGTCACTTTGTCGCTTTGCATGATTATGGCCATTATTGCTCTCTTAGTTGGTCGCTCCCAGTCTTTTATTAGCCCTCATTTTGTACTGAGTATGAGCTCTACTCGTGCATCCAACTCCCAAAAACCAAGTTTCCCATTGTGTCCACTATAAATTCCTATGCATGGTATTTGTAAGCCATTCCAAAGTAAATTTTCATGTGCTACCTTTCAAAAAACCTTCAAAACACTTCTCGTTTTGTGCCACTGTTTTCAGCTCATGGGGACGTAGTGGTCGGATTTTCTATCTTCCATATTGCTTATTCCAAAAAGAAAAAAAAAAGAAAAAAAAAGAAAGAAAAAAGGCACTCCATGGAAAGTGAATGTTGGTGGGCACCCGATGGAATCGGTTAGCCATGGTTTGTGAAAGGAAAAAAGGTGGGGAGGAGTGCCAAGCTTTATAAAAGAGCACAAAAGTGCCAATCTCTCTCTCAAAAACTTGCTTCATTTTTGTATGGAAGATAGTAAGAACCCCATTGCTAGTCGTTGACAAAGACAACCACCTCTCAAAATCCAGTTTTTATCTCTCTGTTTTACAAATGAAAAGCTCTAGCACATGTTTAATCACTGCTTTCCTCTGCGAAGGGCCTTTCTTTTTACTTTTATGTTGAGTCACCACCTTCTACATTTATGCACCATTAAGAGAGCATAGTTGTCATTCTGAGTATAATGTGCATTGTCCCAAAGTTTATCATTGATTGATTCATGACTATGGTTTCACTTGTTCTTAAATTATTTGTATCTAGTCGCCCTCTTAAACTTGAAGGTGTCCTATGCATTTATGTTTTGCTCTCCATGAAGGACAAGCTGAAAACCATTTGTATGTTTTTCCTTATGATTTGAACACACGTTTGACTTTCATTGTTTCATTTTCATGATCTTTTGTTTGTGTTCATTTGCATGTTATAACATGGTTGCTAAGTTTCTATTGTCAAGATTATATCTTTCATGCCCATGTTTTAAGTTCTTTTGATCCCAGCTCACAACGCTTACATATATGATCAAGATTGTGTAGGTGCATGTCACCTCAAAAATTATTTTCTTTTGTTATCACTTACCTACTCGAAGACGAGCAGGAGTTAAGCTTGGGGATGCTAATACCTCTCCGACGTATCCATAATTTTTGATGCTCCATGCTTGTTTTTACAACATTTGCCTTGTGTTTCGTTACACTTCGTGGCACTTTTATGCATTTTTCGGAACTAACCTATTAACAAGTCGCCACAGTGCCAGTTTCCTGTTTTCTGCTGTTTTTTTTGTTTCAGAAGTGATACACAGGAAATATTCTCGGAATTGGACGAAACAAGTTCCTGAAGTCTTATTTTACCCGGAAGCTTCCAGAGATCCGAAGGAGAGAAGGAGTGGGGCCACCAGGGCCCCACACACAGGGGTGGCGCGGCCAGGCCCCTGGCCGCGCGAGCCCCGTGTGAGGGCGCCTGGCTCCCCCTGTGATGACGCCCCTTCGCTTATATAAAGCCTCGAGACGGAAAACCATAGGGGATTCGGCAATTTTCTAGAAAGAGTTCCGCAGTTCCGCCGCCGCCGTCGACGAATTTCGTGGGACAGAAGTCTCTGTTCTGGCACCCTGCCGGGACGGGGAAGTGCCCCCGGAGCCATCTCCATCGGTCTCCATCGCCGTCTCCGCCGTCTCCATCGACCTCACCACCATCTTCATCAACCTTGCTATCTCCTATGATGAGGAGGGAGTAGTTCATCCCCGGGGCTGAGGGCTCTACCGGTAGCTATGTGGTTCACCTCTCTCTCCCATGATGTGATCTTTATGTGATCGTGAGCTTTGTATCATGTTGAACAAGTAGATGTTATTATTCAGATATTATGTGTACTCTAGTGGTATTATTAAAGTAATCTATTCCTCCTGCCATGGTGTAACGGTGACAGTGCGTGCATCATGGTGGTACTTGGTTTAGGCTATGATTGTGATCTCTTGTGGATTATGAGAGTAATTATTACTATGATAGTATTGAAGTGATCTATTCCTCCTTTCATGGTGTAATGTTGACAGTGTGTGCACCGTGTTAGTACTTGGTCTAAGTTGCAATAATATCTATCTTGAGTTGTGCTTTGATTTGGATATCTCTATGAGTGGTGTTTGTCAAGTACTTGATGAACTTTAAGGGGTGCTTCTGTAGCCACTACACAATGATTAGTGTTATTCAATAGGAGAGTAATTCAGAGTACCATAGTGGAGAGAAGTTGTTTATTTGTTCAATCATGTTATATTGTTGGGAGTGTGTCCACTAGTGAAAGTATGATCCCTAGGCCTTGTTTCCAAGCCTTGCACACCGTTTACTTCCTGTTTTGTTACTTGTTTGCTCGCAGCGATATTTATTTCATATCACGTTTGCTACTTATAATCATCACTACTACTTGTATTTCACTATCTCTTCGCCGAACTAGTGCACCTATACATCTGACAAGTGTATTGGGTGTGTTTGGGACACAAGAGACTTTCTGTATCGTAATTGCAGGGTTGTTTGAGAGGGATAGCTTTGACCTCTTCCTCCCTGAGTTCGATAAACCTTGGGTGATCCACTTAAGGGAAACTTGCTGCTGCTCTACAAACCTCTGCACTTGGAGGCCCAACACTGTCTACAAGAATAGAAGCGTGTGTAGACATCAGGGGGATGATGGAGATGCACATCCATTGACCTTCCCTTGTACTAACTTTTTGAGTGATGCAGGGATCCTTGATGATTTCCTACTCCTTGTTGACAGGGTTGGATTGACTACATACATGCTTGATGAGAGTAATCAATATGCTATGCTCACAAAGATTTTTGTTGAGAGTTTTAAATTTACTAACTCCCCTTTCAAGCCATCTATTGCATTTAAAATTTATGATAAGTCTATCACCATGTCTTTGGAGAAATTTTGTTGTATCTTAGGTATTCCCATGTTTGGGATAGCGAAGAGGATTCAGGACCAACCTGCTGATTTGCTAGAGCTCTACCGAGGGGTGACCAATGATGATGACCGCACAACCCAGCGTGGCAAGATAAGAAACATCCAACTCCCAGCTATTAGATACTTTGCCTACTATATTGCAACTAGTATTCTTGGTAGGGGGAACAATAGCAATATTTCTAACTATCATTTAGCTTTTCTAGCTACTGTGCTTGATATTAGCAAAAAGTATAACCTTGGTGCTCTTATTGCTCGTCGCCTAGCTGCTAGGGGGCCTATTTATGGAGGCATTATTACTGCATGCATTGTTGATGCTTTGGGCCTTTCTATTGCTCCTTTTGATACATTGTTAGCCCCATGGAGACTAGATCTTGCTGCCATGAAGCTCCATCATTTTGTTACTGCTAACTCATGTGCAGGGAAACTAGTTTATAGAATGTTATTTACTCATGGAGATGAAAGGGAAGTCCCTTTGCCGCAGCCCAGTTTGTTCAGTATTTACAGGAGACCATGGTCGCGCTCAAAGGAGGAGTTGGACGAGCAGCTTAGGTTGCTTGGCTTCCACATACAGCAGGGCATCGAGAACCAGGAGGACGAGGAGGCGCCAGCCAACTACTACACCGTGTACCATACTGGGGCGCCCTCGAGCTCGTATCAGGACGAAGGTGCTTCTTCGTCATATTTTGGAGACGCCACTTCATGGCTGAGTTGGGATTGATCTCCACTTAGGCCAAAAGCCTAAACTTGGGGGGAGGTACGCCGACGATTCACTCATCTATATATCATATTTTTTCGGTACTTTGTATATCCATGTTTCGCTTTCTTTCTTTTCTTTGTTGTTCTTGTTCTTATTTCTACTTTCCAAAACATAAAAAGACCAAAAATATTTTCGTTGTTTCTCTTTGTTTGCCTCTTTAGTTTTCTAGTTTTGGTTTGCTTTGTTTTCTATTTTCTGTTTGATATACGAAAAATCCAAAAAGATTTTGCTTTGTTTGTTGTTTCCTTCTGTTATTGTTTCAAAATTCGAAAATCCAAGAATATTTGTTGTTCTTTTCCGGTTTTGTAAAGTTTGTTGCCGAGTTCAATCTCCTGTGACTCCAATGGAGTTTGGTTATCACTTCATATTATTCAAGCCACACAAGTGAAAGGCAATAATGACAATATATGACAATTCGAGATGTGGTGAGAGGCTGGTATGAACTCTATTTGTTTACATTTTTGTACATATACTCATCTATATGGACGTGCTTAGCTTGTTCGTGTAAGGTGTATGTTATTTAATGGTTGCTTAGTAGTTCTTGCTCTCATATGATTAGTTCTAATTTACTAATAGTTTGTAGCATGTCATGTAGATGTTTGCTTGCAATGTTTTATTCATAAAACGATATGACTTTGTGGTATCCTCCTCTGAAAAGTTTCATTTGAATCGACTTGGCGCATGCTCAAGCATGCAAATGACTGAACAAAAACTCAATTAAGCCTTGATGATTTACTTTGCTTCAGAGCGCTTGTATCGTTTTTATGCCTATATTAATTTTGTTTTGTCACAAGCATGATTATGACAGTTACTGCTCTCTCGATTGTTGCTTCCCAGTCTTTTGCTAGCCTTCACTTGTACTGAGAGGGAATACTTCTCGTGCATCCAACTCCTGAAAACCAAGTAACCCCAAAGAGTCCACTATAAATTCCTATGCATGGTATTTCAAAGCCATTCCAAATAAATTTTCATGTGCTACCTTTCAAAACCTTCAAATACTTCTCATTTTGTGCCACTGTTTTTAGCTCATGAGGACGTAGTGGTCGGAATTGCTATCTTCCATATTGAATTAAGTACCCCTCAACTTGCATGCTTCATCTGCTCGTCATTAATTTTGCAAGTGAGCTTATCAGACCATTGTAATCTAAAAAAAGAAGAAAAAAAAAACACTCCTCCATGGTATGTGGAAGTTGGTGGGCACCCGATGGAATCGGTTAGCCATGGTTTGTGAAAGGAAAAGTGGGGGAGGAGTGCCAAGCTGTATAAAAGAGCACCAATGTGCCAATTTTTTAAAGAACTCGGAACCACTTTTACTTGTTTAGTATGGAAGATAGCAAGAACCCCATTGCCAGTCGTTGATAGGAAACAACCACTTCTCAAAGCAAACTTTTTTATCTCTATTTTACAAATGAAAAGCTCTAGCACATGTTAAATCCCTGCTTCCCTCTGCGAAGGGCCTTTCTTCTACTTTTATGTTGAGTCTTTATCTTCTAACTTTAAGCACTTTCTTGAGAGCATGCTGTTGTTCTTAGTGTAATGTGCTTGTCCCAGAACACAGTTAATCTATCTATTATATAATTAAAATAACTAACAACTAACGGTTGAGATTTAACAAATAATAGGAACGGCTAAGATGACGCATCGTATCGATCAGGAGTACCGCAAAAGGGAAAAGTAATTCTGCCGAATCCTGGTGACGTGCGCAAGCAAAAATCAGAAGTTCAATCAAAACGAGGACGAAGAGACCAACATACAAACGTTAATACGTGATAGAGTTGGATCCGGCCAAAGCAACATGACGTGCGGCCGTGCCCAAGCAACATTCATTAGAAGCATCCACACGCTGCTAAGATGAACGATAGACCGAGCAGTGTCCGACGACGGGTGCACGCAGCTTCCCGTATCATACCGGGACTCTCTGCCTTCTTATTTAAAATCGAGAGTCTACATATCTAGAAGTCCTAAATTTGCAGCCGATACTTATCTCGGCAAGAGGACGCGGCCGCTACGCGCGCCTGCGCATGTGGACGACCCCAGACGAGCGCCTGCGCGCCCGAGCTGGGCAATCGTGAAGTTGCTGCCATGCATCGTTGCTTTCATTGATTCAGATCAGTTCGGAATAAGCAATTGAGTACAGCTTGATACCATTGTATAGCAGATGATATCAGATTGGGGTTAGGCGCTATTTGGTGCCATTGTGGACCGTGAACAACGTAGGGAAGCGTCTGATTGAAGTTCACAATTAACAGACATCAAAAACACGCCAACGTCCGGCTGTGACTCACGAAGCAATACCGCCGGCTGTCGAGGAATCGTGTGATACACGTTCACAGATAGCCACCTGGTCGATGTCGCATATGCGGAGCGCGTAGTTACTCATGCCACAAGGACGTCGGCGAGGGCATGAATGTAAGATCTGCTTAGTCAAATGGGCAGGAAATCAGGATATATATGCATGCATGTTAATGTTGAGGTATGTAATCATCTGATATGCACAAAGTTATTTCTAACATTCAATTGTAGAGAAACCTGAAGAGTCATTCAGTAAGTTAGCAGTAGCTAGCAATGCGTGTTTTTATCTTAAAATCATAGCTGATGATCATAGCATGAACCTGTAGAAGGCAGTTAGCTGCAGCCCCTGTGTTGTTCTTGCACAAGACTGTTGCGTGCATAATAAGCGGATGATCTCCGATGCCTCGACGTTACTCACAGGAGTCATGGTGGCCGGGTGAATTGGCATGAAGCACCATAAAAGATATGTGTCCAAATCGGGAAGGTAAAAAAATCGATGTGTAATAATTTGAACAGTTCTTAGTAGAAATAGTATATAGTAAAAAAAAATTAGATCACACCATTAATTTTTCTAACAATCACTATTTTTGATTAGTATGTTGCACATAAAATCCCGTGCTTGCTCACTTCACCTAAAACATTACAATATTTGTTTTTAGTATTTCACCTTTTCTTCATGTTTGCAGGTTTCAGATCCGGCCTTTTAGATAATGGTTTGTGGAATACATGCAATATAATTTCAGTAAAATCATTTGGGTAGATGTCATGTAGCGTTTACTTTTTACCCATTTTTGCTTGCTCAGTCAGCTACTAGATCATTAGCTTTTACAAGCGTTCTGTTTAAATGAAATTATGCATTATTTTGCTCAGCTTCTCTTCTTTTTGATTTGTTGAGCGGCCTGATGTTTCCTCTTGGCAAATAAAATGTGGATCTCTGCAAGTCATCTGCTAGCACTGCCAGATGCAGTGTCCGGCCAGGGGTATCACTTTGTTTTCATCCGTTGGCGCACTTGCATTCTTTGTAGTTTCACCGGCTAGGTGAAACCGCGCTCTTCATCTTGCTGGATCGACTATTGATCTTCGGTCGCACTATGCAAACTTAGAGACGGCTAAGGTAATCCATTCGATTTATAGTAAAAAATGAGCAACGGTCTGTTATATTAGCATCACGAAATTAATATAAGAATACTAATAGTAATACCAGTCTTGAAAAAAATACTAATATGCATCTTCATCTTGCTGGATCGACTATTAATCTTCGGTCGCACTATACAAACTTAGAGACGGCTAAGGTAATCAATTCGATTTATGTAAAAATGATCAAACGGTTGTTACATTAGCACACGAAATTATATACGAATACTAATCAGTAATACCAGTCTTGAAAAAATCCTAATTGATCTTCATTCTTGCTGGATTGACTATTAATCTCTGCGCACTATACAAAATTAGAGACGGCTAAGGTACTTCAATTCGATTTATAGTAAAAATGATCAAGGTCGTTACATAGCATCACGAATTAATTATAAGAAATACTAATAGTAATACCGTCTGAAAAAAAATACAATATGCTTTAACATATGTATTCCTATTTAGATGAGCACCTCTTCGCTGCCGAGAATCGCAGTGCTTAACCACATGGGTCTGTCGCATTCCCTCTGGATGCTCCTGTTGGAACCACGATAAAGTATCCGTACAACGCCTATCCCATACAACATGGAAAATGATTACATTGAGTAAACGTTTAGATATTTCATATATAGTAAAATATGTTGATGAAGAAGTAAACTATTTCATAAAAATAAAAGTTATAATGCTTAATTATCTCAATAGATGTGGTTTATACTGGAGTGGGTAAAATATTTCAGAAAGACTCATAAGAAATCAAAAGTATTTTGTTTTGGCCTTCAAGGATGCGTAACAAAATTATCACTTGGGTTGGGTTGTAGGGATCCACTATAAATTGAGTATCATAAATTAACTTGATTTTTTCACTTATTATTTGACATCGAATGTTCTAAAAATGATATCAATAAGAACGTTAATACATTAGAGGTGAAGATTGAAACAATCTCATTTCTAGCCGCGCAATTTGCGCGGGCCACCCAGCTAGTTGTGGTATAACTTTGATGCTTGTATCTTTGATATTTTTACTTCTAGTCTTCTCTTGAACTTCAAAGGTGCCTTGGCATTTATGTTTTGCTCCACAAATAAAGGCAAGCGAGATACCACTCTTTCATATCTTAATATGAGCATTATAATCTTGTAGCTTCTTATGTTTCATGTTGCTTGTTATTAGTGTATTGGCACTCTTTCATAGTTTGCATGACTATGAGATAACATTAGTTGCATACTTCTTATTATGAATTGCCTGAGTACTTGATCATATAGTGAGAATATATACATCTTATGAAGCAAATGTGTTCATGAAAGTTTCTTTTATCGCTCTCAGTTGTTAACTGAATTGGTTGAGGACAAGCAATAAGCTAAGCTTGGGGGGAGTTGTTACATCCAAAACGTATCTACTTTATCGAACACTTTTGCTGTTGTTTCTCCTCTAATTCGTGTGTTTTGAATACAACTAACACGGACTAACGCTATTTTTAGCAGAATTGCCCTCGTGTCTTGTTTTTGTGCAGAAATCCAACTTTCAGGAAAAAACTTGGAAAATACTACAAAAATCCTATTTTACCAGAAGACCCACGGAGCCAGAGTACGAGACAGAGAGGGGCCAGGAGGGCACCACACCACCTGGTGGCGCAGGCCAGGCCTGGCCACGCCAGGGGGTGGTGTGGCCGCCCCAGCCATCTCCTCAACCCCTCCTTCCGCCTACATATACCCTCTGACCTGAAAATATCGGGGGTTCAACGTTTTTCCCAGATAGAGTTCTGCTGCGCCGCCACCATCAGAAACCGCAATTCGGAACCAGAAACTCCGTTCTGGCACCCTGTCGGGACGGGGATTTGGAGGAGATCATCATCATCATCACCGACTTCTCTCCATCAACCATCCATGATTTCCCCATCCATGTGTGAGTAATTCCCGCTGTAGGCGAAGGGGATAGTAGGGATTGGATGAGATCATTCATGTAATTGCTATGAGATTGTTACGGCATGGTGCCTAGTATCTATTGGTAGTGCTTATGACATTGTTGTAACTTTTTGTGCTTAATGCTTGTCACTTTGGGCCCGAGTGCCATGATCTCAGATCTGAACTTGTTATTGTTTTATGATGATAATTGTTGTTTATGATCTTACCTGCAAGTTGTATACACATATCGTTGTCCGGAACCCGAGGCCCCAAAGTGACAGTAATTGGGATAACTGGAGGGATGGCTGTGATGTGAGGATCACATGTGTTCAGTGAGTGTTAATGCTTTGCTCCGGTACTCTATTAAAAGGAGTATCTTAATTACCAGTAGATTCCCTTGAGGCCCCACTGCAAACGGGCTGGTAGGACAGAAGATGTCGTGTAAGTTTCTCATTGCGAGCACGTACGACTATATACGGAACACATGCCTATGGTTGTTTAGTACTAGGATGCTTTATCATTATTTATCTGCAATTGCCTATGTCTTGATTATTACATGAATTATCTTGTCCATGCAACGCCCATTCATCCATCCCTATGCCTATAGTATTTAATCCTACTGTTTACTATTGATTCCATTACTGTCTTTATTTTACTATTTCTGCTACTATTTCACTACTGCCACTGCTATAAAACTGTTGCTACTGATAAACCACTGCGAGCAAGTCTGTTTCCAGGTGCAGCTGAATTGACAAGTCATCTGTTAAGGCTTATAAATATTCTTTGGCTCCCCTTGTGTCGAATCAATAAATTTGGGTTTTACTTCCCTCAAAGACTGTTGCGATCCTCTATACTTGTGGGTCATCAGCCACCTTAACACTGGGCGTGGATTTTCTGTGTTTTGGCCCAAAGCCCATCTATTAAGGTTTGTAAAAAGGGGGCCTCCTTTCATCTGCTTAACCCTAGCTCTCCACTGTTAATCTTTGCTGCTGCGTCGTCTTCTTCCCCATATTGCCTAGGGTTTCATTGTGCTTTCCATTGACCCATTGTAGTGACCACCTTGACTGACATTCGGGTGATCAATCTGGAGGATGGCGTGGTGGTGGAGAAACATGGTCGAGGTCATCCGCGGGGCAGCAAGAACAAGCCCAAGGCATCCATCGCCAAGATTTCTTCTTCAACTCCAGCCAAATGCCATCATGGTCGTCCATTAGGTAGTAAGAACAAGGTCAAAACTTCTGCTACACTGACCAACATCAACGAGCAACTAGACGTAAGTTTGGCATAGCCTAATCCTCCTCAACCATCCATTGGGGCTTTGTTCTCCATTTTTTCCTTTGCCGGCGCCCAATGCCATGAACAATAGCGCCTTCCTGTCAAATTTACTGAATGCATGGATGGCCGAGAGCTTCGCAAAGCTATTCTGCGAGAGGTATCTAGTGATGGACGACCCCCATATGAAGTAGAAGTGTACTACGATGGTGAAGGTGATATGTTTTTCAGGTGGCTAGCCTCGCTTTGCTAAAGATCATGATTTGCATCAAGGGTGGTTCCTGATGTTTAGCTATCATTGTGGAACTACAAAGTTTGACATGAAGATCTTCGATGGAACTCAATGCCAGAAGAAGTTACTCCTGTGGAGTGAATCATAATTCCTAGAATCAAAGATCTTTATGTAATCGCTTATATGTAATTTGCACATGTTTATCTGAATTGCGTTTGAACAATGTTTTAAGTAATGTCTCTATTTTATCTAGATGCTTATTTTGCTGGAAAACCAAGGGAACCTTGAGTGATTTTGAGGTTTTTTCATCCAAATCTGCTTTACTTTAAGGGTTCTCAATTTCTCCAAACGAGTTTACTCTATATGCAGTTCCTTTACGGCTGCAATGAATTGATTGGCTTTGTATTGCTCAAATTCGTTTGTGTTTACCATGATACTAGAAGAACTTTGAATTTTACGTTGTAGATGCCATAGGTATGCGACGAGCATAGCCCCCGAGTACTTGGATATAGTAGATAATCTCAATGTATTAAATATGAAGAGGACATTTAGCGGACCCAAGAAACCCGACCTGTGGCCTGTGTTCTAGGTTTAGAGGGTCCTAACTCTAGGAATTGTAATACTTATGTACTAGTATAAGCTGGAGAGCCATTCAATATGCTTGAAAATCTTTATGCATAGAAGCGTCGTAGTTGCTCCGCGTTCCAAGGGTTGCCTTCGTCCTTGCTGGTCTTCTTATCTTTCAGTCGATACGCTCCTCCAGGTATTACTTCTGTGACGATGTAGGGTCCAAGCCATGGCGAATCTAACTTGCCATGACCATCTTGCTTGAGTCGAAGGACTAGGTCTTCTTTCTCGAAAGATCGGGGACATACTCGATGATTATGATAATTTTGTAAATTTTCTTGGTACTGCATGGTCCTTGAGAGTACCACATCTCCGGCTTCGTCTAGTGCATCAACGTCATTTTGCAAGGCTTCAGTTGAAGTGATTTCATCATAGGAAGATATTCTAGGTGCTTCATGGGTTATTTCTACTGGAAGAACGGCTTCTGCGCCGTGGACCAGAAAGAAAGGTGTTTCTTGGGTTGCCGCATTAGGAGTTGTTCGTAAATTCCAGAGCATGGAGGATAACTCATCTACCCAAGCGTGCTTGGCTTTTTCGAGTGGCGCTAGCAATCTCTTCTTTATACCACTACATATCAAGCCATTAGCCTTTTTGACATGCCTATTCGTCTATGGATGCGCAACTAAAGCAAAGTTGAGCTTGATCCCCATACTTTTGCAGTAATTCTTGAATTCTTTGGATGTGAAATTTGTCCCATTGTCTATGATGATGCTATGCGGAACGCCAAAGCGAAATACTATCAACTTGATGAAATTTATTGCCACCGTAGAATCCTATGTTGTGACTAGAGTTGCCTCTATCCACTTGGTGAATTTGTCGACTGCAACCAATATGTAAACGTGCCCACCTAGCCAAGACTTATGTAACTTTCCCACCATATCTAGGCCCCATTGTGCGAACGGCCAAGATAGCGATAATGGCTGAAGTTCAGCTGCTGGAGCATGAGGTTTGGATGCAAATCTTTGGCATGCTTCACACTGTCGAACAATATCTTTTGCGTCTTTGACTGCTGTTAACCAGTAAAAACCTGCATGAAATGATTTGGTTGCTATAGATCGACTGCTGGCGTGATGGCCACAGACTCCTGCATAGATGTCGTGTAATATAACCTGCCCCTCTTGTGGTGTAACACATCTTTGCAGAACTCCAGAGATGCTTTTATTGTACAATTCCCCTTTAACTACCACAAATCTCCTTGGACCTCCGCATTATTCTCCGTGCTTCGACAACATCTTCGGGTAGTGTTTTATGTTGCATGTATGCCAGGTATGGTTGCATCCATGTGACTTCTATCATGATGACCTCCTCAGGTTCTGTATTGTCGCCTTCCATTGTGGTGTCAGCTCCCAAGTCCTCTGTAGGCTATGGCTTTTGTTTTCTCATACCCGAAGGTTTGGCTCCATGAATTGATCACTCTACTATTTCTTCCCAATAAACTCCTGAGGGTATTGTAAACATTGAGACCCGATGTTTGCTACAGTATTTGCTTCCTCGTTGCTTGCTCTGCTAACGTGTGATACTTCATACCCATCGAAAGTTCCTTCCAGGTAATAGTATAAGTTTTTGTATGATGTCATATTGTCGCTTACTGCATCGCAATGATTCATTACTTGTTGTACTACCAAATTTGAATCGCCAAAGATCTAGAGGCGGGTTGCACCGCAGGCTTTAGCCATCCTCATACTGTGCAACAAGGCCTCGTATTTGGCTTTGTTGTTGGACGCATGCGGGAAACTCATCCGTAGTACTTACTTCAATTTATCTCCTTGTGGTGATATCAGTACCACTCCAGCTCCTACACCTTCCACTCTTTTAGACCCGTTGAAATACATCGTCCAAACGCTCGATAAATCAAGTGGTCCCGTGTTTTGTAAATCGAGCCATTCTGGAGTGAAATCCAGCAATATTTGTGATTTGATGCCTTTTCTATTCTCATACGTGATATCCAGGGGGAAATTTCTATTTCCCACAAAGATACACGCCCTGTTGCTTCTAGGTTGTTCAATATGTTCGACAGAGGTGCTTCGTTGACCACTATAATTGGGTGGACCGCAAAGCAGTGCCGAAATTTTCTTGCCGTCATGAATATGCTATAAGCAAGCTTCTGATAATGTGGGTACCGCTACTTGGATGGTGATAGTACTTTGCTTAGAAAATAAATGGGTCATTGAACTCCATGAGCTTTTCCTTCCCGCTCAACTACGAGTACCGTGCTAACCACCTGATGTGTGGCTGCAATGTACAGTAGCAATGGTTCTTTCTCATTGGGTGCGACCAGCACTGGCAGTGTGGATACCACTTTTTTGAGGCGAGCAAACGCTTGATCTGCCTCTTCTATCCACTCAAATTTTTATCTAATTTCTTCATTAATGCATAGAACGAGAGAGCTTTTTTTCTCCAAGCCTTGCAACGAATCTGCTTAGAGCCGCTACTCGAGCTGCTAATTGTTGTATCTCATGTAGCTTTGTTGGTTTCTCCATTGTCAGTATTGCTTGGATTTTCTCTAGATTAGCTTTGATGCCTCTTGCCGATACTAGGAACCCGAGGAGTTGCCCTGCTGGGACACCAAAGGAGCACTTAGTTGGATTTAGTTTCAGTTTGTACATGTCTAGGTTGTTGAAAGTTTCTCGTCGGTCGCTGATGAGCGTCGCCTCTTATATTGTGGTGATCACCATTTCGTTGATGTATACTTGAACGTTGCGGCCAATTTGGTTCCCCAAGCAATTTTGCATCATCCGTTGGTAAGTGGCACCTGCGTTTTTCAAGCCAAAAGGCATGACTTGGTAGCAGTATACTCCATATGGTGTGATGAATGATGTTTTTTCTTCGTCTCCTACTTTTAGTTTAATCTGAATGTAGCCTGAATATGCGTCCAGGAAGGAAAGCCTTGCACAACCCGCGATAGAGTCTATTATTTGATCTATCCTTGGTAGTGGGAAGGGATCATTAGGATAGTGCTTGTTGGATGTGTTGTCGACACAAACATGGCAAACGTCTGTGTTTTTCTTTGGAACGATGACTGGGTTGGATACCCAGCTTGATGTTTTTATTTCTTTAATGAACCCAGCATTTTCCAAGCAATGAAGTTCAGCTGCAATTGCTTTGCGCTTTGGCTCGTCGAATCTTTGAAGAGGTTGCTTCACAGGTCGTGCTTTAGGATCCACATTTAATGCATGCTTGACGAGTTCCCCGGGAATGCTTAGCATATCTGATGGACACCAGGCGAAGATTTCCCAGCGCTCATGGAGGAACTTGACGAGAGCGCTTTCCTATGCAGGGTCCAAGTCGAGTGAAATAGATGTAGTCTTCTCTAGGTCAGTTGGATGAACCTGAACTTTCTTGGAATCCAGTGTTGTGTCGAAGACCTAGTCTGGTAGGGATCGACCAACTCGGGTAGCACATTGTGATCAGTATCACCTTTGAGTCTTGAGTACTCTGCTGTCATGCCGAATGTTTGTGCCATTTGATGAAATTCTTTGTCGCATATGTTTGAAACTTCAAAGTTTCCTTTTACTATAATGACCCTGTTTGGTCCTGGTATTTTTAACACAAGATAGGCATAATGAGGAACTGCCATGAATCGTGCGAATGTTGGTCGACCGAGGATCGCGTGATATTGTGATGGCCAATCCATGACTTCGAATTCCAGTTTTTCGCGCCGAAAATTGTGGTGATCTCCAAAGCAAACTTCAAATTTAATTTTCCCCAAGGGATAATTTGCACTTCCTGGCACTATTCGGTGGAAAGAGCAGTCTGTGGTTTGTAAAAGGTTAAGAGATGTATTCATTGCCTTCAGGGTTCTTGCATATATGAGGTTTATGCCACTTCCTGCATCCATGAAGACTCTTCCGACGTCATATCCTCCAATCCGTGCTTTTAGCACCATGGGTGCGTGTCCTGGCCGGGCACTTTCCTCGGGTGGTCGATTTTGCTGAATCCAACTGTCTGATTGGACCACTTGAGGTATTTCATAGTGACTGGAGGATATTTTATGGCTAGATTTACTTGTCTATATATGCTTCACTGCTCCTTTTTCAACTTTGGCACTGGCTGGATCATTGCGGCTATGCGATTTTTTGACTGGGTGTATCCCTTGTTGCTTTGGCTACCCGCATTAAATTGCCCCTGGGTCACCATGGTTTGGCAATGGTGGTGGTGGTGGTGGTGTGTCATATGCTATCGGCCCTTGTGCATCTGCTTACTTTAAACCAACGGCCTCTTGTAATATCAAGAATGTTTTGCAGTCTCTCATTAGATGGTTTGAAACTCTCTTTCCATCGACATAGGCGTAGTGCATATGGCATGGTTGAGGATTTCTTCTAGTGATGAATCATAGTTCCTAGGCCAGAACTATATGTTGCTACCAGAATCATCTCTATTGCGGTACCTGATGCTTCAATGCTCTTCTCCTTCAATGCCTCTTCCCTTGAATCCTGCGGCTACTTGGTTGTTGTTGCCATAATTGCGAGATCTGCGCCTCTGACTATTATATTGATGGGGTCTATCGTCTTCAGGTGATCTTTCTCTCTTGTTGTGGTACACGTCCTCTCCATCTGCAAACCTGTTAGCAACATCCATGAGTTATGATACTGTTCAAGGTTTGGCCATGCCCATCTCCTCGACAAAGTCAGAATGGCGAAGCCCTAGTACAAAGGCGTCGATTGCTCGCTCCTCGGAGACGTCTTCTGCTAAGTTTTTTATTATGCTTCAGCGATGTATATACGAACGTAGTGACTTGCCGCTTTTTGCGTGCAAGCCTTTAGTTCTTTGATTGATGTTGGCCGCATATAAGTTGACCTAAAATTTCTAATGAATTGTTTTCCTAGCTCATTCCAATTTCCAATGGATTCTTTGGGTAATTTGCTTAACCAGGATCGTGCTATGCCGGTGAGGTGTAGTTGCAAACTTTGCATAGCTGTCGCTTTGGAGCCCCCGAGTATTTTGACCGCTTTGAGGTAATCTGTTAGCCAAGATTCGGGTTCCTGCAATCCGTCGTACTTTTGCTTATTGTGACGCAGTTTGAACCCTTTAGGTACCTGTGTTTTGCGAACCCTGCGGGTAAAGCATGATGCCCCCATCTCTGTTTCTTCGTCTTCGTAGTTCCCTTTGTCCTAGTCGTAGCGGGATCTGTTAACCCGCGCCTGTGTAATGATGTTGCGCATGTCCTTCTCCCATGAACCATGATTTTCCTTCACCGGTGATTTGGATCTATGAGGTTGCGATGCTTTGTGCGGAGATTGTGACATTCAGCTTCTCCTCCCCTGTTGTGGGCTATGCGGCATTTGATCCTATCATGAAAGTTCATGCTGTAGTATCTCCTATTAGCCCGAGGCCTTTTATAGCTGCTTGATGCATGCCTTCCCGTGGATCTCCAGGTGCTGGTTGCGTGGTTAATAGATGGGCTTGTGCTGCTACTAGAGCTGCTTCGGGTGTTTTTGGCATGATATTCCCTATTTCGTCGACCGACAAGAATGATGAGTTGTGGTTATCTTTGTGTCACTGCTCTGCTTCTCCTCTGTTGGGTTCGCGGCGTTGACCTCCACCGGTGTGCGATGAGTTACTGCGTTCATCCTGTAGTATCCTACTTTTCGCGTTTGCTGACTCGTGCCTTCTCCTTATATCACTTCTTTCTCGTAGTAATTGCTTATTTTGCTGATGTAGGGTGTACTGATTCCCCGCTAAGACTTCCCTTCTTGAATCTACCGGTATTGCTGCGCCATAATTTAAAGTTGCCTTGATCATCCGCCATTCTTCTGCTAATAGGTATACTTTTTCTCTATCTGCTACTGCTAACTCTGTCTCTCCATCTTCTTTGTGGTTGGATCCTCGCTCAAAGTTATGCGGGTTGATCACTAGGTTGTTTTCATTATCGACTTCCTCGGATGTGTCGTTTATTATCACATACATCTGATGCCGGTTGTTGGCGTACTGGCTGGCATCTGAATAGAGTTTTGCTTGCTCATCGCTATGTAATCTTAATCCTGACCTCCACGTGTCCTCAGAGCTTCCGGAGACATTGCCGCAGCCGGTGATGAAGTCCTTTTCCGAGGTGTTGCTGACTTTTTCATCAGAAACTGCAGTCGATGAACCCAAACTTTCTTCTAGATCTAAATTCTCCATGATTTTGTCGAGTTCTTCAACTGTGCTTCCTTTTGTAGGCTTGATGCTGACCGGCGAGTTTACCTCGCTGGATGAGCCAGCCGATGTTTCTAGAGTTGCCACGATTGCAGTTTTTCCTGTCGATGGACCCAATTTTATCGGATCTGAAAGGCGTACTGAGCCCAGAGACTCGACGTGAAAGTTGAAACTCCCGATCGTCAGATCCATCTCTTGATCTAGGTTTGCAAAGACCAGAGCTAGGGTTGGTGGATGTGGTTGAAAATCAACGGCTTCAAAGGTTATCTAGTTTCCATCGATCTTCGAGTTGCTCTTTGAAAGAAGCAAAAAAGCTGTCGAATTCATGATTCGGACGCCCAAGGTCCTCACAGTTGGCGCCAATTGACGAGGGTTAACTCGGCAAATGTCCTAGGTGAAGGACTTAGGATCGGGGGAAGAGTACGTCGGATGAACTCGAAGGTAGGGTTTCCGACAAACAAGTTGAATATCGTGTATCAAGAGTAAAACTTAGAATCAATGTCACCTCAATCTCAATCTGTCCCTAGCCGGCTTCTCCTGGCCCCTATTTATAGTTGGCCAGGTCTTGAGGAACCGGTCAGTTCGATACAAATTACAATATGAGTTACAATAATATGATCTTATATTTTGACTATGACTATACTTGGGCCTAGTTTTCATGGGCTTCTACCCAAATGGGCCCCAAGGGTACTAAGATAATGGGATTTGGTAGTCACACACGTACGACGATCATGATGACTTCTGGAATCCCCGTTCTAGCCAAGATTGCAGAAGTAGATGGCGTTGGACTGGGATCCGGAAACTCCGCAGCATGACGGCGTGCAGCGGTGGTGAGATCTCCCACCCGCGCAACCCTTTGGGAGGCCACGCAGGAGAGAGAGGAGGGTGGAGATGGCCGGCGGCCAAGGAGGTGGTGGGAGGCGGCCACAGGGAGGAGGGGCTCGTGGAACTTGTGTGTTCTCCTCCTCCCCTGGGGCCCCCTTTATATAGGGGGGGTGCACCCTTACCCCTCTACCAAGGCAGCCAAAGGCGGCAGCCAAGGGGAGGGTTAGGGCGGCGGCGGCCAGGGTGGGGATAGGCTGACCGGCCCCCAAAACCCTAACCCTGGCCGACTAGGGCCAGGGCCCAAGGCGCCCCTCTCCTTTTTTTCCTTGATGGGATTCTTTTCCAAAAAGGCCCATTAGGTGTCTTCCCTATTTTTAATTATTTAATTAATATCAATTCATTTAATTAATATCAATTAACTCATAATTAAATCTCCGTTACTCCGAAACACTTTCGGACTTCATCGAAAACTCTTTCAAACTTCAACGAAACTATTTTGGAATCCACTGAAACTATTCCGGAATCTGCCGAAACTATTTTGGACTTAGTTGGAACTATTCCCTCTCTCATAAATCATCACACGATGTTTCTGAATATTATCAAACCATCTCGAGCATCGAGATCCCTTAAGTGTGTTACCCGACGGTTCGAGAATGCTACAGACATTACCGAGAACTCTCTCTGGTAAATGATCATCAATCGGATCCGAAGATCCCTGATGATCCCTGTGCATGCTACAAAGTTCTTTTAGTCGTTGTACCATAAACGTCGATGTACCTTTCCCTTTGCTTTGCTAATACTAGCATAACCTAAGATCTGATCATCGGTATTCCCAATACCTCATTCAATCTTATTACCGGCTATCGCTATTTACTCGTACCGTGATAATCCTTCTCCATGACCTAGTCACATGTTGCGCAGCTTTGATGTATTCTTACCGAGTGGGCCCAGAGTATCATATCCGTCATGCAGATGAGCAAATCCCGCTATTGGTTTGTACGCCTCAACCTACTCTTTTTGAAACCCAAGAGAAACCTTTTCGGTCACCCTGCTACGGTGTGACAGTTGATGCAATCAAGCTTCCTCCAGAAATACTGATCAAATATAACCTCACGGTCTAAGGATTAAGTTACAACACTTTATTCATATTGCAATGTGAACATCATGACACGACCGTGTTGTAATACTAACTTTGGGTATGTCCACCATGGCATTGTCAAATGGCAAGATCTCATTGTCAATTGGTGTAATGCTCCATGATCGGGAAACCTCGATCATCAGTTAGCCAATGAACTAGCAATTAGAGGATTACTAGGGACTGTTTATCATCTAATACCACAGCTATATCAATGTTTCCGATTGACATAGTTATAGCATAGTATTAAACTTATTATGAACAATATGAAATATGCAAATAAGTCCATTATTATTTTCCTCTATGGCCTATTTCCTTCAAAAAGATGCTTTCGACACCGTTCTGTCACACGATGCATATGTTGTCTATCACTCGGACACCCTTTACCCACATACATCATACTCTTAAAGGAAAACATGTCCTAAGAACTAGTGCAATGGTTTAAAAATATATGTGCTTTCACATATCTCCCATCTACCTACACTTGGTGGTGTCAAGCACCTCATGACATGGTAGACAAGGCTTTATGCATAGATAAATTCATTACATGTATCATAGATGTATTTCCAAAGTATGATAAATGATATGTCTCAAACGTATCTATAATTTTTGATGCTACATGCTTGTTTATACACCATTTGCTTTGTGTTTTTTGTGGCATTTTTATGCATTTTCCGGAACTAACCTATTAACAAGATGCCACAGTGCCAGTTCCCTGTTTTCTGCTGTTTTTATGTTTTAGAAAAGTTACACAGGAAATATTCTCGGAATTGGATGAAACAAAAGCCAAACCTCCTATTTTTACCAAAGCTTCACAAAGACCGAAGATGAGACAGAGGGGGGCCAGGGGCCTAGGCTCACCATAGGGTGGCGTGGCCCAGTCCCTGGCCGCACCACCACATGGTGAGGCCAGGTGGCCCACCTCCTGACGCTGCCCTTTCGCCTATAAAATCCCCTTGAAGGCAAAAACCTAAAGGACGGATCGCTTTTCCTCGAAACATACTGCAAGTCGCTGGTGGCGCGTAGTTGACATGGGAGCTTGTAGTTGATGTGGGAGCTTCTTCTACTTCGTTCCCCGGCAACGGTGCTAGAAAACTGCTTGATGGCTTGTAAGTACAGCCTGTTGGGAACCCCAAGAGGAAGGTATGATGAGCACAGTAGCAAGTCTTCCCTCAATTGTGAAACCAAGGTTTAATTGAACCAGTAAGAGAAAGCCAAACTTCAGAAGGTGATGCTTGCTAGCTTCGTGACACTCCGGACAATGGCGCTAGAAAACTTGTTAATGTCGTGTCTTCCACCAACAACAACGTGAAACCTGCACAACACAAACAAGTACTTTGCTCCCAACTTACGATGAGGTTGTCAATCTCACCGGTTTGCTGTAAACAAGTAAATGAGTGTATCGAGTGGTAATAGGATAATAGTATGCAAGAAAGTAAACAGTGCGAGTAATAGTAAAATGGTAAAGCTATGTAAAGGAAATTGGACCGGGGTCCACATTTCACTAGTGGTGTCTCTCCATAAGATAAATAAAGCATGCTGGGTAAACAAATTACAGTTGGGCAATTGATGGAGTAAAGATAACGTACATACATCACGAGGATCACTATGAGGCTTACTCTGGGCATTACGACAAAATACATAGACCGCCATCCAAATGCATCTATGACTAAAAATTCACTCGCGGGGAATGGTCCGAGGACCCCTTGAGAATTAAGTTGCGAACAACAGATAATTGCATTAAGCAAAGTGCGTAATGTAAACAAAGCAAATGTCCTTGGACACAAGAATGTTGTTTTCTCCCTAGTGGCAACAGCACAACTACAATCTTAGAGGTTTCTGTCACTCCCCCAAATTAAATAGAGGCATGAACCCAACTATCGAGCATAAATACTCCCTCTTGGAGTCACTAGCATCTACTCGGCAAAGATAGCTACTAGCAACAGAAAGCATGCAAGATCATAAACAACATAGAGATAACATAAGATAAAATTTAGCACATCAACTTGACATAGTACCAATACTCATCGGATCCCAACAAACACGACATGTATGATTACATAAAGATGATCTTGATCATGTAGGGCAGCTCACAAGATCTAAACATGAAGCCCATGGTGGAGAAGTGCTTGCTGTTTTATGGTGCCAAGTTGACGGGGGAAAATATAGTTGATGTAGGAGTTTCTTCTTTCCCAGGCAACAGCGCCAGAAAACTTGTTGATGGCGCGGTGATGATGGTGCCAGAAAACTTATTGGCGTTTGTTGATGAAGTAAAAATGACCGTCCAGTTGGAAACCCCAAGAGAAGGTTTGATGAATATAGCAGCAAGTTTTCCCTTAGTTATGAAACCAAGGTAGTCAATCTAGTAGGAGGGAGACAAACGACCGAAGGTGATGCCCACTAGCTGTATGATGCTCTAACAAGGGCGCTGTTAACGATAACTTGTTAGCGCGTCTTCAACCAGTAGCAACGTGGAACCTGCACACAACACAACCAAATACTTTGTTCCCAACTTACGATGAGGTTGTCAATCTCACCGATTTGCTTGAAATAGAGGGTATGAGCGTATCGAATGGAAAGTGATAATAGTATGCGAGTAAAGTAAATAGTGCGAGTAAAGTAAACAGGTGATGGCAATATAAAGGAAATAGGACCGGGGTCCACAGTTCACTAGTGGTGTCTCTCCATAAGATAAAATAATACATGCTGGGTAAACAAATTATAGTTGGGCAATTGATAGAATAAAGATAACGTGCATATGTCGAGAGGATCACTATGAGATTTACTCTGGGCATTACAACAAGATACATAGACCGCCATCCAACTGCATCTATGACTAATAATCCACTTGTGGCGAATCAATCCGAGAACTCCACAAGTATTAAGTTGCGAACAACAGATAATTGCATTAAGCAACGTGTGTAATGTAAACAAAGCATATGCCCTTGAGCATATGAATGTTGTTTTCCCCCTAGTAGCAACAGCACATCTACAACCTTAGAGGTTTATGTCACTCCCCCAGATTAAATAGAGGCATGAACCCACTATCGAGCATAAATACCCGCTCTTGGAGTCACTAGCAACTACTCGGCCAAGATAGCTACTAACAATGGAGAGCATGCAAGATCATAAACAACATAGAGATAACATAAGATAATATTCAGTACATCAACTCAATCATAACACCAATATTCATCGGATCCCAACAAACACAACATGTAGAATTACATAACGGTGATCTCGATCATGTAAAGCAGCTCACGAGACCTAAACATGAAGCACATGTTGGAGAAGACAACCATCTAGCTACTGCTATGGACCCATAGTCCAAGGTAGACTACTCACTCATCGCTCCGGAGGCAAGCATGGCGATGAAGAAGACCTCCGGTGGCGATTCCCCTCTCCGGCAGGGTGCCGGGAAGAGCTTCTGGACCCTCCCGATCTTCGGGTCGACGGCGGCGGCGGATCGCGATGTGTTCTGGAAAAGTGATCAGGTATTTAGGTTTTTCCCGTCGGGGGGTCTTTATAGGCGAAGGGGTGGCCTCAGAGGTGGACCAGGGGGCCCACACCACCAGGGGGCGCAGGCCAGCCCTAGGCCGCACCACCCTATGGTGTGGCCGCCCTCTGGATCGGCTCCGTCTCCTCTTCGGTGTTCTGGAAGCTCCGTGAAATATCTGGACATCTGGCTTTTGTTTCGTCCAATTCCGAGAATATTTCCTGTGTAACTTTTCTGAAACACAAAAAACAACAGAAAATAGGGAACTGGCACTGTGGCATCTCGTTAATAGGTTAGTTCCAGAAAATGCATAAAAATGCCACGAAGTGTAATGAAACACTAAACAAATGGTGTAAAAACAAGCATGGAGCATCAAAAATTATGGATACGTTGGAGACGTATCAGCATCCCCAAGCTTAACTCCTGCTTGTGCTCGAGTAGGTAAGTGATAACAAAAGAAATAATTTTTGAGGTGACATGCACCTACACAATCTTGACCATATATGTAAGCATTATGCGCTGGGATCAAAAGAACTTTAAACATGGGCATGAAAGATATAATCTTGATAGAAGAAACTTAGCAACCATGTTATAACATGAAAATGAACACAAACAAAATATCATGAAAATGAAACAATGAAAGTCAAACGTGTGTTCAAATCATAAGGAAAAACATACAAATGGTTTTCAGCTTGTCCTTCATGGAGAGCAAAACATAAATGCATAGGACACCTTCAAGTTTATGAGGGCGACTAGATACAAGTAATTTAAGAACAAGTGAAACCAACAATATGAATCAATCAATGAAAACTTTGGGACAATGCACATTATACTCAGAATGACAACTATGCTCTCTTAATGGTGCATAAAAATAGAAGGTGGAGACTCAACATAAAAGTAAAAGAAAGGCCCTTCGTGGAGAGAAGCAGTGATTAAACATGTGCTAGAGCTTTTCATTTCTAAAACAGAGATAAAAATTTGGTTTTGAGAGGTGGTTGTTTCATGTCAACGACTGGCAATGGGGTCTTACTATCTTCCATAATAAACAAGTGAGAGCGGTTCCGAATTCTTTGAAAATTTGGCACATTGGTGCTCTTTTATAAAGCTTTGGCACTCCTCCCCAACATTCACATACCATGGAGGAGTGCCTTTTTTCTTTTCTTTTTTTAGAATTAGATTGCAATGGTCTGACCAGCTCTCATGCAAAATTAATGACGAGCAGATGAAGCTGCCTAGTCGAGGGGTACTTAATTTAATTTGGAAGATAGCAATTCTGACCACTACGTCCCCATGAGCTAAAAACAGTGGCACAAAACGAGAAGTAGTTGAAAGTTTTGAAAGGTAGCACATGAAAATTTACTTGGAATGGCTTACAAATACCATGCATAGGAATTTATAGTGGACACAATGGCAAACTTGGTTTTTAGAAGTTGGATGCACGAGTAGAGCTCATACTCAGTACAAAATGAGGGCTAGCAAAAGACTAGAAGCGACCAACTAAGAGAGCAATAACGGCCATAATCATGCATAGCGACAAAGCAACATTAAAAGAAGCATAAGATGGCATCAAAAGTCAAAAACTAAATGATCATAGAGGCAATGGCGACTTTGTATGAGTCTAACATGTGTGAGCATGCGCCAAGTCAACCCAAATAAAGCATCAAAGGAGAAAACCAAAATAATGCTTCCAAATAATTAAAACAACGCATATTTTTTCAAAGGCTCATTAAGCAATCTCAGTCATTTGAGACAAGTCATGCTACAGAAAAACCACTAAGCATGCTATCAAAAAGACATCAAGCATGACATGCAAAAGCCTAGGCCGCGGTCTACACAAGCTCCTTCTTGTACCACTTTTTTGCATAAAGCTTTTTCTCTTTTCCAACACCATTTGAACTTTTTGTAAACAACTCTTTTGATGAAAACCAACATGGACCAGAGGTCAAAAAACACCTTGATGAAAAGATATAACAATATCTGAACACAAATCAAGGCAAAAATCAAAAGCTAAACGCAGTTCTAGAAAAAGAAAACACTCACGGAAACGAATAGAGTGAAAAAACGGAGTGTTCTTGGCAAATGAAAAGCAAGGCAGCTTCTCCAAAATGAATTTGTTGGGGTCCGACCATTTATTGCAGCAAACAAAACTAAACAAAACTGAAAACTAAAAACAACTGACGCTCCAAGAAAAACGCATAATGCATGAAGCAATAAAAATATAGTGTTATGAAAGGTGACCTGATTTTTGCCGATGAAGAAGGGGTGCCTCGGGGGCATCCCCAAGCTTTGACGCTTGTACTTCTTAGATATTTCTTGGGGTGCTGGGCATCCCCAAGCTTGAGCTTTTGTCCATTCTTCAACTCATCTCATCATTCTCCAATCCCTACACTTGAAAACTTCCTTCATACAAAACTAAACACAAATCTATTAGCAACATTAGTGTAAGCATAACATTGAATCAACCCTTTTTGCTTCAGGTTTCAACTTAAAACCACCACATATAAAGCATATACTACTGTAGCAACTTCCCCAAAAGTTCCGTGATAAAAAGAACTCAAAAAGAAAGCGATAAAGTGGCAAACACAAATATTGGCAGAAATTTGTCAAAACAGAACAGCTGACAAAGGTCGAATTTTTAGAGGGTTTTCTGTTGCTCAAATCAAAAAGTGTTCAACTAACAAAAGTTTGGATATAACCTGGGTCATATGCACAAGAAATAGCAGGTCCAAAATATATTCTGAGAATTTTCATGAATTTTTACGGTGCAGCACCGAAAACAGTTTCAGGACAGCAACATCCCCAAATCTTACCTCACGCAAATTAGAGGCTTCTCTTGGCACAAAAACGAAATAAAAAGGATAAGAAGAGGTTATTACAGTAGTAATAACTTCCAAGACTCAAATAAAAGAAAAATAATTGAATGTAAAAACATTGGGTTATCTCCCAAGAGTGCTTTTCTTTAACGCCTTTGAGCTAGGCGCAGAAAGTGCGAATCAAGTAATATCAAGTGATGAAGCATCAAGCTCACAATTTGCTCTAAGAATAGAGTCAAAAAGTAATGTCTTTCTCTTTCTAGGGAAGTGTTCCATACCTTTCTTGAGTGGAAATTGATATTTGATGGTGCCTTCCCTCATATCAATGATGGCACCTACAGTTCGAAGAAAGGGTCTCCCCAAAATAATAGGACATGAAGCATTGCATTCAACATCCATGACAAGAAAATCAACGGGAACAAGGTTATTGTTAACCATAATAAGAACATCATTAATCCTTCCCAAAGGTTTATTCTTAGCAACATCAGCAATAGGAACATCATAATAACACTTTTCAAGCGGTGGTAAATCAAGCATGTCATAAATCTTTCAAGGCATGATAGAAATACTGGCACCTAGATCACATAAAGCATGACAATCAAAACCATTAACATGCATATCAATGATGGGTTCCCAACCATCTTCTAACTTCTAGGGAACAGAAGCTTTTTGCTTCAACTTTTCATCCCTAATTTTCATAAGAGCATTGGTAATATGCTCGGTAAAAGAAACATTTAAAGAACTAGCACTGGGAGTCAAAGCAAGCTTTTGCAAGAACAAAATAACTTCAGATATATTGCAGCCATCAACATCAAAATCTTTAAAGGAAATAGAGCTATCATCTCCTACACTCCAAAAAATTTCAGCACTCTTTTGAGAAAAAGTTTTAGCAGTTTTAGGCTTTTTAACACAAGGAGTGGGAGTTTTCTCTACACCAATCAAAGTAAGAGGATTACTAGCATTAGGAATAACATCATTAGAGGTAATAATGGTACATACCTTCATCTTTCTAGCCATCTCATCTTCTCTTTCCCAACTGGCATGCAATTCTGCTAGCATCCTAACATTTTCATCAATTATAACTTGGATAGCATTAGCAGTAGCAAAAACATTGCTCTCTTTCACCTCATTAGGCAACACTTTTAATTTCAGAAGTTAAACATCATGAGAAAGGCTATCAACTTTAGAAGCAAGAATATCAATTTTTCCTAACTTTTCCTCAACAGACTTGTTAAAAGCATTTTGCTTACCGATGAAGTCCTTGAGCATTACCTCAAGCTCGGAGGGCGCGGCCCTAGTGTTGTTGGAGGAATTACCATAAGAGTTACCATAACCATTACCATTAGTAGAAGGATACGGCCTATAATTATTACTAGCAAAATTGTTCCTATAAGCATTGTTTTTAAAATTATTATTTCTAATGAAGTTTACATCAACATGCTATTCTTCAGCAACCAAAGAGGCCAAAGGAACATTATTAGGATCAACATGAGTCCTATCATTAGAGAGCATAAGCATAATAGCATCAATCTTATCACTCAAGGAAGAGGTTTCCTCAACAGAATTTACCTTCTTACCTTGTGGAGCTCTCTCGGTGTGCCATTCAGAGTAATTTACCATCATATTGTCGAGAAGCTTTGTTGCGGCGCCCAAGGTAAGGGACATAAAAGTGCCTCCAGCAGCTGAATCAAGTAGGTTCCTTGAAGAAAAATTCAGTCCTGCATAAAAAGTTTGAACAATCATCCAAGTAGTCAGTCTATGAGTGGGACAATTCTTTATCATAGATTTCATTCTTTCCCAAGCTTGAGCAACATGTTCATTATCATACTGACTAAACTTCATAATATTGCTATGCAAAGCTATAATCTTAGTAGGAGGATAGTATCTACCAATAAAAGCATCCTTACACTTAGCCCATGAATCAATACTATTTTTAGGCAAAGAGAGCAACCAATCCTTAGCTTTTCCTCTCAAAGAAAAAGGAAACAACTTAAGCTTAATAATATCACTTTCAACATCCTTATATTTCTGCATCTCACATAGCTCAACAAAATTGTTGAGATGAGCTGCAGCATCATCAGTACTAGCACCAAAAAATTGCTCTTTCATAACAAGGTTCAACAAAGCAGGCTTAATCTCATAAAAATTTGTAGCAGGAGCAGGTGGCGCAATAGGAGTGCAGATAAATTCACTATTATTCGTGCTAGTAAAGTCACACAACTTGGTGTTCTCAGGAGTAGCCATTCTAGCAAACTAAAAGCAGACAAGTAAAAACAACTACAAAGGATTCTAATTTTTTTTTGGGTTTTTGATAAAACGATGCAAGTAAAAATAAAGTAAAGAAAAACTTAAAACAAAGTAAAGGATGTGCGTGCGAAAACTCCCCTTGCAGAAGTCTTCTTCCTCCCCGACAACGGCGCCAGAAAACTTGCTTGCTATTTTATGGTGCCAAGTTGACGGGGGAAAATATAGTTGATGTAGGAGTTTCTTCTTTCCCCGGCAACGGCGCCAGAAAACTTGTTGATGGCACGGTGATGATGGTGCCAGAAAACTTGTTGGTGTTTGTTGATGAAGTAAAAATGACCGGACAGTTGGAAACCCCAAGAGAAGGTTTGATGAATATAGCAGCAAGTTTTCCCTCAGTTATGAAACCAAGGTAGTCAATCCAGTAGGAGGGAGACAAACGACCGAAGGTGATGCCCACTAGCTGCGTGATGCTCTAACAAGGGCGCCGTTAATGATAACTTGTTAGCGCGTCTTCAACCAGTAGCAACGTGGAACCTGCACACAACACAACCAAATGCTTTGTTCCCAACTTACGATGAGGTTGTCAATCTCACCAGTTTGCTTGAAACAAAGGGTATGAGCGTATCGAGTGGAAAGTGATAATAGTATGCGAGTAAAGTAAATAGTGTGAGTAAAGTAAACAGGTGATGGCAATATAAAGGAAATAGGACCGGGGTCCATAGTTCACTAGTGGTGTCTCTCCATAAGATAAAATAATACATGCTGGGTAAACAAATTACAGTTGGGCAATTGATAGAATAGAGACAACGTGCATATGTCGAGAGGATCACTATGAGATTTACTCTGGGCATTACAACAAGATACATAGACCGCCATCCAACTGCATCTATGACTAATAATCCACTTGTGGCGAATCAATCCGAGAACTCCACAAGTATTAAGTTGCGAACAACAGATAATTGCATTAAGCAAAGTGTGTAATGTAAACAAAGCATATGCCCTTGTGCATATGAATGTTGTTTTCCCCCTAGTAGCAACAACACATCTACAACCTTAGAGGTTTCTGTCACTCCCCCAGATTAAATAGAGGCATGAACCCACTATCGAGCATAAATACCCCCTCTTGGAGTCACTAGCAACTACTCGGCCAAGATAGCTACTAACAACGGAGAGCATGCAAGATCATAAACAACATAGAGATAACATAAGATAATATTCAGTACATCAACTCAATCATAACACCAATATTCATCGGATCCCAACAAACACAACATGTAGAATTACATAACGGTGATCTCGATCATGTAAAGCAGCTCACGAGACCTAAACATGAAGCACATGGTGGAGAAGACAACCATCTAGCTACTGCTATGGACCCATAGTCCAAGGTAGACTACTCACTCATCGCTCCGGAGGCAAGCATGGCGATGAAGAAGACCTCCGGTGGCGATTCCCCTCTCCGGCAGGGTGCCGGGAAGAGCTTCTGGACCCTCCCGATCTTCGGGTCGATGGCGGCGGCGGATCGCGATGTGTTCTAGAAAAGTGATCGGGTATTTAGGTTTTTCCCGTCGGGGGGTCTTTATAGGCGAAGGGGCGGCATCAGAGGTGGACCAGGGGGCCCACACCACCAGGGGGCGCGGGCCAGCCCTAGGCCGCGCCACCCTATGGTGTGGCCGCCCTCTGGCTCGGCTCCGTCTCCTCTTCGGTGTTCTAGAAGCTCCGTGAAATATCTGGACGTCTGGCTTTTGTTTCGTCCAATTCTGAGAATATTTCCTATGTAACTTTTCTGAAACACAAAAACAGCAGAAAACAGGGAACTGGCACTGTGGCATCTCGTTAATAGGTTAGTTCCGGAAAATGCATAAAAATGCCACGAAGTGTAACGAAACACTAAACAAATGGTGTAAAAACAAGCATGGAGCATCAAAAATTATGGATACGTTGGAGACGTATCAAGAAGACAACCATCTAGCTACTGCTATGGACCCGTAGTCCAAGGTAGACTACTCACACATCACTCCGGAGGCGACCACGGTGGTGGAGAAGGCCTCCGACAGGGATTTCCCTCTCCGGCAGGGTGCGGGGAAGAGCTCCTGGATCCTCCTGATCTCGTTTTGACGACGGCGGCGGCTTGCAGTATGTTTCTGGGAAAAGCGATCCATCCCTTAGGTTTTTCCCGTTGAGGGGTCTTTATAGGCGAAGGGGCGTCGTCAAGAGTGGGGCCAGGCGGGCTCACCATGGGTGGGCGCGGCCAGGGGCTAGGCCGCACCCCCCTGTGGTGTGGCCAGCCTCTGGCCCCCCTCCATCTCATCTTCGGTCTTCGCAAATCTTCGGTAAAAATAGGAGGTTTGGCTTTTGTTTCGTCCAATTCCGAGAATATTACCTATGTAACTTTTCTGAAACACAAAAATAGTAGAAAACAGGGAACTGACACTGTGGCATCTTGTTAATAGGTTAGTTCCAGAAAATGCATAAAAACGCCATGAAGTGTAACAAAATACTAAGCAAATGGTGTAAGAACAAGCATGGAGCATCAAAAATTATAGATACGTTTGAGACGTATCAAGCATCCCCAAGCTTAACTCCTGCTCGTCCTCGAGTAGGTAAGTGATAACAAAAGAATAATTTTTGAGGTGACATGCACCATCACAATCTTGATCATCTAAGTAAGCATTGAGTGCTGAGATCAAAGAACCTAAAACATGGGCATAAAAGACATAATCTTGATAATAAGAACTTAGCAACCATGTTATAACATGAAAAGAAACACAAACGAAAGATCATGAATAATAAAACAATGAAAGTCAAACATGTGTTCAAATCATATGGAAAAACATAGCAAATATTTTCAGCTTGTCCTTCATGGAATAGCAAAACATAAATGCATAGGACACCTTCAAGTTTAAAAGGGCGACTAGATACAAATAATTTAAGAACAAGTGAAACCATAGTCATGAAACAATCAATGATAACTTTGGGACAATGCACATTAAACTCAAAATGGCAACTATGCTATCTTAGACGGTGCAATAAGGTAGAAGGTGGTGACTCAACATAAAAGTAAAAGAAAGGCCCTTCGCAGAGGAAAGCAGTGATTGCAAGTTTTATGAACCTTCAAAAATTATGGTACTTACTAGCTTTGAGCTCTCATTGCCCCCATCATAGGCATCTTGAATGGTTAAAGTAAATGCAAGAACGTTTATGAGCATATGCATGAAAAATTATAAGTTGAAAACCTCGTGTCCCATGAAGTACGAATACCCAAACCTCATGCTACTCGACTTAGAGTCCCAAGCAAGCTCTTGTCATTGTAAGTATACACGTATCATCGAGAACCGCCAACGGGGTACCTCCTTGCTCAATGACATGGAACAAGCCCACATCAAAATGACAGGACAAACAGACAATGAACACCTCGGCATCTCTTTTATTTACCATTGGTATAGCTTTTTATTTTGAGATGCGTCATCGAATGTCCACTATGGGCATGCTGTAAATTTCCACCATGAATGATGCATGGCTTAGATTAGCGGCCCAGGCGTTTCTCTAACACGTATACAAACTCCATGATCCCGCAAGATTCCCAACTTATTCACATCGCGAGTATCCATAAACAAAAGATCACGATATCAACTCAAATAAAAGAAGTGCAATGTTGAAAGCTTACCCCATGACGGCATGGTTTGGCTAATTTCCAACTTACAACTTGCAAGCATAACATCAACATAAAAGAGCCACAATGTCAAAATTTTAAAAGCGAGAAAAGTAAAGTGTGCCATCAGGTTCGTGAGAGCTTTACTGACTAATTTTCACATAACACCAAAAGAGTTTAATTTGAAGGATAGATAAAAGCAAGTCAAATGTACTTTGGAATAGCAAATTGCTAATAGGTATGTATGGTGGATACATTGGAATAACTTGGTTTTTGGGAGTTGGATGCACAAGTAGAGCTCATACTCAGTACGAAATGAGGGCTAGCAAAAGACTGGGAGCGACCAACTAAGAGAGCAATAACGGCCATAATCATGCATAGCGACAAAACATCATTAAGAGAACCATAAAATGGCATCAAAAGTTAAAAACTAAATGATCATAGAGGCCTATGGCGACTTTGTATGAGTCAAACATGTTGTAAGCATGCGCCAAGTCAACCCAAATAAAGCATCAAGGAGAAAACCAAATTAATGCTTCCAAATAATAAAAATAACGCATGATTTTTTCAAAGGCTCATTAAGCAATCTCAGTCATTTGATACAAGTCATGCTACAGCAAAACCACTAAGCATACTATCAAAACGACATCAAGCATGGCATGAAAAAGTCTAAGCCGCAGTCTAAACAAGCTCCTTTTTGTACCACTTTTTGCATGAAACTTTTTGTCTTTTCCAACACCATTCAAACCTTTTTGAAACAACTCTTTTCATGAATACCAACATAGACCAGTGGTCCAAATACACCTTGATGCAAATATAAAACAAGATCTAAACAAAAATCAAGGCAAAAAATGAAAGCTAAATGCAGTTCTAGAAAAAGAGAACACTCGTTGAACGATAAGAGTGAAAAACAGTGTGTTCTTGGCAAATGAAAAGCAAGTTAATCTTCTCCAAAAGAAATTTGTTGGGGTCCAACCATTTATTGCAGCAAACAAAACAAAATAAAACTAGAAGCAAAAGTAAAGACACTCCAAGAAAAATGCATAGTGCATGAAGCAATAAAAATATAGTGTTTTGAAAGGTGACCTGATTTTTGCCGATGAAGAAGGGGTGCCTCGGGGGCATCCCCAAGCTTTGACGCTTGTACCTCTTGGATATTTCTTGGGGTGACATGGGCATCCCCAAGCTTGATCCTTTGTCCATTCTTCAACTCATCTCATCATTCTCAAATCCCTACACTTGAAAACTTCCTTCATATAAAACTTCACACAATTCTATTAGCAACGTTAGCATAAACATAATAATGAATCAACCCTTTTTTGGTTCAGGTTTCAACTCAAAACCACCACATATAAAGCATATACTACTGTAGCAACATCCCCAAAAGTTCCGTGATCAAAAGAACTAAAAAAGAAAGCGATCGAGAGGCAAACACAAATAGTGGCAGAAATCTATCAAAACAGAACAGCTGACAAAGGTCGATTTTTTTGAGGACCTACTGTTGCTCAAATCAAAAAGTGCAGAACTAATGAAAGTTTGGATATAACCTGGGGCATATGCACAAGAAATCGCAGGTCAAAAAGATATTCTGAGAATTTTCACGAATGTTTACGGTGCAGCACCAAAATCTGTTTCAGGACAACAACTTCCCCAAATATTACCTCCCTCAAATTAGAGGTTCTTCTTGGCACAACAACGAAATAAAAAGGATAAGGAGCGGTTATTACAGTAGTAATAACTTCCAAGACTCAAATAAAAGAAAAAGAACTAAAAAAACAATGGGTTATCTCCCAAGAGTGCTTTTCTTTAACGCCTTTGAGCTAGGCGCAGAAAGTGCGAATCAAGTAATATCAAATGATGAAGCATCAAGTTCATAATTTGCTCTAAGAATAGAGTCAACAAGTAATTTCTTCCTCCTTCTAGGGAAGTGTTCCATACATTTCTTGAGTAAGAATTGATATTTGATGGTGCCTTCCTTCATATCAATGATGGCACCTACAGTTCGAAGAAAAGGTCTTCCCAAAATAATAGGACATGAAGCATTACATTCAACATCCATAAAGAGAAAATCAACGGGAACAAGGTTATTTTTAACCATAATAAGAACATCATTAATCCTTCCCAAAGGTTTATTCTTAGCAACATCAGCAAGAGGAACATCAAAATAACATTTTTCAAGCGGTGGTAAACCAAGCATGTCATAAATCTTTCTAGGCATAACAGAAATAGTAGCACCTAGATCACATAAAGCATGGCAATCAAAACCATTAACATGCATATCAATGATGGGCTCCCAACCATCTTCTAACTTCTTGGGAATAGAAGCTTTTTGCTTCAACGTTTCCTCCCTGATTTTAATGAGAGCATTTGTAATATGATTTGTAAAAGCAATATTCAAAGAGCTAGCATTAGGACTCAAAGCAAGCTTTTGTAAGAACAAAATAACTTCAGATATATTGCAGCCATCAACATCAAAATCATTAAAAGAAATTGAGCTTTCATCTCCTACACTCCGAAAAATTTCAGCACTCTTTTGAGAAAAAGTTTTTTGCAGTTTTGGGCTTTTTAACACAAGGAGTAGGAGTTTTCTCTACACCAATCAAAGTAAGAGGATTGCTAGCATGTGTAACAACATCATTAGAGGTACTAATAGTACATACCTTCATCTTTCTAGCCATCTCATCTTCTCTTTTCCACCTGGCATGCAATTCTAGTAACATCCTAACATTTTCATCAATCTTAACTTGAATAGCATTAGTAGCAGCAAAAGTATTATTTTCCTTCACATCATTAGGCAACACTTTTAGTTTCAGAAGTTCAACATCAAGAGCAAGGCTATCAACTTTAGAAGCAAGAATATCAATTTTATCCAACTTTTCCTCAACAGACTTGTTAAAAGCAGTTTGCTTACCGATGAAGTCCTTGAGCATGACTTCAAGCTCAGAGGGCGCGCCCCTAGTGTTGTTGGAGGAATTACCATAAGAGTTACCATAACCATTACCATTGGTAGAAGGATACGGCCTATAATTGTTGCTAGCAAAATTGTTCCTATAAGCATTGTTGTTGAAATTATTATTTCTAATGAAGTTTACATCAACATGCTCTTTTTGAGCAACCAAAGAGGCCAAAGGAACATTATTAGGATTAACATGAGTTCTATCATTAGAAAGCATAAGCATAATATCATCAATCTTATCACTCAAGGAAGAGGTTTTCTGGTGACCCCGGGTTCTAAGCTATACAGAGATGTTATGTGTATTAGTCACGCTAGCAACGAGTGATACTGGGGTTACCAGTCCCAGGCCGGAACACCATCGGCAGGCAGGCTGGAATTAAACATCGGCTCTACACATCTCGAAGCGCCGTGAAACTAATCATAACCAAGACTGCATAACAGAGAGCTCGAGAATCTTAAACCCCTCTCGTGCACTTTATATCCATACACGCATCATGCACGAGATGGGTAACCAAAGTTGGTACACAACAGTGACTCTACGACTCAAAGGTAATAATGTAAAGCTCTTACCTGAGCAAAGATCCAAAGAACTACAAACAGAGGTCACTGACCAACATTACATCAGACAACGGAAGGAAGGTTATGCTATTAGACATAGCAAGGATAACATGGCCTAAGAGGCCAGAAGCATAACAACGACAACCCATTCCGCAGCCCCAAGCTGCTGTTTGGGAACCCCAAGCTACTCGTCGGTGTTGATCGTCGTATGGATCTCACCTTTGTTGCGGAACTTACTCTGCAGCAAAAATATCAACAAAGGGGGGGGGGTGAGTACATAGGGTACTCAGCAAGACTTACGTATCCTATTAGCTAAACTTGGTTAAGAAAGGCTTTCTGTGGAGTTGTTTGCATAAAGCCATCTTTATTTGCATAAAACAAGTAAGAGTAGAAGCTCGACTACTCAGAATTTTTAAAAGTAGTAAGAAAGCGATATCTTTGATCAATAAGACATCCACTGAATCAATATCAGCTGAACCTGTCCACTAGGATTACATCCTCGAAACCCCAGAGGAGAGCAATCCTATTCACACTTTGCTTTTCAAGTTTTACGATCAGGTTAAAGTTCTCTATGATCAAGCATCTGTCTCCAAGTCGTCCATAACCGTGGACACGGCTTTTCGAAAAGATTTAACCCTGCAGGGGTGTACAACTTTACCCACACGTGACGACCGTCCCCTGGACCCTCCGGAAGGATCTTAGCGGAGTGATGGTCGCCTACAACCTTTACCTCACGTCGACCTATTCCATGAGCCACGCCAAAAGGTTCTAGCCGCCATCGCGAGATCGGCCGTTCTCGGACGCGGAACCGTTTGTTGCACGGCGAGGTTGGTTTACCAGAGGAATCCGCCTCAATCAACCTCGGCTGCATTCCTGTATGATGCACCTCTTCTCTTTTCCATCTCTTTCCAAAACATTTTCAATGCGTATGCCAAATGGAAAGCCCGAACTAGGTAGCTCATGGATAAGTCTAAGCAAGTTAGTGAGTCGACGGGAGTCCCATACCTCCACGTGTGGTCGTACGCTCAGTCTTGGATCAAGAGACAAGAACTCGGGTCCTAGGGCGACAAGAATGAGTCAAACAACCACATCCCAATGTGGCGGCTCATCCAAGCCTTTTAGCATGTTTCAACACACAACTCTCATCACACCATGTCATCATGTCATACTAGATTCATTTGCAGCTCTGACTCATTATCTATATGTACCAGAGTAAACAACTAAGCATGGCTAAGCATTTCAGATATATAAAAGCTCTAGCGACGCGCACAAGCAAAACCTAGTCATGCTAGGAGCAGTGGATCAGGGTATTTTAGTCGACAAGAATGGAACATGCTTTAGATAGGTTAACTCTACCTATCGATAAAAGACAGTTGAACCATGTGGTACAAAATAGTAAGTTTTGAAATACTTTGAAACATAGGTTCAGAGGGGGGCTGCTTGCCTTGTTTGTTGATAACCAAATAAAAATAGATCTTCGGGATTCTTCTTCTTGAATTGTTCATCGACGGATAAGTATTGATCTTCCAGTGTTGTCGATCTTGAGATCGGATCGTTGCTCGCATCAACTTCGGATCCTACCGGGGAGAAACAGAAACATACCGGAAAAGAAATAGCAGTCAAGCATGGCATCGATGCGCAAGCAATAATGATGATATGACATATTTAGAATGCATGAAATAAACCCTACGACAAGAATAATAGATTGGAAGGGTTTCAGACGCTTCAGAGTAGCAATCCGACGAACCCTAATTTATCATAAGGGGTTCCGATTAGTTCTTCTAATATAAACAGGGTTCAGAGTTGTATAACCATGCATGATTCTGATACAAAAATGTAGATCACATTTTTAGGAACATTTTGATAGGTCATTTGCATTTTTTCAACAAGCAGATATTATTCTATGATTTTTACGAGATTTAAACTCTTGCAGCCATTTTTCTCGAAAAAGAGACATTGTGCTAAACTTTTTGTACTCGGGCCTTTTGACCCACTGAAGCTGACAGGGGGCCCGGCCACCTCAGCCAACGTGCTGACCAGGTCGGCTGGGTCAAAGACCCAGCCCGACCTTCTTCTCTGGCGCCAGTAATGGCGGCGACCAGAGGGGCGGCGGCGCTAGGGCCTAAGAGGAGGAGGGGGAAACGGTCTAGGAGGACCTCCGGCTTACCCTGAGCTCGCCGGCGAGGCAGGCTTGACCAGAGAGAGGCCGGCGGCGAGGAATTTGACGGCGGCGGCGGTCAGGACCTGCGGGGGAAACGGCGGCGCTGGCGGCGACTCGAGGCGCGGGGCTCGATTCCGGTTGCAGGGGAGAAGAGGAGGGCGAGGCGGAGCTTCTCAGCAAGTCAGCGGAGCTCGGGGCCGCTCCTAGTGGCGGCGGAGGATGACGGCCATGGCGGGTGCTCGGTTACTGGGAGCTTTTTTTTCACGGGAGAGAGAGCAGAGAAAAGGGAGAGGGCAACGGGGAAGAAAGAAGGATGGGGCGGCGTCGTGGCGTCGATATGCATCTCCAGGGCTCCTCGGTGGCCTAAGCGGCAAGCAGGAGGTGGCCACGGCGGCCACCTGGGAGCCTCCACGCAGGTGCTCCACGATGAAGACAAACGAATAAATGCAAAAAGCCCCTGGCTTTGGGGAAACTCCCTGGGACTTAGAAACAACACTAGTTTTTGCAATTTTTGGTGATTTAAATTTGTTCAAACAATTCTGAGAACTTTAGGGTCTTTTCTGATAAATAGCAAAAGCTCAAATTGATTTTATCTTGACACTTAGAAACAATTGAACTCATTTTGCAAATATACAAATAAAGTTTGAGTTTGGGTCAAATTGTAGGGTTTCCACTTCAATTTTTAAATGCAAAATTTTCTTAGTGGATTTTAAATGATGCTAATGATGCTAATGTTCTTAATTACAAACATGGGATGTTACAGTTCTACCCACCTTACAAGAATCTCGACCCCGAGATTCCTAGGTAAGAAAAGAGGGAAGGGGTTACAACGATCTTCAAAAGTTCATGATGATCTTCTCTCTTGAAGAGGTTGATCCACGTTATCATGAAACTTCAATTCCTTCCTTCATGATTCTTACTCAACTGAACAGAGGGAGAGGGGGAACAACTGTAGAAAGATGGATCTTTGAGAAGATCGAGTATCTCATGGTCAACTCATGGAATGAATGATCATAAACATATTTTGAGCTGGCAAACATGAAACACCTAAAGGTATGAGAAGGAATGGGAAAGTTTCAAGTTTGGTACGCAAAGCCATGAGTACATTTGAGTGGTACTCGCAAACCATCAGCAGGGAAGCATTGGGTTTGCTATATGGTTGTAGGAAAAGAAGGCTCAACTCTAGTTTGCTTTCTTTGAAACATGGTTTCTCGTGTCGATATAGCATGTGTAGAACCTTGTTCTACGACATTTCGATATCCTTATTAAAAACTATTAGAATTTTTTTTAGTAAAACTCCGAAAAGAGGTAACCCAAAGGGAAGGGTGAAACAATGGTCAACGAAGTGTGAAAGATTAGCCATGGAGTGGAATTGGTTCTTATACCATGAAGGGGTACACTGTTGAATTGGGAGACTCGTAGAACACCCATGATTAAAAGTCTTGGGCCATCATGTGACTGACGAATTCACACAATGTGTTAGATGATTAGAACTTCAAGTATAGACAAAGGGAAGGTGAAGCACTTGAAGTGTGAAATATCATCCATAGGGTGGATTTGATCCAAAAGGAGTTGTTTCCACAAGGGAAAGTTTCTACAAGATTTACTAGGATGCATTTAGAAACTTTGATTCCAATGTTATGTATACCAATATCAAGCTTTAGAATAGCCATCTATCAGTCATCAAGTAAAGGTCGGACTTTGAGATTGAAAGAGGGACAATAAGGGCAACTTCTTGAATAAGTCACTTGAAATCCTCATGGAGAGTGGTTGTTCTTGAGAAATCAAGGGATGACCGAAATAGGCCTTCCGGCTAATTGTGTCAACCACAACATCAACCTTGCCGAATTTCAAAGAGACCTATGTCAAAACCTTGAGGAACACTAACCATCATTGCTGCTTGAGATTCAGCTCTGTTTAGATGTAATCATACTTCCGACCTAGTATTTCTGAATGGAAAGTTCCAATGGATGCCATCGGGTAGCGTTGCTAGATTCTCAAGATATGGCTACAATGTAGAGCTCTGAGAAGATAAGTAAGATTGTGATTGTCCAAAGACAATTGTACCAGCAAGAGCTTATTGCAATGAAACGCAACCGAGTCCTTGTTGGGAGAACATGAAAGAAGATAGTGAAGGTCTTGAATAAATTAGTCAGTGGCTTGTTGTGCATATAGGAATTTTCAAGAAGATGGAGGCAACAACCTGTCATCTCAAGAATAATCCGCACATGCATGACCAATTCGAGATGATTCCCGAGGGAACAAAGTAAATTCTTCTTGAATTCACGGCGACATCTTTCAACAATTGCACGTGAATCAGGGAGAGAAGTCACTTCAAACATCCAGAACACATACTTCGTGATGACACAAATATGGTTCTAACGAGTTTCCAACATTTATGCCAAATGTCCAATATGAATGTCTTCAAACATGGAGAAAGTAAGGATGTTGTCGATGGGCTCAACAACAAACTTATTTATATGCTCCAATAAGATGGACTCATATGTTGCAGGAACAAGGCAAAAGTATTGGTCAGACCGAAAGGAATGATGATGTACTCAAGTGAAAACCACAAGTAGAAACACCATCAAGATAATCCTTGGGCTGAGTTTGATTTGACGATAGCCCAAACTCAAATCAAAGATTGGGAGGATAGCATATCTAAAAGATGATACTATCTTGCTTCAACACGAACAAAAGTAGACATCCCTTTAAGAACGAACAAAGTCAGATAAAGCTTTTGTCTTTCAACTCTCCAAGTTGTTGTTTAAGCTCAACCAACTAGTTTAGGGGAGCCAGAATAGATTCTTGGAGAAAAGAGCGATTCAGAGAACCAGTTTACTCATGAACTTGACAACACGGTCATGTGAAAACATGGCAATACTTCTAGAAAGACATCCAGAATATCACGAACCACCGGTATGTCACTGAGTTCAAGAGGGAATCTTGATTTAGACGGAAAGGAATGTAGTCTTGAGAGTTTTGGCACAAACCTAACTCCTTGACCAAAGATGTGTGCCTGAATAGACTTGGCAACATAGTCCAACTTCGCTTAGCGATCGGTTAACCAATCATGCTAAGAATGATGCAAATGTCCTTGGGATTTCAAAGCAATATGATTTACTAAGGATCTCGGATGGCCACAACAATATGCATACCCAACATTCCAAGCATGACCCGCTCGGAGAAAGGGTGAGCAAAGATGTGTAAGAGCATCACTTCATCAAGTAAGGCCATGAGACTTTGCACAACCTCTTGGTATAAAAGAGTGTGATACTCTAAGGTGGAACAGAGCAGAAGCTACATAGAGCTTATATTCTGTGGATTACAACACTTTGACCTGGTCCTAGAAATGGGCGAGGTACTGGAGTTTGTTTCTCCTGATATTTTGGGGTGGAATGGCTTGACATCAAGAGTAATATGCACTAGAGGACACCAATGCAATTTACAACTTGGCTACCAACTGGCAGACGATGGATCAGAAAGCAGCTTAAGAGAAGGAACACACTTAGAAGGAATCCTTAGATTTGGATGCACAAGTTAACATCTCATGTAAACCAATGCTGAAAGGAAGGGTCTTGCAGAGTCACGGATATAGAGATGAGACTCACACAGAGAACTATTGTCGTGATCCATTTGATTCCATGAGAGAACATTTGTCATAGCTAGTGGAAGGGGAAGTCCTTTGTTGCAAGCAATTCAATTAGGACTACAACCACAAGCTTAAAAGGAAAACCATATTGAGTTAAGGTAGGACCATTAACACAAAGGGTTCAACCGAATGGATCTTGGGTTAAAGGTCAGCTTCATGTACTGGAATCTAGCACAATCCGGGACCTTCGGTTCAAGTCAATGGGTAAAACATGAAGAAAGGAGTAACTACTAACTGAGCAACTCAGAGGATGCCATAGGGTAGTAATCACAAGGTAGCTTCCAGAACAAGGTACAGATTCTAAAGTACCAAACAGATAGAGAAGCTTACAAGGTGAAAGAAATCCTTGAAGCATAGAACATAGTGATGTGGAACCCACAAAACAGAGAGATCATGATGGAAAGAAATCTTCTAGTTGCATCTTCTTGTATTAGCTGGTAGTATGAAGAATACTATGTAGGTCAACTGGTTTAGAAACGACATGCCCACGAGGGACCTAAATTTTGAATGACTAGAAGAGATAGAAAAACCTTTTCTAAATCAACATGAAAGGATACGGAAGCTTAGAACTAAGATCGATGGAGATAAGGAGTAAAAAGAAACCTTACCTACATTTTGCAACTCATTTTTAGCTTTCAAATAGTTTTCACAACACTAGACTCAACAACGGCCAATAACAAGGGTTTCCTACAGACAGTCCTGCTCTGATACCAAAACCTGTGGTGACCCCGGGTTCTAAGCTATACAGAGATGTTATGTGTATTAGTCACGCTAGCAACGAGTGATACTGGGATTACCAGTCCCAGGCCGGAACACCATCGGCAGGCAGGCCGGAATTAAACATCGGCTCTACACATCTCGAAGCGCCGTGAAACTAATCATAACCAAGACTGCATAACAGAGAGCTCGAGAATCTTAAACCCCTCTCGTGCACTTTATATCCATACACGCATCATGCACGAGATGGGTAACCAAAGTTGGTACACAACAGTGACTCTACGACTCAAAGGTAATAATGTAAAGCTCTTACCTGAGCAAAGATCCAAAGAACTACAAACAGAGGTCACTGACCAACATTACATCAGACAACGGAAGGAAGGTTATGCTATTAGACATAGCAAGGATAACATGGCCTAAGAGGCCAGAAGCATAACAGCGACAACCCATTCCGCAGCCCCAAGCTGCTGTCTGGGAACCCCAAGCTACTCGTCGGTGTTGATCGTCGTATGGATCTCACCTTTGTTGCGGAACTTACTCTGCAGCAAAAATATCAACAAAGGGGGGGTGAGTACATAGGGTACTCAGCAAGACTTACGTATCCTATTAGCTAAACTTGGTTAAGAAAGGCTTTCTGTGGAGTTGTTTGCATAAAGCCATCTTTATTTGCATAAAACAAGTAAGAGTAGAAGCTCGACTACTCAGAATTTTTAAAAGTAGTAAGAAAGCGATATCTTTGATCAATAAGACATCCACCAAATCAATATCAGCTGAACCTGTCCACTAGGATTACATCCTCGAAACCCCAGAGGAGAGCAATCCTATTCACACTTTGCTTTTCAAGTTTTACGATCAGGTTAAAGTTCTCTATGATCAAGCATCTGTCTCCAAGTCGTCCATAACCGTGGACACGGCTTTTCGAAAAGATTTAACCCTGCAAGGGTGTACAACTTTACCCACACGTGACGACCGTCCCCTGGACCCTCCGGAAGGATCTTAGCGGAGTGATAGTCGCCTACAACCTTTACCTCACGTCGACCTATTCCATGAGCCACGCCAAAAGGTTCTAGCCGCCATCGCGAGATCGGCCGTTCTCGGACGCGGAACCGTTTGTTGCACGGCGAGGTTGGTTTACCAGAGGAATCCGCCTCAATCAACCTCGGCTGCATTCCTGTATGATGCACCTCTTCTCTTTTCCATCTCTTTCCAAAACATTTTCAATGCGTATGCCAAATGGAAAGCCCGAACTAGGTAGCTCATGGATAAGTCTAAGCAAGTTAGTGAGTCGACGGGAGTCCCATACCTCCACGTGTGGTCGTACGCTCAGTCTTGGATCAAGAGACAAGAACTCGGGTCCTAGGGCGACAAGAATGAGTCAAACAACCACATCCCAATGTGGCGGCTCATCCAAGCCTTTTAGCATGTTTCAACACACAACTCTCATCACACCATGTCATCCTGTCATACTAGATTCATTTGCAGCTCTGACTCATTATCTATATGTACCAGAGTAAACAACTAAGCATGGCTAAGCATTTCAGATATATAAAAGCTCTAGCGACGCACACAAGCAAAACCTAGTCATGCTAGGAGCAGTGGATCAGGGTATTTTAGTCGACAAGAATGGAACATGCTTTAGATAGGTTAACTCTACCTATCGATAAAAGACAGTTGAACCATGTGGTACAAAATAGTAAGTTTTGAAATACTTTGAAACATAGGTTCAGAGGGGGGCTGCTTGCCTTGTTTGTTGATAACCAAATAAAAATAGATCTTCGGGATTCTTCTTCTTGAATTGTTCATCGACGGATAAGTATTGATCTTCCGGTGTTGTCGATCTTGAGATCGGATCGTTGCTCGCATCAACTCCGGATCCTACCGGGGAGAAACAGAAACATACCGGAAAAGAAATAGCAGTCAAGCATGGCATCGATGCGCAAGCAATAATGATGATATGACATATTTAGAATGCATGAAATAAACCCTACGACAAGAATAATAGATTGGAAGGGTTTCAGACGCTTCAGAGTAGCAATCCGACGAACCCTAATTTATCATAAGGGGTTCCGATTAGTTCTTCTAATATAAACAGGGTTCAGAGTTGTATAACCATGCATGATTCTGATACAAAAATGTAGATCACATTTTTAGGAACATTTTGATAGGTCATTTGCATTTTTTCAACAAGCAGATATTATTCTATGATTTTTACGAGATTTAAACTCTTGCAGCCATTTTTCTAGAAAAAGAGACATTGTGCTAAACTTTTTGTACTCAGGCCTTTTGACCCACTGAAGCTGACAGGGGGCCCGGCCACCTCAGCCAACGTGCTGACCAGGTCGGCTGGGTCAAAGACCCAGCCCGACCTTCTTCTCTGGCGCCAGTAATGGCGGCGACCAGAGGGGCGGCGGCGCTAGGGCCTAAGAGGAGGAGGAGGGGGAAACGGTCCAGGAGGACCTCCGGCTTACCCTGAGCTCGCCGGCGAGGCAGGCTTGACCGGAGAGAGGCCGGCGGCGAGGAATTTGACGGCGGCGGCGGTCAGGACCTGCGGGGGAAACGGCGGCGCTGGCGGCGACTCGAGGCGCGGGGGCTCGATTCCGGTTGCAGGGGAGAAGAGGAGGGCGAGGCGGAGCTTCTCAGCAAGTCAGCGGAGCTCGGGGCCGCTCCTAGTGGCGGCGGAGGATGACGGCCATGGCGGGTGCTCGGTTACTGGGAGCTTTTTTTTCACGGGAGAGAGAGCAGAGAAAAGGGAGAGGGCAACGGGGAAGAAAGAAGGATGGGGCGGCGTCGTGGCGTCGATATGCATCTCCAGGGCTCCTCGGTGGCCTAAGCGGCAAGCAGGAGGTGGCCACGGCGGCCACCTGGGAGCCTCCACGCAGGTGCTCCACGATGAAGACAAACGAATAAATGCAAAAAGCCCCCTGGCTTTGGGGAAACTCCCTGGGACTTAGAAACAACACTAGTTTTTGCAATTTTTGGTGATTTAAATTTGTTCAAACAATTCTGAGAACTTTAGGGTCTTTTCTGATAAATAGCAAAAGCTCAAATTGATTTTATCTTGACACTTAGAAACAATTGAACTCATTTTGCAAATATACAAATAAAGTTTGAGTTTGGGTCAAATTGTAGGGTTTCCACTTCAATTTTTAAATGCAAAATTTTCTTAGTGGATTTTAAATGATGCTAATGATGCAAATGTTCTTAATTACAAACATGGGATGTTACAGGTTTCCTCAACAGAATTTACCTTCTTACCTTATGGAGCTCTCTCGGTGTGCCACTCAGAATAATTTACCATCATATTGTCAAGAAGCTTTGTTGCGGCGCCCAAGGTAAGGGACATAAAAGTGCCTCTAGCAGCTGAATCCAATAGATTTCTTGAAGAAAAATTCAGTCCTGCATAAAAATTTGGACAATCATCCAAGTAGTCAGTCCATGAGTAGGGCAATTCTTTATCATAGATTTCATTCTTTCCCAAGCTTGAGCAACATGTTCATTATCAAACTGTCTAAACTTCATAATATCACTACGCAAAGCTATAATCTTAGCAGGAGGATAGTATTTTCCAATAAAAGCATCCTTACACTTATCCCAAGAATCAATACTATTTCTAGGCAAAGATAGCAACCAATCCTTAGCTCTTTCTCTTAAAGACAAAGGAAACAACTTAAGCTTAATAATATTACCATCTACATCCTTATACTTTTGCATCTCACATAGCTCAACAAAATTGTTGAGATGAGCTGCAGCATCATCCGAACTGGCACCAGAAAATTGCTCTTTCATAACAAGATTCAACAAAGCAGGTTTGATCTCATAAAAATTTGCCTCAGGAGCAGGTGGCACAATAGGAGTGCAGATAAAATCATTGTTTTTGGTGCTAGTAAAGTCACACAACTTGGTGTTTTCAGGAGTACCCATTCTAGCAAAACTAAAAGCAAGTAAATAAAAGCAACTATAAAGGAGACTAATTTTTTGTATTTTTGATAAAAAGATGCAAGCAAAAATAAAGTAAAGCAAAACAAAAAAAAAGTAAAAGATTGTGCGTGCGAGACTCCCCTTGCAGAAGTCTTCTTCCTCCCCGGCAACGGCACCATAAAACTTGTTGGTAGCGCGTAGTTGACGTGGGAGCTTTTAGTTGATGTGGGAGCTTCTTCTTCTTTGTTCCCCGGCAACGGCGCCAGAAAACAGCTTGATGGCTTGTAAGTACAGCCCGTTAGGAACCCTAAGAGGAAGGTATGATGAGCACAGTAGCAAGTCTTCCCTCAGTTGTGAAACCAAGGTTTAATCAAACCAGTAGGAGAAAGCCAAACTTCAGAAGGTGATGCTTGCTAGCTTCGTGACACTCCGGACAATGGCGCCAGAAAACTTGTTAACGGTGTGTCTTCCACCAACAGCAACGTGAAACCTGCACAACACAAACAAGTACTTTGCTCCTAACTTACGATGAGGTTGTCAATCTCACCGGTTTGTTGTAAATAAAGGAATGAGCGTATCGAGTGATAATAGGATAATAGTATGCAAGAAAGTAAACAATGCGATTAAGAGTAAAATGGTAAAGCTATGTAAAGGAAATTGGACTGGGGTCCACAGTTCACTAGTGGTGTCTCTCCATAAGATAAATAAAGCATGTTGGGTAAACAAATTATAGTTGGGCAATTGATAGAGTAAAGATAACGTACATACATCATGAGGATCACTATGAGGCTTACTCTGGGTATTACGACAAAATACATAGACCGCCATCCAACTGCATCTATGACTAAAAATCCACTCACGGGGAATCGTCCGAGGACCCCTTGAGTATTAAGTTGCGAACAACAGATAATTGCATTATGCAAAGTGCGTAATGTAAACAAAGCAAATGTCCTTGGACACAAGAATGTTGTTTTCTCCCTAATGTCCTTGGACACAACCTTAGAGGTTTCTGTCACTCCCCCAGATTAAATAGAGGCATGAACCCAACTATCGAGCATAAATACTCCCTCTTGGAGTCACTAGCATCTACTCGGCCAAGATAGCTACTAGCAACGGAAAGCATGCAAGATCATAAACAACATAGAGATAACATAAGATAAAATTTAGCAGATCAACTTGACATAGTACCAATACTCATTGGATCCCAACAAACACAACATGTATGATTACATAAAGATGATCTTGATCATGTAGGGCAGCTTACAAGATCTGAACATGAAGCACATGGTGGAGAAGACAACCATCTAGCTACTGCTATGGACCCGTAGTCCAAGGTAGACTACTCACACATCAGTCCGGAGGCGACCATGGTGGTGGAGAAGGCCTCCGGCAGGGATTCCCCTCTCCGGCAGGGTGCCGGGAAGAGCTCTTGGATCCTCCCGATCTCGTTTTGACGATGACGGCGGCTTGCAGTATGTTTCTGGGAAAAGCGATCCGTCCCTTAGGTTTTTCCCGTCGAGGGGTCTTTATAGACGAATGGGCGTCGTCAGGAGTGGGGCCAGGCGGGCTCACCATGGGTGGGCGCGGCCAGGGGCTGGGCCGCGCCCCCCTATGGTGTGGCCAGCCTCTGGCCCCCCCTCCGTCTCATCTTCGGTCTTCACGAAGCTTCGGTAAAAATAGGAGGTTTGGCTTTTGTTTCGTCCAATTCCAAGAATATTTCTTGTGTAACTTTTCTGAAACACAAAACCAGCAGAAAACAGGGAACTGGCACTATGGCATCTTGTTAATAGGTTAGTTCTAGAAAATGCATAAAAACACCATGAAGTGTAACAAAACACTAAGAAAATGGTGTAAGAACAAACATGGAGCATCAAAAATCTATCTATTATATTATTAAAACAACTAACAACCAACGGTGAAGATTAAACATTGAAAAACCAACAGATCAGATATTAGCCAGACATCTTATACGTAAGAAAAAAAGATGGGACGTACATGCTCAGGTTTCCTACGCACGAAGTAAATGCAAGAAAAAAAGATGGGACGTACATGCTCAGGTTCCCTACGCACGAAGTAAAAGAGGAGACGTACACAACCAGGATAGTAGAAATCGATATCCGCATTGCGTCCATATATACGCGCGTTTTGAAGAACCTTTGGCAAGATCAAATCGGATGGTCTTATATGCATGCTATCCAGATGCGCAGATCATATAGCGAGAGGGCCTCCGTCCACGAATAATTCCAGCAGGTTCAGCTTAGCGAGAAAAACGAGCTTCATGTCGACCTCGCCGACGTTGATTCACATGGCTCCCACGATTCAGTAGAACGATAAAGAGATTAGTAACCGTACCAAGATGAGCTCTGCACAAACTCAACGATCCAACTGGGAAAGCTCAATGGTCAGAGGGTTTTCCCCGCTCCTATCCATGCTGATGCAGGTTCTAATCTCTCGCCGACAATGGTCTGCCACATCATGATGTATTTTCCTAAGCTATCACTAATGCGAGACGAGACGAAAATGACCGACGAGAGTGCTCCGCTATGCCAAGGATGCCAGCCACGCGGCGAGGCGGGACGCATGTGTATCTCCGGTGCAGCATGTATCTCCGGCGGTGGTAGACGTGCGGCAGACATCGGAGAGGACGCCATCGGCCTAGATCAGGTGGACCAGGCGATGTTTAAGGGCCACAAAGAAATCAGAGAATAGCTGCATAGGCAGCGGGCGGATGACACAAAAGCACCGGTTCTTGTGCGCTATTCACACAGATACATGGTGGTGCACCCAACCGGATTGTATTGGTTGTTTTCGCGTTCTAGCTTGAGTTGATGAATTCGACAGATTCATACACCTATTGATCCATGACAACCAGTCTATGACTGGTATTGAGGCTCTCATATGGAAGCTCTATACTCCGTTATTTCAGGAATTTGTGGAGTGATCCGGAGATGAGAGATTTGGACATTAAAGAAAATGATCACAGTATGTCTTTTATCTTCATCTTTTTGTTTGAATTGAATATAAAACATAAAAATGGGCCAGCCATGGAAATACCCACCTGTGTATTATTTTTGTTCCAAATATGTATGAAGCAACATTGGTTGCAAGTATAACATCAGTTTAGGATTTACTTCCTCCGTTTTAAAATATAAGATGTTTTAGGTTTGTGAAGCAAGTGTATCTAGACATCTTTTAGTGTATGTATTTAAGTGAACCTACACTAAAAAATATTTAGATACATTTGCTTCACAAAGCTAAAACATCTTATATTTAAAAACAGAGGGAGTACGATACTAAAATGAGCTTACCAAGTACTTTTGCTTAGTGCATTGACATAATTTCCTGGATAGTGAATGCCAGCTAGGAGTTAAGAAATAACTGAATTTTGTATTTTAAGTTGGTCTGTAGGCGGGAATAAGCTAGGGAGGTGATCAGCTTTACATATGTCGGAAACAGCATTTTTCAGGAAAATAAGGAAGTTGTTGCACGTTGCTTCAGGTATTCATGTTTGCAGATGTTATATGACCTGGGGGATCTTGGGGGTATATTCACGTGCCAGCTAGGAGTTCTCTGTTAAATTTGCTAAAACGTCTGCATATAACATGCTTGCTAAAGATGTCGTGCAAGCAGATTTTTATTGTTATTGTTTTTCATTAAATTTAGAGCCAGTCTGCGGTGATGGAATATTTAAGTCTACAAGCTAAGAGTATTGATATAAGTTAATTCAAGTTGTTACCTCTAGGTAGAAATCTCCTTAGATTTAATATTATTATAAACTAAAGTAGTAAGTGTTTTTTGTTTTTCAGCGGATTAAATCTTTGATTTGTTTTCTCGGATATATAAAATCGACATATATAGATCTAGAATAGATAAAGAACATAAGTACCCTTAAAAAATGATATGCAGAAGCACTAAGACTCTTTACTAAAATGGTCACTTATGATATTATATGATAATTCATGCATCACGCGTTCAAGATCTTAATATTGTACATAGCAATATATATATTACTTTACTAGGAAATTTGGCATAATAACCATCCAACGAGCATACAAGATTATTTAAGGATATTTATAGAAATGATGATAATTCAATAAAAGGAGTATGCAAAATTGATTTTTTAAATGCACTAATAAGCTACTAATCAATGATTTAATGTGTATCAGTTGTCATTATCAAGTTGTTATATTCAATATTTTACTCAAAATCAAAAAAAAATGCTGACAACATATCTAGCAGCGCAAAGTGCGCGGGCCCCTCCGCTAGTTATAGATACGTTTGAGACGTATCAGCCGCCGCCGTCGTCGAAGCGAGATTGGGAGGATCCAGGAGCTCTTCTTGGCACCCTGCCGGAGAGCGGAATCCCTGCTGGAGGCCTTCTACACCACCATGGTCGCCTCCGGAGTGATGTGTGAGTAGTCTACCTTGGACTACGGGTCCATAGCAGTAGCTAGATGGTTGTATCCTCTGCCATGTGCTTCATGTTTAGATCTTGTGAGCTGCCCTACATGATCAAGATCATCTTTATGTAGTCATACATGTTGTGTTTGTTGGGATCCGATGAGTATTGGTACTATGTCAAGTTGATGTGCTGAATATATATCTTTATGTTATCTCTATGTTGTTTATGATCTTGCATGCTCTCTGTTGCTAGTAGATATCTTGGCTGAGTAGATGCTAGTGACTCCAAGAGGGAGTATTTATGCTCGATAGTTGGGTTCATGCCTCTAGTAATCTGGGGGAGTGACAGAAACCTCTAAGGTTGTAGATGTGCTATTGCCACTAGGGACAAAACAACATTCTTGTGTCCACGGACATTTGCTTTGTTTACTTTACGCACTTTGCTTAATGCAGTTATCCGTTGTTCGCAACTTAATACCCAAGGGGTACTCGGATGACTCCCCGCGAGTGGATTATTAGTCATAGATGCAGTTGGATTACGGTCTATGTATTTTGTCGTAATGCCCAGAGTGAATCTCATAGTGATCCTCATGACATATGTACGTTATCTTTATTCTATCAATTGTCAAACTATAATTTGTTTACCCAGCATGTTGTTATTTATCTTACGAAGAGACACCACTAGTGAACTATGGACCCCGGTCCAATTTCTTTTACATTGCTATACCGTTTACTTTTACTCGCACTGTTTACTTTTACTTCCATACTATTATCCTTTTACCACTCGTTACACTCGATCCTTTGTTTACAGCAAACCGGTGAGATTGACAACCTCATCATAAGTTGGGAGCAAAGTTCTTGGTTGTGTTGTGTGCAGCTTTCAAGTTGCTGCTAGGTGAAGACGCACCAACAATATTTCTAGCGCCATTGTCTGGAGTGTCACGAAGCTAGCAAGCATCACCTTCTGAAGTTTGGCTTTCTCCTACTGGTTCGATAAACCTTGGTTTCACAACTGAGGGAAGACTTGCTGCTGTGCTCATCATACCTTCCTCTTGGGGTTCCCAACGAGCCGTTACTTACAAGTCATCAATAAACCATAAAGTCTCAACACAATAGTAGATGCATAAGAAATATCATCTCATACCATAATATTCACGCTAGAAATTATATAGATAGTTTCATAATCATGCAAGGAACATCATATGGACTTCAACAATGATCATACATAGAGAGATTGGATCAAGTTATCACCACAAACCCATAGTCCAGGGGGTGGACTACTCCCCCTTCATGGTGGAGAGCAAAGATGAGGCATGGGTGAAGGAGGAGAGGCGACCCGAGGCGATTCCGGCAGCGGTTCCCCCTCCAATCTTCGCAGGTTTAGCCTCTATTTTGTTATTTTCATTTTTCTCTGCCGCCTCCTCGCGAGAACGCCTCAAGGGGGGTCTTTATATAGTGGTTTTTAGGTCAAGCCCATTAATAAGAGATCAAGATGGATGCCATCGAACGCTCGAGGAGCAAACAAGCCTGGGTGGCGTGACCTAGAGTAGGGCCCATGCCACCTGGTATAGTTTGGGCCTCATGGGTCCCCTCCTGTGCTTCTTCTTCTCATATTAGTTCTTCAGGAAAATATTGACGCTAGAAAAATTCTAGCTCCATTTGAGGTCCGTAAGGTCCCTGAAACTTTAATAAAATACTCAAATCAGGCTTTCCTGTTCTGCAGAGTTATAAACCAATAAAAGAGGATCTATGCAAAACATGAATATAACATCTTATAACATGCAAATATGTTGGAATACGTTGTAATAAACTACAAAGTTCATGCATGCATTTTACATGCATCAGGCGGCGGCGAGGGTTATGGACGGTCGGGGCGAATGACGAAAAAGTTCCACTGTCCCACGTATTTTGTTTAAAATAGTGGATCTAGATGCCCTCAGACCGCTGTAAATTACAACTGTCTCTACCTTTTTAAAAATCCAGACTTCCGGACTGAAATCCAAAAACTCCGAAATAAGTAGAATTCAGAATCTCCGGATTTATTCGGAAACTCCAGGATAGAAGCAACTCTAAAGTATGATAGAAGATCAAAATATAAAATCAAATATGATAAGAAGCAACTCTAAAACATTTATGAAATGTTCCCTTGTTGCAAACATCGGTTTAAATTATTGTTAGAGACGGTGAATATTTGGAACCGTCTCTAAGAATATAAGCAACTCGACAATTTACAAATTACTCAAAATTAAAAGTTAAATGAAGGTTCATATATGATTAGTAGTGCACAAAGAAGCTCTACACTAAAAATTAAGTTCATATGTTGAAGAAAGTATATCACGTAGTACAAAACTTTTGGATTCTACCCTAATAGGTATGATGCTTCTAGTGTCGATACACATGTTTTGTTAAAAAAAATAGAAAATAAACTCTAAAAAATCTAAAAACATAGATTAGCAACATTATGTGATATGTTAAGTTATGTGATAACAATGCCAAAGTATACACAAATCTTTGATGAAGAAATGGTAAAAGAATATAATCCAGACGTTCCCGGAATTATTCAGATACTCTGGATTATAATCAACTCTAAAGTTTGATTACATGATCAAAACATAAAAGTTAAATCAATGTGCATATATGATAATCAACAACTCTAAAACCTTTTTGAAATGTTTACTTGTTCCAGAAATCAAATAAAAAGTAGTTTTGGAGATGGATTATAATTACAACCATCTCAACTATTAATTACAGAATTCTTGGTTAGTGTTCTATTTGCTATTTTTGTTAGTACCAAGTTAGATTTTGACCTAGCTTGTTTTCAATGGCAAATAGTAGGGTGATATAAATAGAAAAAGGAGGTTCATACATCAATAGATGGAACATGATATAGCTAGTTTCATACAAATTAAAATGATATATATATATATACAAATTAGATACAAACATAGAGTTCAGAGTGCCCAACTTAGTTAAAAGTGCCCAACTTAGTTCTTCACAAAATACATACAAATATCGTTCAGAGTGGCCCTTCTAAGTTAGATCTAGCTAACTATAGGCAAATGCATTCTTGTTAACTGCTTGGAGGATACTAAGCGAATCTTGGTCACAAACAAGCCATGCAGTCTTCCCTCATCTCCACCCTCACAACAACCACTGAACGAACTACAATGTCATTAATGTGGCAGAAGTATGCCCAACCATTATTGAAGTTGATCTCGTTGAGCTTGCCATGGAAGATAGTGTACTGCCCATGAACTGGTGCATACATGCCATTGGATAGAAACAGAGCATTGCCTTTGCATGGGAGCTTGTAACCATGTGCAAAGCTTGCTACGATGGGCTAAAATTAAGAATTCATTGAGTAAAACACATTAGTACACACACAAGTATATGGAGTCTTGTAACATAGTACTTTGAGATCAAACACATTAAGTAAAATGGTCAAAACAGAATAACTCACGAAGCGGTTGTTAGCTACATCAAGTCCATGGAGTCTTGTACCATAGTACTTGAGATCAGACACATGGTAAATTCATCATCATGTTCCAATCTCTGCATGTTTACTTCCTTTATCATCTCAAAAGTTATGGCACACATGTCTGGTGCAGTAATGAGATGCATTTCTGTGTAGACACTCCTGTAAAAAAAACCACTCTAATTCTGGGATCCACATCTAGCAAAGTCAGTCATGTAAAATGCAATTAACATTAAAAGAATTCCAGATGGCAGGCAATTAATACATACACTTTATGGGAAACCATACATACCCTGAACGTAATAGTATTCTTTGTTGTTACCATTAGAGGCATATGATTTTATGTTGAACACATACTCTTCAACTCCTTGCTCTTCATCATCTTCCTCAACTCCTTCCTCATCTTCATCATCCTCAGATGCTTCCTCATCTTCTTCTTCCTCAATTTTTTTCATCAGTGTGAAGGTCACAACATCATGCAAAGCAATGTCGTGAGACCTACAGAAGGAATTCTAGTATAGTCCTCATATGTATGTAGCATGTTCTATTTTCTCCAGGAACAACTCATACTTATGACCTGAGGCCACACAAGGTAGCCACTTATTGGCAAAGCAGTTAACTCTTTCCTTGAAGTGACAAGGACCAGCCTAAGAACAAATGTAACATCCCAAGATTTTATCAAATTTTGGGGGAATTTTTTTTTGCTTTTATTTTGAATGTATTGATTGGAAATTCACAATGATTTAAAACTTTTGAGTTATTTAAAAGCCCTATTTTGAAAACTATTTCAAAACTTTCTATTAACTCTTGAAGAACTTCTTTGAGAAAACCAAATATCAAAATATTGTTTTTCTATATCTTTATTCAAACTTATGCAAGTTATGCTTGCAAAGGAATGAATCTCAAATGTGTTTATTTTGTTGAAGGTTGTTTTTTAAAACTAATATTGAGAGTGGTTCCCACTTACTATTTCATAAAAAGTTATTCTTCTATTTTCAAAGAACTATTTTCTAAACCCTAATTCTATTATTTTATGCAAGCAAGTCCTTTGTGCAATGCACATAAAGTTTTATTGAAAACATCTTTTATTTTGAAAACGTGTTTTATTACTCGTTTAAGACTTAGTGTGGAATATTCGAAGAATATAGGAAAAGGTTTGAATTGATTTGGATAAATTTTGCAAAAGATATGAAAGAAAAGATAAAATAGAAAAGGAAAAGGAGAAAGAGAAAGAGAAAATCAGAAAAGGCCGCCGGGGAGCCATTCGGCCCAGCTGTCGAAGCGGCCCACAGCCCACCCAGGTCTTTTCCCGAAGGGGTATGCAGCCGCCCCCTTTTCTCTCTGACCGCCCAGGCCCACGTGTTAGGGACCACATTCTTCCTCTGGCAGGTGGCCTGCTCGCGCCCGACGCCTCCTCCACCGTCGATCTCCTCTCCAGCCCCGAACCCTAGCCCCCTCCCCAAGAATCAACCGCCTATTTAAGCCCCTGACTCTCCTCTCTTTTTCCCCTTTGCTGGCCCCAAGAATTGTCACAAGGCCGTGGCGGAATCGCTCATCGGAATCCTACAGACCCGCTGCCGTCCTTGCTCGAAATCCGGTGACTCCCGAGGTCTCCGCCGCCGCTAGTGGTACTCCTCTACTCCCCATCGACTAGCGCTTCTCCCTGACTCGTTTCCCTCGTCGAAAACGCAGCTGATCGATATGCTCGTCGACGACCGAAGCATCACCGTCGCGCCGTCGAGCTCCAGTCGCCCCTCCACGCGCATACTGGACGCAATCCATGTCGTAGATCAAACGAACAAGATCCCCGCGGTGCTCCACGTCTCATCGTAACATCGCCGTCGTCCAGAGATCGCCGTAGACTCGCCGGAGTGGGAACCCGAGCCGCCTCGCCAGAGAAATCTCACCGGAGACCTAACCCTAGCAGGTAACCCTCCCCCTTTTGATCCCGACCGTCAGATCGAGATCCAGTGGATCCGATAGATCCACTTAACCGAAGGGGTACTGGACGATCTGATCCGTCCAGATCCCTTTTAATCCAACGCTCCACGATGGTGATCCAAACGAACCGGTACCGGCGAATCACAAGCTGCCATGTGTCGAGCCCAGATCTGTTCTGATTCAAATTAGATTCAAATCCTTTTAAATATCTGCAAACTTGTAAAAATCATATCTTCTAATCTACAACTCAGAAAATTACAAATAATATACCATTGGAATCCTTAGAACATGTAGAATCCATTAGTGCACTTATAATTCATGATTTCAGTACACAATTTGAATCTATTTTCAAATTGAGTCAAACACTTATATTAGCTTAGTTAATTCATATCTTTTGAACCAAGTGTCCAAAAATTACAAATTTGTAGTCTCTGGAATCCTCTCAACATGTAGAACATCATAGGATCAAGAAATTTCAAAGTTGATACGTGCACACACTTTGTGCATTCAAATCCATTCAAATCACTAATTTGAACATAATTTGAATTCTATAACTTATTTTAGAATGATTCCAATTGCAGTGACTTTGTTTTACTGCAAGCTATCCAGTAGCATCACTTCCATATTTTTAGTAAACCACTTCACAATTATTCAAATTCTAATATGAGAATTTGAGTATTTCCTATATCAATTAATTATATTCCTTTTCAACTAATGTTTCTTTCTGCTTTAGTAAAATCCTATGATCCTAGCTAGCTATCAAATACCATCTTGACAACACCTTGATCCATATCTTGTTCTTCTAAACCACTTTTCCTAATTCATATATATTCAAGTTGCAATTGTGCTACTTGAGTAGAATATGAATTCACCTCAAACCTAAATCCTATTTTATTAATGTGGTGTTGATTATAACCCATACCATAGTATGTGTTTATACACCATGTTGATCAATGAACCATTTGAGCAATGTTCTCAAATGACAACCATTCATACCCAATCCTATGCCTACTTAATTTAGTTCACATGCATTGAACTATTCCATTTGCAAATGAGTGAATTGAGTAACTCAATGCTCCATGGATACTTACCCATTGCCTAAGTGTGATATATACTATTTAAGAATAATTGTTGTCACACTTATTCAATAGTAATGTTGTTGCACAATTCAACACTTGTGTGATCTAATTCACATGAATCTTATCAAGATTCTATTCATGCTTTAATAAAGCATGAAGACTTCATCAATTAGGTCTTGTTTAGCCAATTCCCATCAATCATATTGATCTTTCCCAACTAAGCTCCCAAATCCATATCTCACAGATCACAATTCCTTTTGTCATGTCTATTCTATCACAATATCTTGAATAATCCAAATTGTTAAACAAACACTTTTCAATTGTTTATCTTGTTTGATTGTGTTTGTGTGGTATGTTTATGTTATGTTATTTTGTGTTATAGTTTGTGTGAAGAACTACGTGCTTAGTTGAGAGAAGTGGAAAGATCGTATTCTTCAAAAAGGCAAGTGACACACATACCTTCTACCTATTTTATTATGCATTAGTGTTTTCAGTAGTATGCATGATAGGTGGAATGTTCAAACTGTTTACAAAGTGCTACATCCTAGTAGTGAGTAGCTATCCCTGAACCCACCCTTATAGGATGCTAAATACTTTGAAAAATATGATGCTATGCCATATCCACCTTGTCAAAGTTGTTTTGTGAATAAATTAATAACTTCAACTAAAATGAACTACCTGGGTGGAGTGGTTTGATAAGAGGAGGTCAGAGTAGGTGGGTTCTGGGGCACATGCTTATACAGATGTGTAGCTCAGGATACTGCTCGGGATTGCCACTCAGGATTCAAGAGATTAATATGGCTTCCATGCTTAGATGTACTTCCAGTGCAATCTTATGACATTATAGGCTCTGTCTTGATTGAGTATGATTAAGGGTTCAACCATGGGTACTGACAGAGGGTGGTAGCATAATATAGGGGGTACGGTCAGATCCATTTGGTTGAATGCTTTTTTGAAAGGTCTTGTATTATTTTATTCTTTGGGATAAAATAATTCTTAAGGTGAAAGTGCACAACCCTTGCATGGTATTTAAAAATCTAATCGATTAGCCGAGTCCTCGGAATGGACAATTGAGTCTCTAGTCATGGAATGATCGGAAGAATCTCATCATCTTTTCTGAATGCTTTAAAACTTGACTAGAAACCCCTAGAGGAGCTCAGGCTCATGCCCCGAAAGGGTATGGTTGTTCCAAAACTTTGTTGAGTTTCGCCCAGAAACTACATACCGGCCAGTATATAATGTATGGGGGTATCTTGACCCTTATAAACTAAAATTTTGAAAGAAAGCTTTTGAAAAGTATTGTAGGATAAAATTGGCTTTATGCAAATTAGCCTTTGAGATCCACAAGCCAAATATCATATAGTTTAGTCTTTTTTTACAAATGCCACAAATATGTGTCATTTGCCAGTATATTATTGTACTGACCCCTCTGGGGCTGCATATTCAAACGTGCAGGTTTTTATTCGAGTAAGGAACCAGGAGTAGGATCTCGAGCTTACATTCCAACATGTCTGCCTGTGGCACTTGATGAAGATGGAAGCTCACTGCAACTATGCTTTATGCTGTGTACTCATAAGGTTGAAGACCTATGTAACTGGATTTACGTTATATTATTGATGCTATTGCAATGATTACTTATTTTGTACTGTGGTGCTATCTACTGATCCAGGGAATGACACAGATACACAGGAGTTCTATCTTTTGATAAGGCAGGGCGCTACAGAATGGTATCAGAGCATAGTGTTGCCTGTAGGATCGAGACCCTAGGTTTGGAATAGACTAGGAAGCTCTAGGAATTCTTTCCTCTACAAGAAAAATCTTCTCTTTAGTTTTCTAAATAAAAATTCATCTACTTTTCAGTCTGAATCATCTTGTAAGACTTATCCCATTCATTTGTTTTACACAACTTCTCTTTCTATTTTAGATGACCCGCCTCACTGGTCTTTTCTTGATGGATTCGAGGTCACCTACTAAAGAACCAGTGATGATCATGACTATTCAGTGTCACCCATTTAAGGACCAGTGATGATCATGACCCTGAAGTGTGAGACTGAATTCTCAAAGCACTGAAGAACCTCATGTTCAGCATAGGAATGCAAGGAGAAGCTGTTTACAAAGGATTTCCTGTGATGGATGAAGGTGAAGAATATTGGTGGGTGCAACTGCACCTATACAAGAACAAGGAAGACGACCGTAAGAAGATGGGACTTTGGATGTTTACCAACTCCGAGATGTATCCATCATTTCTTGACTCAGCAAGATGTGCTGCTTGGCCAGCAATAAAGGAACTTGGAGAAAGACTCAAGTGGAGACTTCATAATACTCAGCAAGACCTTAAACAAGAAAAGGAGGATACTACTACATTGAAGGAAACCATAAGTCAACTTCATGGTGACATGGAAAAGTTGGTATCTGAACTTAGTGTTCAAGGAGACCTCATTAAAACCAAGGATGAACAGATTGCCAATCTACAGAACCAACTGGATCAGAACAATGGATCTACCTAAAGGAGAACCAAGAAGCTTTAGTTGGACCTCCATTTAGGAATTTTAAATGACGACGGGTAATAAACGTTATGATCATACCGACTTGTGGATGATCGTACCTTACGTGTGTTTTAGAACTAGTTTGCTTGATATGATGAATGTTTGTTGGATATTGCTTGTAAGATGAATTGTTTTGATCTGTTATGTTTGGGTAGGAATCTTCTTTAGACCTCTTCTATCCAATTCTCCTCTATGCTAAGCTCTAGACTTATCTTAAAACCCAAACCGAAGTGCCACCAATGACAGAACAACTACAATAACCCTCAGTTGGAGATAAGGATACAGAGTACAACAACAAGAGGTAGTGTTTCAAGTACAAGGAACTAGGACATTACGCAAGAAGATGCACAAAGGAAGATACTCCAAGACTTCAGTAAGCTAGGATGGCTGAAGGATACCACGCAAACAATAAGAAGACACCCCAAGGTGTAGCTAATGTGGAAGTAATACTATTTAACCACCTCATGCAAGGAAGGTTGAAAGAGCAAACAGAGCAATGGAAAGGACAAACAGAGCAATGGAAAGAGCAAACAGAGCAATGGAAAGGACAAACAGAGCAATGGAAAGAGCAAACAGAGCAATGGAAAGGACAAATAGATCAATGGAAAGGATTTTAATTCCCCTTAAATGGCAAACTTAAGGATCTACAATGTAAGGATAGTTGCCATGAGTTGTGTCGCAAACCCCTAGCTAGGAACGATAGATTTTGTTTACAAAATTCAAAAATAGGATTTGGAACTTGGCTCCATTTTCAATAAAACCTTTGTAAAAAAACTAGTAAGGTTGACCAAGAGTTAGAAAGCGAGATGCACCAAACCAAATACAAGGAAATGATTTGGGTGCGACATGGATTGGCCCCCATGACGACTACTCATATTATTCGCTCTTGTTATGAGGAATGGTGAATCTAGAGAGACATACCTATAAGAACCGACGTTGTTAAGCCATAACCCTAGGAAGATAGGATACTATACCCCTTCTAGTAGGCAAGTGCTGCCAAAATGTAGGAATACTACAAGGATGAATCCCAAAGCTTTCTGTTGATGAAGATTTGCAATGGAAGATGTTCATCAACATGGATAACACCACGGGAACAGAATGGTATCTCAAAGGAAGAAATCCTACTAACATGGAAGGTTACTAGAATATGAAGAATATAATGGTATCATGGAAAATTGAAGAGCAGAATGGTGTAAGGAAGCAACCATAAGATGAAGAACCTCTAAGGATGATAATAAGGAAGTTGAGATGATGAGAGGATACCCTTTCAGCTTGGTCTTCTGATTGACCCAAAGAGGAGACAACTCAGCGTGGTCCTCTGATTGACCCAAAGAGTGACTCTTCAGTGTCCAAAGTAGTTCAACAGAACCGAAGAGTGACTCCTCAGTGTCCAAAGTAGTTCAACAACTACCCCACCGGATGCAAAGCCCTACAATAGGATAAGGTTACCTCAAGCAACCCCATAAGGAAGGTTGATGCCCGGATTTGTGAATAGACACTCACCTATTGTAAATGAAGGTGAAGACTAACTATGGGTTCAAAGGATGACCCAGTGTCAAGTCAAAGGATGACCCTGTGCCAAGTCAACACCAAGATGTTTTGTGGATGAACCCAAGAGCCTAGACTACCTACAAAAGTTTCTTTTAAGGGTGGTAGCCACCTAGGTAACTCAATACCTACTCGCTTTCTCGCCTCTCCAATCTCGGGGACGAGATTTCTTTTAAGGGTGGTAGTCTGTAACATCCCAAGATTTTATCAAATTTTGGGGGATTTTTTTTTTTGCTTTTATTTTGAATGTATTGATTGAAAATTCACAAGGATTTAAAACTTTTGAGTTATTTAAAAGCCCTATTTTGAAAACTATTTCAAAACTTCCTATTAACTCTTGAAGAACTTCTTTGAGAAAACCAAATATCAAAATATTGTTTTTCTATATCTTTATTCAAACTTATGCAAGTTATGCTTGCAAAGGAATGAATCTCAAATGTGTTTATTTTGTTGAAGGTTGTTTTTCAAAACTAATATTGAGAGTGGTTCCCACTTACTATTTCATAAAAAGTTATTCTTCTATTTTCAAAGAACTATTTTCTAAACCCTAATTCTATTATTTTATGCAAGCAAGTCCTTCGTGCAATGCACATAAAGTTTTATTAAAAACATCTTTTATTTTGAAAACTTGTTTTATTACTAGTTTAAGACTTAGTGTGGAATATTAGAAGAATATTGGAAAAGGTTTGAATTGATTTGGATAAATTTTGCAAAAGATATGAAAGAAAAGATAAAATAGAAAAGGAAAAGGAGAAAGAAAAAGAGAAAATCAGAAAAGGCCGCCGGGGAGCCATTCGGCCCAGCTGCCGAAGCGGCCCATAGACCACCCGGGTCTTTTCCCGAAGGGGTACGCAGCCGCCCCCTTCTCTCTCTGACCGCCCAGGCCCGCGTGTCAGGGACCTCCTTCTTCCTCTGGCAGGTGGCCTACTCGCGCCCGACGCCTCCTCCACCGTCGATCTCCTCTCCAGCCCCGAACCCTAGCCCCCTCCCCAAGAATCGACCGCCTATTTAAGCCCCTGACTCTCCTCTCTTTTTCCCCTTTGCTGGCCCCAAGAATCGTCGCAAGGCCGCAGCGGAATCGCTCGTCGGAATCCCGCAGACCCGCCGCCATCCTTCCTCAAAATCCGGCGACTCCCGAGGTCTTCGCCGCCGCTAGTGGTACTCCTCTACTCCTCATCTCCTAGCGCATCTCCCTGACTCATTTCCCTCGTCGTAAATGCAGCGGATCGATGTGCTCGTTGATGATCGAAGCATCACCGCCGCTCCGTCGAGCTCCAGTCGCCCCTCCACGCGCGTACTGGACGCAATCCGTGCCGTAGATCAAATGAACAAGATCGCCGCGGTGCTCCGCGTCTCGTCGTAACATCGCCGTCGTCCAGAGATCACCGTAGACTCGCCGGAGTGGTAACCCGAGCCACATCGCTGGAGAAATCTCGCCGGAGACCTAACCCTAGCAGGTAACCCTCCCCCTTTTGATCTCGACCGTCAGATCGAGATCTAGTGGATCCGATAGATCCACTTAACCGAAGGGGTACTGGACGATCTGATTCGTCCAGATCCTTTTTAATCCAATGCTCCACGATGGTGATCCTAACGAACCGGTACCGGCGAATCACAAGCTGCCACGTGTCGAGCCCAGATCTGTTCTGATTCAAATCCTTTTAAATATCTGCAAACTTGTAAAAATCATATCTTCCAATCTACAACTCAGAAAATTACAAATAATATACCATTGGAATCCTTAGAACATGTAGAATCCATTAGTGGACTTATAATTCATGATTTCAGTACACAATTTGAATCTATTTTCAAATTGAGTCAAACACTTCTATTAGCTTAGTTAATTCATATCTTTTGAACAAGTGTCCAAAAATTACAAATTTGTAGTCTCTGGAATCCTCTCAACATGTAGAACATCATAGGATCAAGAAATTTCAAAGTTGATACATGCACACACTTTGTGCATTCAAATCCATTCAAATCACTAATTTGAACATAATTTGAATTCTATAACTTATTTTAGAATGATTCCAATTGTAGTGACTTTGTTTTACTGCAAGCTATCCGGTAGCATCACTTCCATATTTTTAGTAAACCACTTCACAATTATTCAAATTCTAATATGAGAATTTGAGTATTTCCTATATCAATTAATTATATTCCTTTTCAACTAATGTTTCTTTCTGCTTTAGTAAAATCCTATGATCCTAGCTAGCTATCAAATACCATCTTGACAACACCTTGATCCATATCTTGTTCTTCTAAACCACTTTGCCTAATTCATATATATTCAAGTTGCAATTGTGCTACTTGAGTAGAATATGAATTCACCTCAAACCTAAATCCTATTTTATTAATGTGGTGTTGATTATAACCCATACCATAGTATGTGTTTATACACCATGTTGATCAATGAACCATTTGAGCAATGTTCTCAAATGACAACCATTCATACCCAATCCTATGCCTACTTAATTTAGTTCACATGCATTGAACTATTCCATTTGCAAATGAGTGAATTGAGTAACTCAATGCTCCATGGATACTTACCCATTGCCTAAGTGTGATATATACTATTTAAGAATAATTGTTGTCACACTTATTCAATAGTAATGTTGTTGCACAATTCAACACTTGTGTGATCTAATTCACATGAATCTTATCAAGATTCTATTCATGCTTTAATAAAGCATGAAGACTTCATCAATTAGGTCTTGTTTAGCCAATTCCCATCAATCATATTGATCTTTCCCAACTAAGCTCCCAAATCCATATCTCACAGATCGCAATTCCTTTTGTCATGTCTATTCTATCACAATATCTTGAATAATCCAAATTGTTAAATAAACACTTTTCAATTGTTTGTCTTGTTTGATTGTGTTTGTGTGGTATGTTTATGTTATGTTATTTTGTGTTATAGTTTGTGTGAAGAACTATGTGCTTAGTTGAGAGAAGTGGAAAGATCGTATTCTTCAAAAAGGCAAGTGACACACATATCTTCTACCTATTTTATTATGCATTAGTGTTTTCAGTAGTATGCATGATAGGTGGAATGTTCAAACTGTTTACAAAGTGCTAGATTCTAGTAGTGAGTAGCTATCCCTGAACCCACCCTTATAGGATGCTAAATACTTTGAAAAATATGATGCTATGCCATATCCACCTTGTCAAAGTTGTTTTGTGAATAAATTAACAACTTCAACTAAAATGAACTACCTGGGTCGATGTACTTCCAGTGCAACCTTATGACATTATGGGCTCTGTATTGATTGAGTATGATTAAGGGTTCAACCATGGGTACTGACAGAGGGTGGTAGCATAATATAGGGGGTACAGTCAGATCCGTTTGGTTGAATGCTTTTTCTAAAAGGTCTTGTATTATTTTATTCTCCGGGATAAAATAATTCTTAAGGTGAAAGTGCACAACCCTTGCAAGGTGTTTAAAAATCTAATCGATTAGCCGAGTCCTCGGAATGGACAATTGAGTCTCTAGTCATGGAATGATCGGAAGAATCTCATCATCTTTTCTGAATGCTTTAAAACTTGACTAGAAACCCCTAGAGGAGCTCAGGCTCATGCCCCGAAAGGGTATGGTTGTCTGGTTGTTCCAAAACTTTGTTGAGTTTCGCCCAGAAACTACATACTGGCCAGTATATAATGTATGGGGGTATCTTGACCCTTATAAACTAAAATTTTAAAAGAAAGCTTTTGAAAAGTATTGTAGGATAAAATTGGCTTTCTGCAAATTAGCCTTTGAGATCCACAAGCCAAATATCATATAGTTTAGTCTTTTTCACAAATGCCATAAATATGTGTCATTTAACAGTACATTGTTGTACTGACCCCTCTGGGGCTGCATATTCAAACGTGCAGGTTTTTATTCGAGTAAGGAACCAGGAGTAGGATCTCGAGCTTACATTCCAACATGTCTGCCTGTGGCACTTGATGAAGATGAAAGCTCACTGCAACTATGCTTTATGCTGTGTACTCGTAAGGTTGATGACCTATGTAACTGGATTTACGTTATATTATTGATGCTATTGCAATGATTACTTATTTTGTACTGTGGTGCTATCTACTGATCCTGGGAATGACACAGATACACAGGAGTTCTGTCTTTTGATAAGGCAGGGCGCTACAACAAAAAAGTTAATGATGTATATTTAACACAATAGACCCACATTAAATGAAGCCACACTCTATCAAAGCAAAATGGATTGAAATAAAATAAACATTTGGAGTTAAAAGAACTAACAAGTTATCACTGAACAAAAAACAACATTAATTCACTGAAGAAGCATAAATTATTTTGATGTAATAATAACCTAACCAATATGACTAGGGCACTGGTTATTAGCAAAATGGATTGAAACAATATATACATTTGTAGTTGAAAAGGTATCAAAAAGTGGTTACCAAGGCACTATAGAAGAACTTACCCACATAAATAAATAAAACTTATCTAGGGATAACAAACATAAGTAATCTGTAGGGCAGTGTTCTACCTTTTAGGAGTTGCCTTCTTTAAAACATGTGAACCAACATTCGTTGGCAGCATACCATCCTTAGGAACAAGTGAAACCCTGATCTTGTCGACCATGAGGCCAAGCTCACCGATAACCATAGCCTTTATTTCATTCTCTGCCTAACGTTCTGAAACTTCCTTTTGCCCGTAATAGGAGTTTTGTAGATATGGATAATACGTGGTTTAGAAGGGCCCATCGCATTAGGAACAATGGTGCCCTGGCTAACATCGTTCTTCTCCGATGCTACCAATTCATCAACATTTCCGCCGGTATCTGTGGCCTAGTCCTCCAAATTGGCACCATTTGAAGATGGCATCTGATCAGCTCCATGTGACCTTTTCTCTAGAATTGGTGACCTCTACACTGGATCAACACCCATGTCCTCATTAAAACCCGGGCTAGAGAGAGACAGAACAAGTTCCGGTACCGACCCAGCAAAAGAACCATGATGACATCCTACAGTGCATTTTGAATCATGACGGCATCCTGCAGTGCATTTCCTCGAAACACGGACATACTTGCTAACATCTTATTCGCCACTATCACGATAAGGTGTCTTAGCATGGGGTAACTCTTTAGAAGTAGTTGTTTCACTGTCGCCAAGAAGAACATTGGAAGATGTCCCTACATCTGGCACACTGGAGCATGCACCATTCTTCCCACGGGTGCCTCTCCACATGTAAACCTCACTGATCCACGCCTCCTAATCCGTTCACTAAAATTACCAAATGGACGTATTGTCTCAGCTTCTTCATTATATTCCAATGTTGTCCAACCTTGCACAAGGGAACTCACTAAACCAACAAGGCCAGATGCAAAATTCCCCATCAGATTAGCAACTCATGATTTTTGCTTCACAAAACAATATGAAAAGAAAACTTAAACCATATATGGAATTAAAATAAAAAGGTGACATAGAAGCAATTATGAAGGTGATGAAAACAATTAAATACCTCATTGCTACAACTTAGATCAACACATGTGTCGATCCACTTTGAGAACCCATCAGCAACCTGCATTAACACAAACAAAATAACAAAAAGACAAAAAACAAGTGAGCCACAAGCAAACACATAATTACACATCCAATAAAGACAAAGTTACCCACCGCCAAAAAAAATACCACCAGTAAAGCACACTAAATAACATGCCGCAGTGTAAGTTTGTTGTTGATCAACTTCATGAAAAACGGTCAAATGAGGTTTATTCTCAAGCCCGCGTATTCCATCTGCAGGTATACATATATATATTTTAGTTTATTTGCATTTTCTTGTTACCTTATTTTTGTATAGTTGTTTGCATGCTTTTTATCATATTCTTATTTTGCTTGTTTTCATATTTTTCAGCTGTTGTATGTTGACGGCGGTTGTGAATGGGAGGCGCAGACGATTGGGGTAGAAAAATGGCAGATGTAGAAAAGTGGAGATATATATATATAATATAAGTAAAAGCAGCGATTTACAGGAACGATGTGCCAATTAAACCACAATAGCGATTGTTTAGTTCACATATAAGGCTAGTCGAATATCCTCTGACTTAGCCTTCCGTAACTTTGGATCACTGACATGTAGGTCCCGTATGTGGTGGGACCCACATGTCAGTGACACAAATTTAGGGATAGTTAGGGTGGGCTAAGTCTAGATGGGCACATATACCTCTATAATTTGCTGTAAGTTTGTATCCTAAGCATGTAATGCTACATTTATGAGGAAACCGGGATTAATATCTTGGTTAGCCTCAATTTTGCTCCATTTTCTTATAAACACGCAAGCAACTAAGCAAACAATGTAATAAACCTATCCCCCACATCACTGACTTATCCACCCATTATCGATGTAGTTACTCATTTGTTTCAAGTATAGTTATCTAGGTATAATAGTGATTTGTGAAATGTACAAACACGTCATTAATTTTCAAACAACAAAATGCTCAAAATCAATAAGTAAAGTGAAAATCATGCCTATTACATTTTAGAAAGCACTAAAAAAAACGTATCCACTACACGAGGGTGAGCCACACACCCGCGTCATCATCATCTTATATGCAACCACCAAGACAAAAGCACTGCATGCCTACCGACATGCAATTTGGAGCAGGAACCACACCTCCTTCCACAAATCACCCCTCTCCCAACTCCAAATCAATGAATCTATGATGCCACCATCAACACACAACTTGACCCCCAAACACCCTCCCCCTTGGTGGCTATGTGTCGTCACCCTCATCATCCACCACCATTGTATGCAGTATCCATCACCAAACCCTCCTAATCTGTCATATGGCATAGAAACCCACTATCGACATCATTCCTAAAAATTAGACAATTTTTTTGAAAACTAAACTAGCCGAAAACTACCAGAACTAGAGAGGCCATGCGAAACTACAAGAATAGTACAACGTCACCAGAAAAATCACCTGCGAAAAACTGAGAAGGAGAAAATAGGGACTAGCAGAGCCATATGAGCAACAAATCGCTATTGATTTGATGCTCTAGCCAACTAATCTAAAAATCCAAACTGATGGAAAGAGGCTATGCAATATATTTATATTCTAACACTCCCCCTCACGTCTAGGCTGGTGGACTTTTCTTCACGGGCCTAGTATATGGATTTTTTTTTCACGTGCCTAGTACGTGGATTAGGGTGTTCGCAGGTATTTATTTTTAATACCGCGTTTGCCAGGATTTGAACTCAATACCTCTAGCTCTGGTACCATACTGATTTGATGCTCTAGCCAACTAATCTAAAAATCCGAACTGATGGAAAGAGGCTATGCAGTATATTTATATTCTAACAATCGCAGCGCACACATCTCTACGGCAGCCGAAACATCGTCAAGCACCACATCGCCGGAGAAAACGCTTCACACCCAACTCACACTGAACGATTAGAAATCAACCCAGAAATCTCCTCGGAGAAATACACGGAAAGTAAACATCACCGAAAGGGAATAAGCGGGGATGGAGGAAGAGGTACCTTAGGGCACGCCGGAATGGATCGGAAAAGTGCCGGATATTCACCAAAGCAGGGGCGGATCTAGCCTAATGCAAGGGTATGCAACGCATACCCAATAATTTTTGCAAAGTTTGTTCGATACATAAGTCTATATATACATATACAACAAGTATGGTAGTCTTTTTACATGTAGAACTCATGAAAATTCGAATTCAAGCGCTCTCTCGGGGCTGCAATCGCTACCAATGCCTATGGGCCAAGAATATAACTTTGGAGTATGTAGACTATAGAAATTTTGATACAATGCTAGCTGAGAGCAGCCAGTAGAGGTAATTTCTTCTAACAAGTAACTAAGCAATTAACAAAGCAAGTAACAAAGTGCCAACAGTTTTTGCCTCAGAATGGTTATCGTAGAGGTAACTTAGGGCTTCTTTTCTTCCTCTTGCAATGTAACTAATTTATGAAGACACCACTATAATTCTTTTTTATAAATATACCATATTATTTTTGTTCTTCAATTTTTTTTGACTCGCATACCCAAAACGAAAATCCTAGCTCCGCCACTTCACCAAAGAATGGATGAAAATCAACGAGGAATCGCCCAGGGAGAGGGGGAAAGGAGCGAGCAAACCCGAAACAGTTGGCAGCATGAGTAATCGGGGGGGGGGGGACCCCTAGGGTGGCGTGGTGAGACCCCAGGGTGCGACAACCAGGCGGTTCGATCGATGTTGCCGGTTTCAATCTGGGCCGCCCACTTTCAATCTAGCGGTGCGCGATTGAACAAGTTAATTCCGCTCCGCCACCTTGATCTGGTTCATTCAGTTTCGATCCAGCGGTTGAAATTTGACCGCTGGCGAAGACAATTTTTAGGTAGATTTTCCGATAATGATGAGTTGATGACTGATGAGATATTCAGACCCACAGCGACGGCCTTGATTTGCGCTAGTCGGCCTGCTGCCGATGCAGATTTGCCACGGCTCGGCTCTGTTCACGGTTCCTGCTTTGCCCCCAAAACTGAGCCAGCCCAGCAGGTAGCAGCCCTAGCGCCGCCGTCGCCCTCTCCCGTGCACCGCCGCTGCAGTTTTCTGGCGAGCTCCTCCTCGGCGACCCGGCCGAGATGGGGAGTACCTCGTCCATGCTCACCCAGTACGACATCGAGGAGGTCCAGGATCACTGCAGCCACGCATGTGAGTTCGCTGCTGATTAACAATCTTATCCCCTACCCGTCGGTGCTGATGCGGTTGCTCCCTGGTCCGATCTGCTACTTTCGCGATGGTGGCCACCAGTCTCACAGCAGGAGATCGTGTCGCTGTACCACCGCTTCTGCCAGCTCGACCGCAACGGCGGCGGCTTCGTCTCCGCCGACGAGTTTATGACCGTCCCCGAGTTCGCCGTCAACCCTCTTTCCCAGGTTACCCCAGTTCTCACGGCTTTTCCTTTTGTAGGGTTGTTTGTTATCTGTGTTCGTATCACATGTTGTGTTCAGTCAAGAGATTTGGCAAAGAGAACTGACTTGTGCGATTGAGGATGCGATTTGATAAAACTGAGAATGCTGTGTGATTGATGCAATTTGCAATGTATCTGACAGAGGCTTCTGAGGATGTTGGATGGACTAAACTTCAAGGAGTATGTTGCATTCTTATCGGCGTTCAGTCCCCATACGAGCCTGCAGCAAAAGATTGAATGTGGGTGCTCTCCGTTAGCTTTCCCGTTTCTCTGCTATTCAGATCTCGAAATTTTGTTTAAGCTTGGCTATGTACGTGCTCCTATATTAGTTATTTTCAGGGTCTACGACACTGACTGCAATGGGAAGGTTGCATTTGATGACATCTTGAACATATTGCGGGATCTGACTGGTTCTTTTATGACTGAGCAACAGAGGCAGGTTTGTGTTAAGGAATTCTGATGCCTTCTTGTTTTATGTCATCTGATAGGAAATTTATTGATCATATCATCAAATAAATGTAGACCCTTGAACTGTAAAATTGTGCTGTCTGATTAATTATAGTGACACCAAGAAGTCACCCAACTGGCTAGCACCAATGATGGTGGGCTAGCCAGCGTGGGTTCGAACTTCAGCTCTTCTTGAATGAAAATTGATGTCTAGTTCCTCATAGGGATCACTCATTTTCTTTGTAGTGACCCCACTTTTGTTTCCATCTAGTGATAACTCCAAGACATTCCTTCTAAGCCCCTCATGTCGCATATCACAATTGTTGGTAGATATGCTACATGATGGCTCGTGTCGTTGCATGTGGAATACTGCTCATAGGAGATCGTGTCTTGGAACGACACAAGCCTTCATGTAGTGCCATACAATTGTAGGTAGATATGCTACATGAAGGCTTATGTCATTGCAACTGGTATACTGCTCAAAGGACACCTCATATGCTTCCTGTTGGTTGGCCAGCATCAATTCTAATTTCTGTGCTGAACTACATATCCGTGCCATAATTATAAATGTAGCCATGCTTTGGAAGATTGGTGGTAATTAATTTAGAATACTACTTGGGAGTTAATTCCAGTAAATTGTAAAACTATAATAGACTTTCAGAATAGACTATAATTTTAGTTATCACATTATTTTTTCCTGCGGTACTTTTTTCTGCTGTACTGACATGATAACATTTTGTGTGCATTGTCAGAAAGTTCTGACTCATGTTTTAGAAGAAGCTGGCTATACAAAAGATTCGAATTTCACTCTGCCAGACTTTATGAAGGTAAGCTCCAATCTACGTTTTTTGTTGAATCTGTCTTAAACCTCGATATATGGGAATATGTTCCGCAAGAGTATTACCGGCATGCATATTCGTACTCATAAAGATTTTTTGTTTTAAAGAATAATATGTTGCTTAATGAAGTTGCTTTGAATTTGACGTAAAGTGGTAAGGGAGTCCCCTGCAGCACATTCATTGAACTAAGAAAAAACTTGCAAGCCTATGTATGAAAAACAGAGCCAAATGGATCCTAGAAGAGGCAGAGAAGGTTGTCAAGCCATGATGCAAGGATGGCTACATGCTTTCTACACCTTGTGCACAAGCATGGTGATTTCAGCCTTGAAAGCAACCTACCAGGCCCTAAATTTGGGTTATTCTCCTCTTAACACGACCATATCATCAAGCAGTTACTAACCAGGGTGTCTTCGCCATATTGACCTATGGGTAATCTTGGTCGGCGAGCTGTACCACAGGTAGGCCCATAGGAAACAATCCTCAATGGTGAGCATCGTTGAAAACACTCTGGAGTAGGTCCGCCGCGGACAGTTGCAGAGATACAGCACGGTGAGCCTGGGCGACCTGGTCGGCAAACATCAATTGATTTCAAAACAATGTAGAGGATTTAGCGTGTGTTTTCAGGTGCATATTCTCTCTGGAGCTATTGCAAGTAGAACATGCACAGGCTATGTAGAGTGCAGGCAGGCTGGCTCCGCTACTGGCCGTGAGCATAAAGGGCAGCGAGAACATGGGCCACCTTGTCTCACTCCCCCATTTGCATTTCAATTGTTTACCGTGGATACTGTTGAGAAGGATTGAGGAAGACGCAGAATCCAGAATCTCCTTGAAACTTTGACCCAGTCACCCACTTAGCATTGAAACCCTTGTGATCAGTGGTGGATCTAAGATTTTGCAGCTGGTGCTGCCATGCTTAAAGCTCACAGTTTTGATGTCATGTATAGATACCACAAATTCTGCATAATCCAAATGTCGTGTTAGACGCTGTCGGCTCGCCGCGCACCATTCAACACAGCTCTTGCTTTGCCTGCTTGATGTCACCCGGCGTCCCCGAGATGTCCACCAGCCTCCATGCCAGTCGCCAATAGCCACAGATCCACGCTGTTGCTGAATCTGTGTGTTTTTCTGGGTTTGTGCTGTGCGGATTGATTGCTATCCTCATAAGTCACAAAGCAGTACGTGAGGAATCGATTAACACATGGCCAACCAATTGAGCATAGTGTTAGGAATTAGGAATAGGATGGATTTGAGCTGGCAGAGTTTTTCTTCAACAATATTTGGCGTCAAGCATTTGAGCACCTCTAATTCACATGTGTTCAGCCTAACTAGTGTGTGGTAATAAAAAATCTGCAACTTTGGAGGGGGTGCCATGGAACCCCCATTGAATCCGCCCCTGCCTGTGATGCTTGACGTTGAGAATAGCAGAATGTTAAGTTGTATTCAATGCCTTCTCATAGTTTTTCATTATAATATCTTATGCTTGGACTGGTGGAACGATTGAAGAAATTCAAACGTCCAAGCCACACGGTCCTGAATGGTTCTTGACTTAATGAACCCATTGATTCACATGGAACCTATCTGCTCCAATTTTTGTGAGGAGCTTGAGGCAATGATTACTCAAAGAAACCGGGAGTAAGTCTGACACTATGTGGTAATGATTGTTTGGGCACAATGATGATACAAGAGGTATTGATGCTATGCAGCTTGGCCCAGTCCTCACAGAAGTCAGCACAAAGCGTATCGAAGTTGTTCTTTACAAAAGACCTTTGGAAGCATCCTGGGCCATGACAGGAGGCATTTCGTTCCCCACATTATCAATCTCCTCCCATGAGAAAAATTACGTTTTATTAACTGATTGAACTTTTAATATGTTGATGGTGGTCTAAATTGAAATCATACCCGTACCGCCATCTGCTTGGGTTGACAATGAGTCATTGTAGCTTTTAATTTTTTCTGGACTAGGTTCTCTTGACTTTATGATGGCATATAGTGATTTAAATTGCAGTTTATACAGGTCAACATTGTAGCAAGTGTATATTGGTGGAATGAAATTTAGCAGTTTTTCTCCAATAATAGACAAAGAAATTGGGGATCAATGCTTTTTTGTTGTTGAGAAAACGCAAAAAGCCTTTGCGTTTCATTCCATTGAAAAGAGGGGAGAGTTTTGTTACGAGCCATCAAAGGGGCAAGAAAAGAAACCAAAAAATACTGCTTAATGCATGTCCCAGGTCTGCGGTAGGATTACGCGAAGCCCAGGTGCTCCTGCCCGAGCCCAAATCGCTCCTTCATCCTTGATGTGTGTGATGACAGTGTTGGTGGAAGGCTGTGCCCCATCAAATGTGCATCTGTTACGGTGTTTCCAGATCATCCAAGGTGTTAACAGCACAATGGAGGCGAGGCCCTTGCGTAGGGGTTTTCGGGATGCCTGCTTTGCTCTTTTCCACCAGGCAGGTAGCGTGTCGTGGCACTCAGGAGGTCGGCACGTCATCCGTAGCCAGGAGAGGATCTCATGCCAAATTTGGCGAGAGAAGGGGCAGTGGAAGAATTTGACGCGCTGAGGAGCCCAAGTTTTCCAGATCAGGCGCAGTAGGTAGATCCCTGGAAGGTGGCCTTGTAGCAGGACTTGGCCAAATAGATGCCATTGCTGGTCCACTTCCAGACCAGGGTATCAGCGCGCTCCGAGAGGTTTACGAGGTCCAACTGTCGCCAGAGCATCAGGTACTCGTCGATCTCTTGGATGCCGATCATGCCCTGAAGTTGCGGGCCCAGTTGTTGTCCTGCAGTCCATCGGCGACAGTTCTGTCTTTCCTCCTACGCTTAGGTATGCACGTGTACAGCTTGGGGGCAATTTCACTCACCGATCTTCCGTCCAGTCATCGGTCTTCCTAGAACCTAGCAGTTTATCCATCGCCGAGGTTCATGGTCGTGGAGGTGAAGAAAAGGCTTCGCTCAGCTTGGGAGAATTGCAGGTCCAAAACCTGCCATACTCAGTCCTGGGTATGTACTGGAGAACCATAGCCATCTCAGCCGAAGCGCTAGGCCAGACTTCTCCATGTTCTGGATGCCCAGGCCTCCGTAGGCGAGTGGTCGAGAGGCACGCGCCCAGCTAATGTGGTAGTTCCCGCCATTGGCTTCTGTGCCTGGCCCATAGGAACCCTCGTTGGATCCGCTCCATGAGCCTCAAGCTCTGCTTTGGAGGCGAGTATACTAGCAGCTGGTGTATGGGGATGGCGCAAAGGACTGATTTGACAAGCTTCAAGTGGCTGGCCTTGTCCATTAGGTGAGCTTTCCAGGTTGGTAGTTGGGCTGCGACTCGTTCGATCAGGGGCTGCATCTGGGCACACGTGGGACACCGTAGTGTGAGCGGAATTCCCAGGTAGGTTGGGGAGCTCGGCGATGGGGCAGGCCAGTCCAGTTGTGACGGTAGTTGCGTCGACAGGGTCGCAGTTAAGCATTACCGCGGCACTCTTCGTGTAATTGACCAGGAGTTCAGAGGCCTGGCCAAAGACCTCTAGGATCGCTCTGATCGCAGAGATGTCACCATCGCTGGGGTGGCAGAACAGCTTCGCGTCATCTGCGTAAAGCGAAATCTCCAGGATGTGTCGTCGTGGGTGCAGCTCTTGCAGGACACCAAGCATGACGGCACGCCGGATGAGGCGGCCAACCACGTCCACGGCGAGCACGAAGAGCTGCGGGGAGAGGGGATATCAATGCTTTTGTTATGCCACATGCCATCGATTTATTATATGCGTGCCGTGCTTCACTCTTGTCATCTTTAAAGCTATCAGTAGTGACCACATGCACATGAAACATTCCACATTGCCCTTTTATCAACTATTGACAGCTAAGAAATGAACCAACTAATTAAACAGCTAAGAAATGATTATGGTATTGTTGAAGAGGGACATACTTTCCATCCCATGTTATTATATTCGAAATATTTTACTCCTATAAACCCGTTCTATTATGATTTTCATAAAGTACCTTTGTTTTTCTTATTGCATTGGAAATTCTTTGCACTCATTTCATATTATGCACCCTCAAAGTTCTCAATGTACCTTTAGCTGGAAAGGCAGCCCTAAACTCTTTCATTTTTCAGGTTCTAGGCAATTCTGATCTTAAGATGGAAGTTGAAGTTCCTATCGACTAAGAAGTACTTCTATCATTCTGCTGCTTCCGGCATATATGTTAATTTGTGTCAGCTTAAGCCGCTAGACTATTTAGATCCCTGTACTTTCATATCATGAGTGAATCTGTAATTAAGGAAGCATATGTACTGTATCATTTCGGAGTTTAATTTAACCTCTTTACATATACTGTGTGTCTGTTTCCTCTTTTCTATGCCTCCTGTGTTCTTTCAGGTTGTTACCTTTCACTCCGAAACGTTGCCCAGCAATTTCCATGCGAAGTGATATTCTTTAGTTGTTAATATCTGCCAATAATGTAAAAGTAGTTTAAGTGCTTAATCTGTGAAGATTATGCAGAGGCTGGAACTGTTGCATCACGTGGAGCCACTGTGCTGTCGGTTGTTTTGTTCTTAGATGGATGGTATCCGCATGACTGCAGATGCTAAGAAGAGTTGGTAGCAGTTTGCTTTTCTCGTGATACAATAGCAATTTCTACGTCTTCAGTTCTCTAGGTCTGCTCGTCAAACAAGGCAGAGTTAAGGAACGGTGAAGATATATTCGAACTTCTAAATATGTTTGTTTTTGTTGCGCAGATAAAAAAATAGAAAAAATCTAGATAGACTGGTAGATGGTGTCTGTTGAGGACTCAGTTAACCCTCCAAGTCCACATCCCAAAAATAAAGCACATCGTCTCGTCTTTCTCCCTCTTAAGAGGAGGCCTCCAATTGTTCTCCTATTATTAGACGTTATGCTGGTCACCCGCACGAAGGAATGGCAGGGCCATTGGAGTTTGGCCAGACGAGCATCTTTACCTCATTGGGGGTCGAATTTTGGTGAGTTTCTCCGTGCGTTTCAATCTGCTCTTGGTTTTTCCAATGTTCGTTTTCTTCATCCAGCTATCTCTTACCTGATGACATTTTGAGCTTGGAAGTTTGCGTTAATTGTCACCAGAAAATCTCTCAATACCTGAAGGCGTATGATCTCTTTGTGTTGACAGCCAAAAATGCATCAGAATCCTCGAGTCAATATGAATTCTCGCATCCGTAATTCCTTGTATCTTTCTTCAGGTCACTCAGTTCAGATGTTTGGTGCAATTTTCTGTATTAATTAGATATTTATGTTCTGCTTGTTTTATTTATTAAACATGCATCGTGTCTTCGCTGATATCCACTCGATACATTTACCTCAAATTTTTGCCCTTTCATCCAAAATCTGTGTTTTTGACGTTTTCCTAAAGGACATGGTTCTTGGTATTGCAGTTTCAACGGTACCCTGTTCTCTTCTGTTGCCTCTTCAAAATCACTTAACTGGGAATTCCAAATTATTGCCTCTTCAGTTTCTCTTGTCTTGCCTAGTTTTAGATTCTGTCTTTGGTCTCAGATTATGTTTGCTTTTTATCTTCAGGCTAAAGGATTGAAAATTCCGAGAGAAGACAATGCATGCCATGAGATTATCATCCTAGCGGTAAGCTTTTCCATTTCTATACGCTGTTCCATTGTACCCATTTTCTGCTTTCCAAATTTCAACGTATAAGATTCAGTTGCAACGTGTTATAGTTGCATATGATTGCAGCATGCTAACATCCTCATCTCTTCACTGCTCGTCTTAGGTGGAGATAGAATCAATTTATCTTTGTATAGTTTTACCCAGAGTGTATTTCCAGTATTTGAAAGGGACATGTTCTAAGGTTTCTCATAATTGACATCGAGGCTCTAAGCACTGGCACATCAGTTTTATTCTAACTAGTGTGGGTAAATGGCATATACATATGTGGCATTATCAAAGGCACTTGAGTGGCGATTACATAATTCAGTAAAAGACACTTCAATGCACTTACAAAATTCAATAATCTCTCTACCAACATATTTCTCTGGACCATTGGCCAGAAATATAAAATAAGTAAGAATTTTGTGGAGAATCTGTTATTAACTGTTTGCTAATGCATACAGTCTGGAATTCTGGGTTGAATATTAGTACCAAAAACTGCAACCTACGAATGGCCTATCGGGCATGCATCCTTTAGCTATGACATGACAGAATTTCCTAGACATCCATGAACTACAGTCCTGTTGACTAAAACAAATTGTCACTATTCTCTGCGTATGTACTCTATGATAATAAAATCACACTACTAGAAAAGATTTACGCGCAATATAACTCATTGCTTGATTGCACTGTACTTTACTTTGGTTTCTCTGGAACTAGTTATGATATAAAATAAAATGTGATTGATTTTTAATCCTGACCATGAAAAATGTTTATTCAATGAAGTTCGTATAAAGTGCATAAACTATTCGACAAACATGGGGCCAATACAGCTTTCAGAAAATAAAATTTTAGTTTTGCTAAACCGTGCAGGTTGAACAGATGAATTAAGACTATTCTGAGGTGAATACAAAACCATAAATACTAATGGAGCCTTTCACCAAGCTGGCAGAGAATGAGACTTCTCAGTTACAAAGGGCAATATTCGCCCAGTATATAATGATGAAGAAGTTATTCATGGAGCTAGAAGAGGAAAGGGAAGCTTCAGCAAGTGCTGCAAGTGCAGCCTTGTCAATGATTAGAAAACTTCAGAAGGAAAAGGAGGCGGAGAGGATGGAAGCATGGCAGTACAGAAGAATAGCCGAAGAAAGGATGAATCATAATGATAAAGCTCTGGAGATTGTGAAGGAAGTCATGCAGCGGAAGGAACTGGAGATCTATTATCTCAGGAACCAACTTCAGGTGTATAAACAAAGGTTACTGGGTGTTGGTATTGATGATTGTGATATTTCAGACGAGACTATAACAAAAAATATACCTTTCTTTGAAAGCAGCGACGTAGAGAATCTTTGTCATACCATCAAAAGGAATTTCTCTCTGCCAATTTTGCAGTTGGATAAACGTCTTACTGAAATGGACATCAACAAAAACGATGGATCGCATCGATCAGCCAGGAGCAGGTTAGGTGTTCACATGCAGAATTCTAGTGAAAATGAACTGGAGCAAGTTTCCAGCGACGGCAATGACCTGAATTGTGTAGAGCCCAAGGAAAGCTCGTCAACAGTGGAACATTCTTACCCATCAGAACAGGCTTCACGTTATTCCCCGTTCTTAATGGTGAGTCATCAGACCGATATCCGCAGTCCAAGAGCAGCACATGTTGGAAAAGATGCGGAAGATGCGCTACATCCTGATCCACTCGGGCCTTCATGTCCCAAAAATGAAATGGAAAAAGCTGTAGCTCATCATACAGGTGATATGGGCACACTCAAAGATCCAGAACTAAGCAAGAGGCCAGCAGAATCCGCATGTACTAAAGATGGCATCAGCACAGAGGAATCTGTATTGTCTCCCATGGTTGTTCTAAAAGATAAAGCGCCCCATGTTCTTTCCAAGTTTTCAGCAACTCGAAAAGTTGGCTCCATGAATAACGTTGACAGACATGTCCGTGTAAGCGCGGGGAGTTCTACACCGCGAGCTGGAATTGAGAGAACCAGATCAAGGCTGAAGCGTGTTCAGAGTGAAAAGAGGATTGAACTAAATGAACAGAAGAAAAGCAAGGAACAAATCATAATGCTGAAGGAGGTATACGAGCAGCTCAACATGATAGAAGCACACATGAGACCTTCAGATTCACAGGAGACCCCAAAAAATGACCAGTCGTTGGATTCTGTCATGGAGGTACTTCTTTTCATGGATCTGAAATTAAAATTTGTAGATTTGCTTGTTTAAATTTCCATAAAACATTGCACTGTTTAATTATAGTTTCGGTGATACAATCTTGATTAACTATATCAACTAAATTGTACTCTTTGTCTTTAAGAAAAATAAAAAGAACCATTGGTTCAGTTGGCAGTAAATCTAACAACTACCATCAGTGTTTTTATGGTACAGTGATCCGAGTAATCCCTGCAGCCTGCATTTTTTTTGCATTTTTTTTGACAGACTGTAAACTGTATCTTCACTACAAATTTGGTGGAATAAATTGAATTGGCACCAACCAAGTGATCCTGGCATAAGCATATATGATTCACCGTTAGTTTACTAACTGGTCTTGGGCCATACAGGACACCAAATATTTTATAAAGAAAGTATAGAACATAAAGCTCAAGTGTGAACAATTTCAGTAATTAACAGAAATCGAGATAGTTATGGCTTCACACACTGATGACTATTTTTTAATCGTGTATGAAGTTCGCTTTTTTATTCTGCACATTTGTGACCATTATCTTTTTTTGGCATATGAAGCTTTCTTTTTTATTCTGAACTAGTGACCATCATCTTTTCACATATGAAGTTGCCTTCTCTAACCATGATTATTTTCAACAGGCGGCTCTGTCCTTCTCCATATAGTCCATCTCAGCTTTAGACATGTGAAGCAAACTGTGAAGCCATCTCCAGTAATTCAAATTTCTGATGTAGTTTGAAGGTATAAGCCTACAAAAGTAACTTGGCCTGCTTGCCTTTCAAGCCCATCACGGAACAGTGTCAGTTTTTTGGTTTTTAGGTATCCCTTCTCCTCCAACACACCAAATCACCAATGCAGCAAGGTGTAATCTGAAGAAGCTCAGCACAAACTTGATTTGTATCATTTGTATGCAATGCTATTTGAAGAAGCGTGGGCATCGAGTCCCACTGGCCCAATGCCCACCCCCGACATATGGTGTAACGTTTTTGACGGTTTAGCTTTCTAGGATCCTTGGATTAAATCAGGACGCAAGCAACAAACGGCCTCTGGTCATGCGCTGGAGAGAATTATGTAGAACTTGTATGACTTATGAAAACCAGCATTAATGCCTGTAAAGTTCTAGAGAAATTCATGTTTTGAAGAAGCCAAATGGGCCAAGGTGCACGTGATAGCATCTCAATGTATGCTGAAGTTTCCCCCAGTGAACTGATGTGATAGGATCAGTATTTCTGAAAGAATCTGCCAGAACCTTATATGTACATTATGGAATAGTGGGTCAGTACGTTGGCTAAGACAGCAAAGCTATGCCAAATTGGTTTGATATTGGGTTTTCTTATTCTCTTTTGAAACCGCCTCTTGACCTCGGTAGGAGCAAAACATTGCAGGCCAAACTTGTGGGCATGGAAATGTTTTTTTTTTCTTTCATTTTTTGTCATTTCATCCAGCTCGTTCTTGAGTAATGTTCTCTCTTCCAGAATTCAGCTGCTACTCTTTCTCTAGAGAATTGATCGACCACCATGAGTACGCATATGCAAGTTTAAAGTTTTATTTTCAGCAATGAAGATTCCTTTGTTACATGTTTCCTCACTTTGTTGATTACTTCTTTCCTTCCTAAACATAAAATGACAAGTATGTTATTTTTTATCTTACAATCGAAGACAGAATTTCTTTCCCTTCATTTCTTGCTTCTCTTTCTGTTGGGAGAGCGAGATGAAGGGGACGTGCGACGAACCACTGCCATCAACTCAGCTGTAATACTCGCTCCGCCCCAAATTAATTGGTCAGTTCAGGAGTACACGTACTGGACATAGTATATGTCTGCATCAATTAATTTGGACCGGATGGAGAGTAGTAAAGGAAAACTTTCGGTACAAAAGTCACTGTATGTAGGCTGCTGCAATGTTCACAATATACAGTTCAACACGTTCTCTTTGTTAAAGTTTTTTTAGAGCAACCACATATTTCATTAATGAAAAATCAAGTTACAAGAAGCAACATATGTAGAAACTAATAGACAAACCGGGATAAAATGATTATTCTGAAAACTTTGCGGATAAAATCATAAGAGATCGAGAAATACAAATCAATCCCTTGGGTTTCCTGCAACCACCGAAGCTATCGACCGCCACCCAACTCCAGCGCCGCTGAGACGCACGCCGGAAGGAACGCCGAGCCTCCGCCATTGCCAAATCCAAGAAAACATCATCGCCAATGAGGCTTTGTGAGTTGATGAATAGGCTGCACGCAGCAAGGCACATGTCGCTGTGGCACGTCGACCGGGAGATGTCCCCGTGCTGTCTTGGAACAAGACCCGCCGCCTTCCATCGATGAAGTCGGAGAAGAATGATAGATCCACCGCCTCCGGACCAACATCATCGCTCTAGAGAAACCACCTCGCCCCGACTGCCAGCGTAGGCCAGCGGCACACCGAGAAACAAATCTTGCCAGATCTGAAGACCGGCAAGAAGACCAAGTTGCCGATCTGAAGGACTGAACAACATACGTTGCCATCACCTCTGAGGCGCCGCCGTGAATATCGCCGCCGCTATGGGAGTAGAGGTGAGGCAGATTTATTCTTCCGGGCGCCGCTCCCACCACCCCAACGGCACACCACGGTGTAAGGGTAAATTGTCCCTAAGTGTGTTTTTGGTAATTAATGACAATCCCTATGGACTAATGTTTTCATTGAGCTTTTTATGAAGGAATTGTTCATAGGAATTACTTAAAGTCCATGTGTTGGATTCAAGGCTTGGATGCCATGAAGATAAAGATATATCTTAAGTATTGGTATCAAGATCATTGAATAAGAAGAAATGAATCCAATATGATCAAGAAGAAGAAATAAAGGTGTAGTTCTTGTGTAGAACTCAAGTAATCCATGCTCTAGCTTATGTGCTAAGCCAAGGAGTCTCAAGATCTTGAGAGTTTGGTTACATGAGAAAAGATATGGCTCTATGTCGAGGTCATGATGGTCTCATGAGTTGAGATATGATTGACTAATACCTAGAGCATGCAATCAAATGAAGAATTCTTTATGTGGCTCAAGATATTGTGATAGAGCATGAGAAGATTCAAGGTTGACCAAGACAAAGATCAAAGATTGGATTCTAGTTTGGTCAACACATGAAGCATAAGGAATGTGCCACATGGGACCAATCGGTCTTGTGGTATGGTATGGTTTGTCAATTATGCTTTGTGAACTAACCCATTATATATGTGTGTTTGTGTTGTCTATGTGGGTTAGGTATTATGTCATGGATATGCATCATTAGTGAGATTTCATATAGCCCATGAAAGGATGACATCAAGTGGTGGTTGTCATCAAGGTTGAGAAGTGCAAGTTTCAAGATAAGCATCTCGAGAAGATCATATGCTTGAAGCTTGTCATCCATTTGGTGATAATGGAATTGCGAAGACATGCCTTAGTGAAGGTATCCCATAGTGGTGTATGGGGGAGCATATTGGAAGTCTTCACGGAGCAACAATGATCAAGTGAAGCATTCCGGCTTGACGGAAGCATGAAGAATCATCATCAAGATCAAGCGGGGTGCACAAGGCAAAGGTTTGTCCTTGCTAGTTTTTCCTTTTACCGGTCTCAAGGTGTTTGTTGGGAGACCGGGTTATAGGATAGATAGCCGCACTATCAAGATGGGCTTTCGGTTGGGTAACTTGATCACATCGTCTTAGGGAGCTCAATCCTTTGCATACTTTGCTTCTCCCTACTTTGTTGCTTATTGGTGTTTCTCTGTGTGTGGTTCTTGAGCTTGTTGTTAGCTTTCCAACAAGTCCAAGTTCATTGAAAATGAAATTCGTATGCATCTTTTATCGCGTTTTTGAGTTTGGAGGTTTTACCGGTTTATTGTTAAGGGAGGTTTTCACCTCTCCTTATTTGTTATTTTATCGATTACTACTTCTTTGGTTTTATGGTCTTCATTGGATATATATTTTTCTTAGGTTTTCAAAAATCCCAAGTTTGCTAAAATCGGAGTCCGGATGTAAAAGTTATCGCATTTTTCGTGAGGATATTTTATGCCGGTTCCGAGCTCGGTTTGAACCGGAAATTCAACCGGAAATCAACCGAAAAGCTTCAGAACTGTTTTCTTGTATTTTCGGTTTTGACTGAGTTTTAAACCGGAAATTCAACCGGGAATTTTTGATTCTACCGGGAATTCAACCGGGAATTCAACCGGGAATTTCCGGTCCAACCGGGAATTCAACCGGGAATGCAGTTTCGCCCCAAACGGCTAGTTTTCTTTGAGAACTATAAAAGGGGTCTTCTCCCCAAATGTTTTAGGGTTCTTGAGCATGAAATACACCTCCATTGTTGACCCTCTTGAGCTTTCTTCCTCCGTCTTCCCTCCAATGATTCTTGCATCTTTTTGTGGGATTTGAGAGAGGAGATCTTGATCTACAATCTCCACCAAATCATTCCTCCTCTAAGTGAGGGGAATCCTTTGAATCAAGATCTTGGAGTCATTGGTTGACCTCCACCCTTGTTCTTCCTCTCTAACTCCTCCATAGCATTTGTTGCCATGGTGCGATTTGAGAGAGAAGGATTTGAGCACTTCCTCTTGTGTTCTTGCTTTGCATTCTTGCATAGTGTTGAGCTCTCCATTACGATTTGTTCGAGTGAGAGACCGTGAGCTTGTTACTCTTGGAGGGTGACCTCCTAGTTGGCTTGGTGGTTGGTGCCGCGGTGACCTCTTCATGGAAGATTGTGAAGAGGCCCGGGCTTTTCCCTTTGTGGGATTTTTGAAGTGGTTGTGGAGCTTGCCATCTTCGGAGTGGAGGAAAAGCTAACCATAAGAAGGGGTCCCTAGCTTCGTGGGGGACTCGGAGAATAAGGTGAGCCTTCGTGGCGTTCGGGGGCCTTCGTGGTTAGCCACATCTCTCCAACGGTGATTAGCTTACTTTATGTAAGTGAACATCGGGATACATCTTCGTCTCTGCGTACCTCGGTTATCTCTATACCCGAGTTTATTTCCTTGTGATAGCCTTTGTGCTTGAAGTACTTATATCTTATTTATCACTCGTGAATTATATCTTGTGCTATCTTGCTTATCTCTAGTTGTTGGTGCACCTAGTTGAGCCTAGCATATTTAGGTTTTGTGCTTGAAGAAAATAAACGTTAGTTTAATTCCGCATTCCTTCAAGCCAATTCCGTAATTATTTTTAAAACGCCTATTCACCCCCCCTCTAGGCAACATCTCGTCCTTTCAATTGGTATCAGAGCAAGGTCTCTCCTTGTTTAGGCTTCACCGCCTTGAGTAAAGATGTCGGTGAGTTATTTAGTGCACAATGACACAATTATTTTTGATGGCACAAATTATATGCTATGGAGAAATCACATGCTTTCTAATCTTCGGACTTTGTGTCCAAATATAGCGTGATTTCTAGATGTAAGTTTTTCTCCTCTGATGAATCTTCAAAATCTATCTATTGAGGATGAGAAAAATTTACATCTTGAAGCTCAAGTATCTAATGAAATTGTATTGTCTGTGAGATCTATAGTTTATGTTTGCTTGATGGGTTCAAAGTGCAAGAAGTCTCATGAGATATGGACCAAGCTAGAAGAGTCATTTGGTGGGTCCATTTCACTTGAGGTTGAAAGTGAACCCAAGGAGCTCTCTTCACCTTCACATCATGAAGAGCTCCAAGTTGCTTCCACATCCGGTCGTAGTGATTGTTCAATCTCTTCCACTTCACCAACATGTGATGCATCACAAGGTAATGATATGGTGAGTGGAGAAATCGTATGTGATGATGGTAGCTTTGTTCTTTGTACCAATGATTCTACTTTGTTAAATCATAATGGTGTAGAGAGCTTGGACCTAAATACTTTGTGCAAGAAGTTCTTTACTCATTCTTGTGTTAAAGGTCCTTGCATATCTCCTAGAATTTGTTTGATTAAATTTTGTGATGATATGCTTGTATCTAGTTGTGATCATGATCAAAATGACTCTATTTCCTCTAGTTGTTGTATGACTAGCCATGTAGAGGAAATTAAAGAAAAATTAGGTCACATAATTAAAGAAGAAATCAATAGAAGAACCAAGATGGTTTCTATCAAGAGAAGGCAATGCTATGAATGCCACGAGTATGGACATTTCGCAAGAGCTTGTCCTACACTCGAAAATGAAGAATGTGCTTCAATTGATGTTCCCTCATCATCTACCCAAGTTCATATGTGCCTTATGTCAAGCGGCTCAAAGGTAACTCCTACTTTGAATCCCGACACATCTCCTTATGGTGAGAGTGATGATGATGATGATAATGAAGCTTTCTTGCATGAGATGGGAATTGTGTATGCCTCTCTTCATGGTAATAATGATGCTCGTGCTAAGGTTGAACACTTAATGGAAACCTTGTTTGAACACAAGGAGACCATTAAGGAATTGAACTCCCTCGTTAATGAGGGGAAAAGGAGATTCAATCTCCTCAAGCAAGAGCTATCCGAAGAGAAACATACTAATTCTTGCCTATCTCAATCTATTAAATCTTATGAGCTTACAAATGCTAAATCTATTAATGATGCTTGTGCTAATAACTCTACTTCTTGTGAAGCATCTATATTAAAGGAGAATGTTGAGCTAAGGGCTCAACTTGAATTGCTAACAAGAAATTATAAGAAAGGGATTTCTATTTTCGTGCCCTCAGGTCCTTAGTTGTGCTCAGTTTTCCCCAGCCGCTTAACTTTTTCTCAGTTTTGCCCTCGCTCTAGTTTGAAACCCCTCGCAGACGCTCGGACGGGAGGGTTGCGGTCTGGTCAGAGGCCTTGACCGTTATCGGTGACGGCTAGGGAGCCGCGGTGGTTGTGAATTGACCGATGCTTTTGAATGGTGCTAACGGGTAGGGTCAGGAGACACGTCGGAGTAGCCATCCATCTATCGCTGACGTGTGGGCCGTTTTATTTCCTGATTGTATACGCGGTGCTGCCAATGATAAATGGGGCCGCTCTATAGGGCTGCCGCAGCCAATGACCAGTGGGATCGTGTATTTTTCAGGAAAAGATATATATTGCCTCTCTATGGGGCTGCCGCAGCCAATGACCAGTGGGGTCATCAATTTATTTAGAGAAAATCATATATTGCCGCTCTGTGGGGCCTCCGTAGCCAATGACCGCTGGGGTTATCTATTTATTTAGAGAAAATCATATAGAGCCGCTCTGTGGGGCCGCCTCAGCCAATGACCGCTGGGGTCGCCCTTAGTGAAAAGGCATATATCCCTGCTTTTAGTTAGAGAGAAGCAACAAGTTAGCTAAATTTTCACAGCTTAATCTAAAGTGAATCTTATGCTAAACATGGCTGGAACCTAGTGTTGTGTATCTCATTAGTCATCAAAGAACCGATGGTAGCTCGTTCCCCACCCTCGGACGGAGCAGCCATCGCCGGCGCCTCGTCGCGCCGCCGGCTCTGTCCCCCGGCGGCGTCAGACGGACTGCGGCGCTGGACATCAACCATGGCTCCAGCACTTGTTTCGTCCGCATGCATTGTACCCACCGCAGGAAAGTCCGCTGCAATCAGATCCACCGCCCACGACGACCGGGATTTGCTCCGCGCACCAATTGGTAGTATAGCTTGGTAAGACCTCCGCTTCCGCCTCCCCCGCCCCCTAATCGATTCGGTTCCCGTAATTTATTGGAGTTTGCAGGTGTGAAATAGTCCTCAATGTCTGGTCGTAGTGGGTACACTGGCAAGGGTGGGGATTCGATCATGTCGTGGCCACGTTCTACTTCTCCTACCTCGTCGGAAGTGCAGGTATCTAGCTTCTGCTCTCTGTACTACCGTTGAATTTGAAGTGCCGCCATGGCCTGTTGGAGTGATTTCAGTTGTTCTTTTTTCCATTATTGTTACAGTTCGCCAGGCAAGCCGATGATCCATGGTACATTGCATACCAAGATGAATCAACCCAGTGGTGTAGCCAGAGGATGGATTTGGAGGAGAAGGTGGCCAATTTAGGTGATGAATTGGCCCGTAAAAACCTGATGATATTCGAGCTAAAGCATACTATGGAGGAAGAAAAGAAGAATTCAGAGCTTATTCGCAAGGAGAAGTTGATACTTGAGACAGATCTTGCCGTATTTGATCAAGTGGTAGAAAATCTAGAACATGAACTTCAAGTGATGGGAGAGGCGAAAAGTAGATTCATCTGGGCAGTTTTATTAGGTGTCATCCCTATCCTAGCAGTTATGTGGTTGTGGTAGATGATTTAGATAGTATAGAATTGTTATTCAGTAGATGGCTCTAACCACTGTATTTTGGTGTGGCTCTAACCACTGTATTTTGGCGTACAATTTCCTAGTTGTGCTAAGTAATGCGTGTGATAATTTTAGCATGCATGAACATCTTATAAAAGTGAAGGGATCCCAAAAGTGAAAGCATGTACCAGCCTCTCAGATCAAATACATATCAATCTTCCCAATCTAGTTGGGATAGAATTCAAATCATACATTCAGATGTACAGGGACACATCGAGAAAGTGGAGAAGCTTTTTTTGAGACAGAGGTAGTAGTTCGAACAATTTTATCCCAATTTGAAATTGAAAAATATAAATTTATCATAATTTATCCCAATTTGCGGCGTCAAACACGGCCGCGCACCGATGGGCTAGAAGGGCCGGGACGACGGGCGGCTGAGGGGTGGTCATCTGCGCCATCCGCAAACTCGGACATGGAGGAGGGCTGGATCTGCGGCTTCGCAACCACTCTTGGCACCGCCACTGTCTTGGTGGCTGGATCTGCGCCATCCGCAAACTCGGACATGGAGGAGGGCTGGATCTGCACCATTGCAGCGATGTTGTAGGTGATGGCTTCAATCGTCTTGGCATCGGTGAGCACTGTCGACACGGCCGCCATCTTGGTGTCCATCAGCAACAGATCTGAGGAGGGCAACAGAAGTGAGACATCGGCAGGCTCCAACATTGAAGGCTGGATCTGCGCCGTCACAGCGATGTCGTAGGCGATGGCTTCAATCATCTTGGCATCGGTGAGCACTGTCAACACGGCCGCTGTCTTGGTGTCCATCAACAACAGATCTGAGGAGGGTAACGGAAGTGAGACATCGGCAGGCTCTGACATTGAAGGCTGGATCTGCGCCGTTGCAGCGATGTTGTAGGCAATGGCTTCAATCATCTTAGCATCGGTGAGCACTGTCGACACGGCCACCGTCTTGGTGTCCATCAGCAACAGATCTGAGGAGGGTAACGGAAGTGAGACATCGGCAGGCTCCAACATTGAAGGCTGGATCTGCGCCGTCGCAGCGATGTTGTAGGCGATGGCTTCAATCATCTTGGCATCGGTGAGCACTGTCGGCACGGCCACCGTCTTGGTGTTCTTCATCATCAACAGATCTTAGAAGATAAACGAAAGTGAGACAGAGAGAGACATTTCAACTATTTCTGAGGGTTAGATCCTCACCGGCACTCTTAGATCCTCACCGGCACTCTTAGATCCACGCTGCCGCACGGTTAGATCCGCGCCGCCGCACGCACGGTTAGATCCGCGCGGCCGCACGCTGCAGTTCTGCGCGGCTGCACGCACAGTTAGATCCGCGCCGCCGCACGCACGGTTAGATCTGCGCCGCCGCACGCACGCAAGCTGCAGATCCGCGCCGCCGCGACCGCCAGAGTAAGAGAGGAAGATGCGACTGGAATATGCGACTGCCAGGATTGGTAGGTATGTGCTTTGCTCTTCTCTCCGTATGCGTCCATCGAGGTAGAGAGAGATATACAGGCTGTCCGATCATAAATGATCCAACGGTGCAAGCGTACATTGAGCTATCAACCAACCAAGATTCGTGTGACATACATCTCGACCAATCAGAGATCAGCCAGTGAGTACAAGTGAGGAAAACTGAGTAGAACTAAGAGGGGGAAAAGTGAGGAAATGTTTATCGAAGGGCAAAACTAAGTAGGACTGAATAAAACAAGTAGACCTGGAGGGGGAAAACTGAGTAAAACTAAGTAAAACAGGGGCACCCAAATAATAAAGGGAGTATGGGAAATTGAAGCTTTTGGCATAAAAATTGTTAGATTGTGTTATTTGAACAATATAGTACATTTTGGCCGACGTGATATTGTTTGCAATTCAAAGATACACAAGTGTGACGAATTTGGACAAAGTTTGTAAGCATAGTGGGTATTTGGGAGGTGTGTTGAGTAGAAAGCCCTGCATCTTCATAGCTAGTAGCTCATGGACTAGGAAGTGGTTTTGGGAAAGGGAAACTTCATATCACTATATTTCCTTTTCCATTATTATTTCTCTAGGTTGTAGGTAACATAACAAGACTCCATGGGAAGGTTCCACCATGTTTTAAATTATTATGAATTAAAATAAACCCAAAACTACATTTTTTGAGTTTAGTCACTAAGAGGGGGAAAAGTGAGGAAACCTCAAGCGATGAACTATAGCTAGTAGCTTATGGACTAGGAACTTATTCAAGCAAATAACACATACATTATTGTGATTATTCAACATACAAACTTGGGAACGTCACACTAGTTCGAATTCAATACAAAGGGATCCCCACTACAAATTGTTCATACAAATTCAAATTAATTGTTCAAAATAAAATATTTCTCTTGCTCCTGGTGTGACTCGCTGGGTCCACCACCTTACTCCGGGTAACCCTAACAGGGATATTACCGGTGTCTACCTTCCTTTTGCCATCTTTCTTGTTCTTCTTCTTCTTCTCTTCGGGTTGTGCCAAGACCGAGACAACCATATCATACGAAGCTTGTGCTCTTTCTTTTAATGCATTTTCTTCCCTTGCTTCTACAATCTGCTCTTGATCCATCGGTTCACCCAGCTCTCGATCCATTGCTTCACTCAGCTGTCTATCCATTGCTTCAACAGCCTCTCGATCCATCTGTTCCATCTGCTCTCGATCCATCGGTTCAAGCAGCTCTCGATCCATCTGTTCAAGCAGCTCTCATTCCATCGGTTCAAGCAGCTCTCGATTCATCGGTTCAAGCAGCTCTCGATCCATCGGTTCAAACAGCTCTCGATCCATCGGTTCAAGCAGCTCTCGATCCATTGCTTCAATCTCCTCATGTTGAATTGCTGCTTCATTCTCCTCTGCATTTGTTGCTCCTGCCTGATCTTCCATTCCAAAAGCTGGGTCAACTGGATTTTTACAAAGCCTAGCAATGTGTCCCGGGGTTCCACAATGTTTGCACTTACGTCGTCGAATCAGTGCACCACCCTCTGCACTAGCTCTGATCCTATTCTTCCTCTGCCTACCTGCCAGTCTAGTCAAAACTAGAGAGTACAGTTTGAAGCCTGGATCGACTTTCATCCATTGGTCTTTTCCCAACAAGGTAGGAACATTCATAGCATATGCAGCCCTAAATTTGGCAATAGAGAAATACTCTGACACATACTGATCAACTTCACCTTCTGCACCCGCTATAACACTCATGAAAAACAATGCGTGTATGCAGGGTATCCCACGGATCTGCCATCGCCTACAATGGCATGTCCTATCAACCAAACTCACTGGATACCTCCACTGCCTGTTTTTACTGTCAGTGTAGGTTACCTCAGCCTCCATTCCTTTTCTGATGCATTTCATCTTCAATTGTTTTGCCCTGGCATGCAAAGACTTAATCAAAGATGGGAGCATGAGATGGCCAACATATTTTGTGGCTGCAATTCTTTGACGCAGATCGATCTTTATCATGATCATCTGCCTAATCTTATCAGATATCAATTTTATGAGTGCTGTTGGACCAAGTGATGGAGTTTCTCTCAGCCAATCTATGATTGCATCTGCCAACCACCTAGTCTTCGCTAGCTTTGATTTCTCCTCTGGCGCTCCCGCTCGAGGTGGACAAGTATGGTCGATCGAGTTCTTCTTTATCTGAAACATAATTATAAGGGATGTCAGTAACATTTAACAAATTTTACACTGTGATCTAAAAATACACAACTGGTTGGCGTAGTACCTGAACCACGGTACTTCTGAGCATTGTGGATGCATGCAACCTCCACCTACACCTCTTGTATGGGCACTTAACTGTGAACCTACCTGGCTCACTTTTAATAACCTCATAATCATTCTTGGTGAGAATGCAATATGTAGTAATTGCATTACGGCAGTCCATCATCGTTTGAAATACGGTGCCTTCTGCAAGCCGAGGATCCTCCCTGTTCCACTCAATTGTTGGCAAGTCATCACCTTCGTAATCGGCTAAAACAAGGCTGTCATTGTTCTCATCCTTCTCTTCATCATCAGTGTCATCAAATCTGGCACCTTGTGCAATATCTTCCATGTATTGATCCTCCATTGTCTGCTTACTGCATCGATCTACCAATTCAGGAAACATCAACTCATCCTCATCATCTTGAGGAGACAGATCCTCAATCTCTGCATCGTCCTCCACATCGACCACAGGAACGATCTGGCTACCACTAGCACTGGGGACAGATGGTGCTGCTGTGGACCTACAAGGAGCGGGGCGGCGCACACGATTAGCAGAGGCAGCAACACTAGAGAGACATGATGCCCGACCACCTGATGATGCCCCACCACCAGATGATGCCTGGACCTTGTCCACATGGATACGAATTTTACCGACACGGCAAGAAGCATTTAAAGCAAAAAGCATTCCCAGATCCTCGTCGGAAATTAGTGGAACATATCTTTCCTCCGTGCTGTTGAAATATTGGAAATCAACTGAATCGCCAGCGCCCCAGGGGTACTGAGCGTAGATGTTATCTTTTAAATCCCTCAACGAGATGGTAGTTGCAACCACCACTGGGATGTAAAATCCGCTCACATTGCATTCAGAATCACGCAAAAAGCTAGTATCCAGCCTAACCACCAGCTGAAAAGCCAGCGCTGGATCAATCCTATTCGAAAAGCAACGCAGTTAGTTGAGCAACAATGATTCGCGCTCAAAAACTGCCTACAGTTAATTCACATAGGCAGACGATGCTTACCCAGATGGAATCCATGCGTTAGATCCCTCCGATTCCCAATCTTCTCCGTCGTTGAGGGGCATAATCGGCTAACCAGATGGATGTACAAACTCTACCGCGATAGGGGTAGATCTAGTGGAGGCGGAGCCCTCTCCGCCTCTCGGGGGTGGTGGTGGGGGCAGGGGCGGCTCGGGGGCGGACGACGCCTTAAGGTAGGAGGGCAGGACGGCGTGCCGACGGAGGGGCGTTGTGTGAGCTCTTCCAGTCTCGGGCGGAGGGGAAAGCTTTGGGTGAGTGATAGACCGCCAGTCCGACGTGTCTCATTGGGTCAACAGTCAACACCATTCAAAAGCAACGGTCCATTCACAACCACCGCGGCTCCCTAGCCGTCACCGGTAACGGTCTAAGGCCTCTGACCAGATGGCAACCCTCCCGTCCGAGCGTCTGTGAGGGGTTTCAAACTAGCGCAAGGGGAAAACTGAGGAAAAGTTAAGCGGCTGGGGAAAACTGAGTACAACTAACGAACCAGGGGCACGAAAATAGAAATCCCTATAAGAAATTAGAGGAAAGCCATGAAAAGCTCTCGAGCTCTCATGGGGATATCCTAATCTGTTATAATGGGCTAAAGTTAGCTCATGAGGCAAGTATCTCTAAGAAAACATCTTGTGAGCCTCATTTGGACATTAGCACTACTTTGAACCAAAATGCTATATTACCATGTGGTAGTCTTAGTAATTTGTCTAGGCATAATATTGCTACATCTTGTGATGAATTACTTGCTATGCCTTGTTGCTCTAACAATGAAGCTTATACATCCTCTAGTACTTGTATTACTACTAACCTTGTAGAGAAAATCAAAGAGCTCAAGGCCCAAGTCACTAGTTTGGAGAAAGACTTGGAGAAGCGTCATGAAGGGAAATCCACACTCGATAATACTTTGAGTGTGCAAAAATCCCCTAATGATAAGAGTGGACTTGGATTCAACTCCAATAACAAGAACAAGTCCAAGAGCAACAAGAAGAAGAAGGGCCAAGACCAAGTCAAGAATTTGGCCAAGATTGTTTGCTTCAAGTGCAAGATTGAAGGGCATCATGTGAGATCTTGCCCATTGAAGAAGAAGCACTTGAGTGAGAAGCAACAAGGGAAGCGGCCACAAGGTCAAGCTCAAGCACGACCTAAAGTTGAAGATAGTCCACTTTCCAAGAAGAAACAAGATGAAGCTTCCCAAATCAAGAAGTCAACGAAGAAGAGAAAGGGAAGCACTTGTTGCTATATTTGCCGTGAGAAGGGGCACTTTGCTTCTTCATGCTTAAGCGGTACCTTATCTAATCCTATCATTGTTGATGATGATTATTCTCTTAGGAAAGATAAGGATGGCAATGTGTTTGCCAAGTTTGTTGGAACTCAAAGTGGTGTCAAGAAAAGAACCATTTGGGTTTCCAAGCCTATTGTGACTAACCTCTTAGGACCCAACTTAGTTGGGGACCAACAAGCTAAAACTTGATCAATAGGTTTTTGTGGAGGACATTGACATTGGAGACTTGGCTACCTCATGAAGAATTAAGGGATCTTCATAATTTTATTTCATCAAGCCAATTCATTGACACTATCATCTTATATCCAATGTGCCTCTTTGCGGTAACTTGTACTTAACCTCTTTACATTGTAAGTTACTTGCCCTTTTGCATGTTTTGGTTTTGTACCAAGTATGTGTTTGTATATGTTGTTCCTTATACCTTGTCAACTTGTGTATTCTAGTAGGTGTTGGTTGTTTGGCACATCATATACTTGTGTGTTTGCTTTGAGCCTCTAATGCATCTTGTTGGTATCTTATTTGGCTCTTATCGAGTGATCAATGGAACATCCCATTTTGGGGGAGTGATTTGCCATTGGCACCTCACAATCCTATAAATGCGTGCACATGAATAATACCACTTAGTATTGATATTGCAAGATTACCTAGTCTCTATGTGGTATGACATGCTCATGAGAAATTCAACTTCTATATCTCCATTAATTATCTCTAGTTGGATTTTATTTTCCTCCTGTAGTAAAGAATTTAATATCACATTATGGGGGAGTAATAGGCCTTGTGCATATCACAAGCCTAGGAAATGTGAACTTTTGAGGTATTGCCACTTAGTGTTGATATTGTTCATTATCTTGTTCCTAGGTGGCATGTTTGCTCAACAAAGCTCCGCTCTCTCTTAAAAGATTTTATAGCTCATTTCTTTGGTCTTGGTTTGAGTAAGAATTCTTGGTGCATTTCACTCAAATATATTTTTATATATATCATAAGTAGGAAGCCGTTTGCTTCTAGTTACTCTAATCATTGCTTTGCATGATTGTTTGACTATTTTTGGAACAACCAAGAATCTTTATTTGTGCATGGCGCCTAATTTGAATATTTAACCATATGCCTTTATTGTGAAGTTGATCTTGAATATCTTTGCAATACACCACTGGGAAATAATTCAAATACGAACTTATTTTCTTTGACAATTGGTATTCATATATATGTGTGGTAATTCTTCTAGATCATCTTCACCTTGGGATTTGCCTCTTATTTTCCTTATTTCTTGCCTAGAAATATTTTCTTGACTCCCGTTGTCTTATTTACCTTCTTGAGGATCTTCTTGCTTGACTTTGTCTCATCTTTCGATCCCTATCAAGTGTGTGTTGATGTAAGACAAACCTTTTATTTTCGGTACTTGTGCCATTGTAAAATGTGTAGAGGGTTTGGTTTATTTGGTGGAACCTTGCTCTTTTGGGAGTTAATTATCTCATTCCTTCTTCTATGATTTATTTGCTCGAATGAGATAAATCTTTGAGCATGCTTTTATTTATTTATTATTTCATGCTCAATAAGTTGTTAGGTTCATTTGTTGAATTTTATGAATAAATCATTTGTTGATTTGTTCCCTTGATATCATTTGGACAAATAATGTGTTTTCCACACCTTTTTTACCTCCTTGTACTCTTGGTGATTTTGTCTAAATTGTATCTTCTTTGGTTCTTGAAAGCTAGGTGCATGCATATTCTCTTTATGCTTAATTTTGTATCTTAGTTGCTTTCTTTGATCCAATATATATGTTATACTGCATCAAATCCTAAATGGCTAAGATGTGCATGAAATTCAAATTTCATCTCTAACTATGCACATATTTATATGGAGTCTATCATATGTATTGTGGTTAGTCTAACCACTTTGGACCCAATAAGTTTGGGGACCAAGATGTACTTGAATGATGTCTTAGGTACATTGGAGATGCAATGTATGCTTGTCTCGTTTATAAGGAAGGTGTTGTCACCATATGATTATTGGAGCTAAGCTAGGACGACCAACGAACTCCTATCTACTACATCATATCATTGCTATCTCGATAACAAGTATAATTTTCATGCATACTTTTCTAGCATCCCAACTCTTGTAGGTTGGCTCTTGGCATGATAATATTTATTTACAAATGTTGCGGTTCTTGCAAAGGTCTTATAAAGAAATCTCTTTATTTCATATGTGAGCAAGTTGAGATGATGCATATGATGGGGAGTATATAAAATCATGTTTATGATTCGCCAATCCCAAATATGTCTTTTTAGCAATTTATTGCATATTAATTCCTCAACGCTCTCTCATGTGGAATATAGATAATGTTGCAAGTTGTTCCCTTCTCTATTATTCTTGTTGCCTTTCAAAGCATCCCAACTATCTTTTGATCCCTTATTTCTAGTTGTGATGGATTTGATGTTTTTGTGTGGGGAGTTCATTAATATACCATAATGGAAATGGAGCCCTGAGCTATATATGCTTGCTAGCAAAATTATTTGGTGTATTCTATGACTCTCTCTTGGATATCATGTCTTTCTTTAATTCAACTAACCTCTTGTGTATACATGTTCCTTTGTGGATTGTTCACCATGATTTTTTGTCCACTTAGAAATATATATGCATAAGAGTGTTAATTTCTTCCCTTGATATCCTTGTTCTTTGCCGACCATCTTTCTTATCCATTTGGTTCTTGATGGTGTTGGTAAGAACTTGATTTATGAGTGCTTGTTTATTCTTTATTGCTTCTTCCCGCTCTCATATCTCGTGAATCTTTTTGGACTAAAGTTCACTTTGATAAGCGTATTGATCCTTTTGTATTCTCGTGTGCTCATGTTTTGTTTTAAATAATATAGAGGGAGTGAGGATTCCATGTTTGTGCATAGTGTATTCGAATGCAACAACAACAACAAAAATCAAATTTATGCATGAACCTTGGGGAGCTTCCTTATTTCATTTAAAGCATCTACTCTTATCATCACATCTTCTTGTGTCCAATTGGTTCTTTGGGTCTCTTGATTGCTTGCTTGCTTCATTCGTTGAAGCTTCCTTCACTTTGTCATATTTTTGCAATCTTTGATCCTCAATATGGTTTGACTTCCTCCAAATATTGTTAATTTGATAAGTGCATATGATTTCACTCATTTTTATGAGAAATGCACATCTTGGGGAGGAACTCATACTATATTGGCCTTCTGAATTCCTTCATCTATTTTGGCAATCGTTGCCAATGGGGGAGAAGTTTAGATGGTTTAATGGAAATGGTATTTATACTTAAGTTTGGTTGTGCTTAAGTGTTTGCCTTTCATGCATCTCTTCTTTGTTAGTTGCTTTGCATGGTTGAATATATAGTGTAAACTCCATCAAAGGTTTATCTTGACAATGTATGCAATGAAATTCAAGTTCATCACACGTGCATATATTGTGGGGGAGTTTGCTCTATATATTTTGGTTGCACTCACATCAACCATATATGTTGTAGTTTATGTGAGTACAATTGATTTTGATATGCGGTAGTAGCTTCGTGTTACTTGACCATATCAAATACAACCTCTTGTATGCAATTTATTCTCGGATAAGTTGCATATTAGTTTCTATTATTCATTATATGAACCCTCTTGTTGAGATTGTCATCAATTACCAAAATGGGGGAGATTGTAAGGGTAAATTGCCCCTAAGTGTGTTTTTGGTAATTAATGATAATCCCTATGTACTAATGTTTTCATTGAGCTTTTTATGAAGGAATTGTTCATAGGAATTGTTTGAAGTCCATGTGTTGGATTCAAGGCTTGGATGCCATGAAGATAAAGATATATCTTAAGTATTGGCATCAAGATCATTGAATAAGAAGAGATGAATCCAATATGATCAAGAAGAAGAAATAAAGGTGTAGCTCTTGTGTAGAACTCAAGTAATCCATGCTCTAGCTTATGTGCTAAGCCAAGGAGTCTCAAGATCTTGAGAGTTTGGTTACATGAGAAGAATTCAAGATATGGCTCTATGTCGAGGTTATGATGGTCTCATGAGTTGAGATATGATTGACTAATGCCTAGAGCATGCAATCAAATGAAGAATTCTTTATGTGGCTCAAGATATTGTGATAGAGCATGAGAAGATTCAAGGTTGACCAAGGCAAAGATCAAAGATTGGATTCTAGTTTGGTCAACACATGAAGCATAAGGAATGTGCCACATGGGACCAATCGGTCTTGTGGTATGGTTTGTCAATTATGCTTTGTGAACTAACCCATTACATATGTGTGTTTGTGTTGTCTATGTGGGTTAGGTATTGTGTCATGGATATGCATCACTAGTGATATTTCATATAGCCCATGAAAGGATGACATTAAGTGGTGGTTGTCATCAAGGTTGAGAAGTGCAAGTTTCAAGATAAGCATCTCGAGAAGATCATATGCTTAACGCTTGTCATACATTTGGTGATAATGGAATTGTGAAGACATGCCTTAGTGAAGGTATCCCATAGTGGTGTATGGGGGAGCATATTGGAAGTCTTCACAAAGCAACAATGATCAAGTGAAGTATTCCGGCTTGACGGAAGCATGAAGCATCATCATCAAGATCAAGCAGGGTGCACAAGGTAAAGGTTTGTCCTTGCTAGGTTTTCCTTTTACCGGTCTCAAGGTGTTTGTTGGGAGACCGGGTTATAGGATAGATAGCCGCACTATCAAGGGGGGCTTTCGGTTGGGTAACTTCATCACATCGTCTTAGGGAGCTCAATCCTTTGCATACTTTGCTTCTCCCTAATTTGTTGCTTATTGGTGTTTCTCTGTGTGTGGTTCTTGAGCTTGTTGTTAGCTTTCCAACAAGTCCAAGTTCATTGAAAACGATATTCGTATGCATCTTTTACCGGTTCATTCTTAAGGGAGGTTTTCATCTCTCCTTATTTGTTATTTTATCGACTACTACATCTTGGGTTTTATGGTCTTCATTGGATAGATATTTTTCTTAGCTTTTCAAAAAACCCAAGTTTGCTAAAATCGGAGTCCGGATGTAAAAGTTATCGCATTTTTCGTGAGGATATTTTTAGCCGGTTCCGAACTCGGTTTGAACCGGAAATTCAACCGGAAATCAACCGAAAAGCTTCAGAACTGTTTTCTTGTATTTTCGGTTTTGAACGAGTTTTAAACCGGGAATTTCTGATTCTACCGGGAATTTCTGGTCCAACCGGGAATTCAACCGGGAATGCAGTTTCGCCCCAAATGGCTAGTTTTCTTTGAGGACTATAAAAGGGGTCTTCTCCCCAAATGTTTTAGGGTTCTTGAGCACGAAATACACCTCCATTGTTGACCCTCTTGAGCTTTCTTCATCCATCTTCCCTCCAATGATTCTTGCATCTTTTTGAGGGATTTGAGAGAGGAGATCTTGATCTACAATCTCCACCAAATCATTCCTCCTCTAAGTGAGGGGAATCCTTTGAATCAAGATCTTGCAGTCATTGGTTGACCTCCACCCTTGTTCTTCCTCTCTAACTCCTCCATAGCATTTGTTGCCTTGGTGGGATTTGAGAGAGAAGGATTTGAGCACTTCCTCTTGTGTTCTTGCTTTGCATTCTTGCATAGTGTTGAGCTCTCCATTACGATTTGTTTGAGTGAGAGACCGTGAGCTTGTTACTCTTGGAGGGTGACCTCCTAGTTGTCTTGGCGGTTGGTGCCGCGGTGACCTCTTCGTGGAAGATTGTGAAGAGGCCCGGGCTTTTCCCTTTGTGGGATTTTTGAAGTGGTTGTGGAGCTTGCCATCTCCGGAGTGGAGGAAAAGCTAACCATAAGAAGGGGTCCCTAGCTTCATGGGCGACTTGGAGAAGAAGGTGAGCCTTCGTGGCGTTCGGGGGCCTTCGTGGTTACCCGCATCTCTCCAACGGTGATTAGCTTACTTTATGTAAGTGAACATCAGGATACATCTTCGTCTCCGTGTACCTCGGTTATCTCTATACCCGAGTTTATTTCCTTGTGATAGCCTTCATGCTTGAAGTACTTATATCTTGTTTATAACTCGTGAATTATATCTTGTGCTATCTTGCTTATCTCTAGTTGTTGGTGCACCTAGTTGAGCCTAGCATATTTAGGTTTTGTGCTTGAAGAAAATAAACGTTAGTTTAATTCTGCATTCCTTCAAGCCAATTTTGTAATTATTTTTAAAACGCCTATTCACCCCCCCCTCTAGGCGACATCTCATCCTTTCAATTGGTATCAGAGCAAGGTCTCTCCTTGTTTAGGCTTCACCGCCTTGAGTAAAGATGTCGGCGAGTTATTTAGTGCACAATGACACAATTATTTTTGATGGCACAAATTATATGCTATGGAGAAATCACATGCTTTCTAATCTTCGGACTTTGTGTCCAAATATAGAGTGATTTCTAGATGTAGGTTTTTCTCCTCCGATGGATCTTCAAATTCTATCTATTAATGATGAGAAAAATTTACATCTTGAAGCTCAAGTATCTATTGAAATTGTATTGTCTGTCAGCTCCATAGTTTATGTTTGCTTGATGGGCTCAAAGTGCAAGAAGTCTCATGAGATATGGACCAAGCTTGAAGAGTCATTTGGTGGGTCCATTTCACTTGAGGTTGAAAGTGAACCCAAGGATCTCTCTTCACCTTCACATCATGAATAGCTCCAAGTTACTTCTACATCCGGTCGTGGTGATTGTTCAATCTCTTCCACTTCACCAACATGTGATGCATCACAAGGTAATGATATGGTGAGTGGAGAAATCGTATGTGATGATGGTAGCTTTGTTCTTTGCACCAATGATTCTACTTTGTTAAATCCTAATGGTGTAGAGAGCTTGGAACAAAACACTTCGTGCAAGAAGTTATTTACTCATTCTTGTGTTAAAGTTCCTTGCATATCTCCTAGAATTTGTTTGATTAAATTTTGTGATGATATGCTTGTATCTAGTTGTGATCATGATCAAAATGACTCTATTTCCTCTTGTTGTTGTATGACTAACCATGTAGAGGAAATTAAAGAAAAATTGGGTCACATAATTAAAGAAGAAATCAATAGAAGAATCAAGAAGGTTTCTATCAAGAGAAGGCAATGCTATGAATGCCACGAGTATGGACATCTCGCAAGAGCTTGTCCAACACTCGAAAATGAAGAATGTGCTTCAATTGATGTTCCCTCATCATCTACCCAAGTTCACATGTGCCTTATGGCAAGCGGCTCAAAGGTAACTCCTACTTTGAATCCTGACACATCTCCTTATGATGAGAGTGATGATGATGATGATGATAATGAAGCTTTCTTGCATGAGATGGGAATTGTGTATGCCTCTCTTCGTGGTAATAATGATGCTCGTGCTAAGGTCGAACACTTAATGGAAACCTTGTTTGAACACAAGGAGACCATTAAGGAATTGAACTCCCTTGTTAATGAGGGGAAAAGGAGATTCAATCTCCTCAAGCAAGAGCTATCCGAAGAGAAACATACTAATTCTTGCCTATCTCAATCTATTAAATCTTATGAGCTTACAAATGCTAAATCTATTAATGATGCTTGTGTTACTAACTTTACTTCTTGTGAAGCATCTATATTAAAGGAGAATGTTGAGCTAAGGGCTCAACTTGAATTGCTGACAAGCAATTATAAGAAATTAGAGGAAAGCCATGAAAAGCTCTCGAGCTCTCATGGGGATATCCTAATCTATTATAATGGGCTAAAGTTAGCTCATGTGGCAAGTATCTCTAAGAAAACATCTTGTGAGCCTCATTTGGACCTTAGCACTACTTTGAACCAAAATGCTATATTAGCATGTGGTAGTCCTAGTAATTTGTCTAGGCATAATATTGCTACATCTTGTGATGAATTACTTGCTATGCCTTGTTGCTCTAACAATGAAGCTTATACATCCTCTAGTACTTGTATTACTACTAACCTTGTAGAGGAAATCAAAGAGCTCAAGGCCCAAGTCACTAGTTTGGAGAAAGACTTGGAGAAGCGTCATGAAGGGAAATCCACACTCGATAATACTTTGAGTGTGCAAAAATCCCCTAATGACAAGAGTGGACTTGGATTCAACTCCAATAACAAGAACAAGTCCAAGAGCAACAAGAAGAAGAAGGGCCAAGACCAAGTCAAGAATTTTGCCAAGATTGTTTGCTTCAGGTGCAAGATTGAAGGGCATCATGTGAGATCTTGCCCATTGAAGAAGAAGCACTTGAGTGAGAAGCAACAAGGGAAGCGGCCACAAGGTCAAGCTCAAGCATGACCTAAAGTTGAAGATATGCCACTTTTCAAGAAGAAACAAGATGAAGCTTCCCAAATCAAGAAATCAATGAAGAAGAGAAAGGGAAGCACTTGTTGCTATATTTGCCGTGAGAAGGGGCACTTTGCTTCTTCATGCTTAAGCGGTACCTTATATAATCCTATCATTGTTGATGATGATTATTCTCTTAGGAAAGATAAGGATGGCAATGTGTTTGCCAAGTTTGTTAGAACTCAAAGTGGTGTCAAGAAAAGAACCATTTGGGTTGCCAAGCCTATTGTGACTAACCTCTTAGGACCCAACTTGGTTGGGGACCAACAAGCTAAAACTTGATCAATAGGTGTTTGTGGAGGACATTGACATTGGAGACTTGGCTACCTCATGAAGAATTAAGGGATCTTCATAATTTTATTTCATCAAGCCAATTCAGTGACACTATCATCTTATATCCAATGTGCCTCTTTGCGGTAACTTGTACTTAACCTCTTTACATTGTAAGTTACTTGCCCCTTTGCATGTTTTGGTTTTGTACCAAGTATGTGTTTGTATATGTTGTTCCTTATGCCTTCTTAACTTGTGTATTCTAGTAGGTGTTGGTTGTTTGGCACATCATATACTTGTGTGTTTGCTTTGAGCCTCTAATGCCTCTTGTTGGTATCTTATTTGGCTCTTATCAAGTGATTAATGGAACATCCCATTTTGGGGGAGTGATTTGCTATTGGAACCTCACAATCCTATAAATGCGTGCACATGAGTAATACCACTTAGTATTGATATTGCAAGATTACCTAGTCTCTATGTGGTATGACATGCTCATGAGGAATTCAAATTCTATATCTCCATTAATTATCTCTAGTTGGATTTTATTTGCCTCCTGTAGTAAAAAATTGAATATCACATTATGGGGGAGTAATAGGCCTTGTGCATATCACAAGCCTAGGAAATGTGAACTTTTGAGGTATTGCCACTTAGTGTTGATATTGTTCATTATCTTGTTCCTAGGTGGCATGTTTGCTCAAGAAAGCTCCGCTCTCTCTTAAAAGATTTTATAGCTCATTTCATTGGTCTTGGTTTGAGTAAGAATTCCTGGGGCGGTTTCACTCAAATATATTTATATATATCATAAGTAGGAAGTCGTTTACTTCTAGTTACTCTAATCATTGCTTTGCATGATTGTTTGACTATTTTTGGAGCTACCAAGAATCCTTTTTTGTGCATGGTGCATAATTTGAATATTTAACCATATGCCTTTTATTGTGAAGTTGATCTTGAATATCTTTGCAATACACCACTGGGAAATAATTCCAATATGAACTTCTTGTCTTTGACAATTGGTATTCATATATATGTGTGGTAATTCTTCTAGATCATCTTCACCTTGGGATTTGCCTCTTATTTTCCTTATTTCTTGCCTAGAAATATTTTCTTGACTCCCGTTGTCTTATTTACCTTCTTGAGGATCTTCTTGCTTGACTTTGTCTCATCTTTTGATCCCTATCAAGTGTGTGTTGATGTAAGACAAACCTTTTCTTTTTGGTACTTGTGCCATTGTAAAAAGTGTAGAGGGTTTGGTTTATTTGTTGGAATCTTGCTCTTTTGGGAGTTAATTATCTCTTTCCTTCTTCTATGATTTATTTGCTCGAATGAGATAAATCTTTGAGCATGCTTTTATTTATTTATTCTTTATGCTCAATAAGTTGTTAGGTTCATTTGTTGAATTTTATGAATAAATCATTTGTTGATTTGTTCCCTTGATATCATTTGGACAAATAATGTATTTTCCACACCTTTTTTACCTCCTTGTACTCTTGGTGATTTTGTCTAAATTGTATCTTCTTTGGTTCTTGAAAGCTAGGTGCATGCATATTCTCTTTATGCTTAATTTTGTATCTTAGTTGCTTTCTTTGATCCAATATATATGTTAAACTCCATCAAATCCTAAATGGCTAAGATGTGCATGAAATTCAAATTTCATCTCTAACTATGCACATATTTATATGGAGCCTATCATATGTATTGTGGTTAGTCTAACCACTTTGGACCCAATAAGTTTGGGGACCAAGATGTACTTGAATGATGTCTTAGGTACATTGGAGATGCAATGTATGCTTGTCTCGTTTATAAGAAAAGGTGTTGTCACCATATGATTATTGGAGTGAAGCTAGGATGACCAACGAACTCCTATCTACTACATCACAGTATTTGCTATCTCGATAACAAGTATAATTTTCATGCATAATTTTCTAGCATCCCAACTCTTGTAGGTTGGCTCTTGGCATGATAATATTTATTTGCAAATGTTGCGGTTCTTGCAAAGGTCTTATAAAGAAATCTCGTTATTTCATATGTGAGCAAGTTGAGATGATGCATATGATGGGGAGTATATAAAATCATGTTTATGATTCACCAATCCCAAATATGTCTTTTTAGCAATTTATTGCATATTAATTCCTCAACGCTCTCTCATGTGAAATATAGATAATGTTGCAAGTTGTTCCCTTCTCTATTATGCTTGTTGCCTTTCAAAGTATCCCAACTATCTTTTGATCCCTTATTGCTAGTTGTGATGGCTTTGATGTTTTTGTGTGGGGAGTTCATTATTATACCATAATGGAAATGGAGCCTTGAGCTATATATGCTTGCTAGCAAAATTATTTGGTGTATTCTATGACTCTCTCTTGGATATCATGTCTTTCTTTAATTCAACTAACCTCTTGTGTATACATGTTCCTTTGTGGATTGTTCATCATGATTTTTTGTCCACTTAGAAATATATATGCATAAGAGTGTTAATTTCTTCCCTTGATCTCCTTGTTCTTTGCCGACCATCTTTCTTATCCATTTGGTTCTTGATGGTGTTGGTAAGAACTTGATTTATGAGTGCTTGTTTATTCTTTATTGCTTCTTCCCACTCTCATATCTCGTGAATCTTTTTGGACTAAAGTTCACTTTGATAAGCGTATTGATCCTTTTGTATTCTCTCGTGCTCATGTTTTGTTTTAAATGATATAGAGGGAGTGAGGATTCCATGTTTGTGCATAGTGTATTTGAATGCAACAACAACAAAATCAAATTTATGCATGAACCTTGGGGAGCTTCCTTATTTCATTTAAAGCATCTACTCTTATCATCACATCTTCTTGTGTCCAATTGGTTCTTTGGGTCTCTTGATTGCTTGCTTGCTTCATTCGTTGACGCTTCCTTCACTTTGTCATCTTTTTGCAATCTTTGATCCTCAATATGGTTTGACTTCCTCCAAATATTGTTAATTATATAAGTGCATATGATTTCACTCATTTTTATGAGAAATGCACATCTTGGGGAGGAACTCATACTATATTGGCCTTCTGAATTCCTTCATCCATTTTGGCAATCGTTGCCAATGGGGGAGAAGTTTAGAGGGTTTAAGAGAAATGGTTTTTATACTTAAGTTTGGTTGTGCTTAAGTGTTTGCCTTTCATGCATCTCTTCTTTGTTAGTTGCTTTGCATGGTTGAATATATAGTGTAAACTCCATCAAAGGTTTATCTTGACAATGTATGCAATGAAATTCAAGTTCATCACACGTGCATATATTGTGGGGGAGTTTGCTCTATATATTTTGGTTGCACTCACATCAACCATATATGTTGTAGTTTATGTGAGTACAATTGATTTTGATATGCGGTAGTAGCTTTGTGTTACTTGACCATATCAAATACAACCTCTTGTATGCAATTTATTCTCGGATAAGTTGCATATTAGTTTCTATTATTCATTATATGAACCCTCTTATTGAGATTGTCATCAATTACCAAAATGGGGGAGATTGTAAGGGTAAATTGCCCCTAAGTGTGTTTTTGGTAATTAATGACAATCCCTATGGACTAATGTTTTCATTGAGCATTTTATGACGGAATTGTTCATAGGAATTGCTTGAAGTCCATGTGGTGGATTCATGGCTTGGATGCCATGAAGATAAAGATATATCTTAAGTATTGGCATCAAGATCATTGAATAAGAAGAGATGAATCCAATATGATCAAGAAGAAGAAATAAAGGTATAGTTCTTGTGTAGAACTCAAGTAATCCATGCTCTAGCTTATGTGCTAAGCCAAGGAGTCTCAAGATCTTGAGAGTTTGGTTACATGAGAAGAATTCAAGATATGGCTCTATGTCGAGGTCATGATGGTCTCATGAGTTGAGATTGACTAATACCTAGAGCATGCAATCAAATGAAGAATTCTTTATGTGGATCAAGATATTGTGATAGAGCATGAGAAGATTCAAGGTTGACCAAGGCAAAGATCAAAGATTGGATTCTAGTTTGGTCAACACATGAAGCATAAGGAATGTGCCACATGGGACCAATCGGTCTTGTGGTACGGTATGGTTTATCAATTATGCTTTGTGAACTAACCCATTACATATGTGTGTTTGTGTTGTCTATGTGGGTTAGGTATTGTGTCATGGATATGCATCACTAGTGAGATTTCATATAGCCCATGAAAGAATGACATCAAGTGGTGGTTGTCATCAAGGTTGAGAAGTGCAAGTTTCAAGATAAGCATCTCGAGAAGATCATATGCTTGAAGCTTGTCATCCATTTGGTGATAATGGAATTGTGAAGACATGCCTTAGTGAAGGTATCCCATAGTGGTGTATGGGGGAGCATATTGGAAGTCTTCACGAAGCAACAATGATCAAGTGAAGCATTCCGGCTTGACGAAAGCATGAAGCATCATCATCAAGATCAAGCGGGGTGCACAAGTCAAAGGTTTGTCCTTGCTAGGTTTTCCTTTTACCAGTCTCAAGGTGTTTGTTGGGAGACTGGGTTATAGGATAGATAGCCGCACTACAAGAGGGGCTTTCGGTTGGGTAACTTGATCACATCATCTCAGGGAGCTCAATCCTTTGCATACTTTGATTCTCCCTACTTTGTTGCTTATTGGTGTTTCTCTATGTGAGGTTCTTAAGCTTGTTGTTAGCTTTCCAACAAATCCAAGTTCATTGAAAACGAAATTTGTATGCATCTTTTATCGTGTTTTTGAGTTTGGAGGTTTTACCGGTTCATTCTTAAGGGAGGTTTTCACCTCTCCTTATTTGTTATTTTATCGATTACTACTTCTTGGGTTTTATGGTCTTCATTGGATATATATTATTCTTAGCATTTCAAAAAGCCCAAGTTTGCTAAAATCGGAGTCCGGATGTAAAAGTTATCGCATTTTTCGTGAGGATATTTTCTGCCGGTTCCGAGCTCGGTTTGAACCGGAAATCAACCGAAAAGCTTCAGAACTGTTTTCTTGTATTTTCGGTTTTGACTGAGTTTTAAACCGGGAATTCAACCAGGAATTTCCGGTTCCACTGGGAATTCAACCGGGAATTCAACCGGGAATGCAGTTTCGCCCCAAACGGCTAGTTTTCTTTGAGGACTATAAAAGGGGTCTTCTCCCCAAATGTTTTAGGGTTCTTGAGCACGAAATACACCTCCATTGTTGACCCTCTTGAGCTTTCTTCCTTCCTCTTCCCTTTAATGATTCTTGCATCTTTTTGAGGGATTTGAGAGAGGAGATCTTGATCTACAATCTCCACCATATCATTCCTCCTCTAAGTGAGGGGAATCCTTTGAATCAAGATCTTGGAGTCATTGGTTGGCGTCCACCCTTGTTCTTCCTCTCTAACTCCTCCATAGCATTTGTTGCCTTGGTGCGATTTGAGAGAGAAGGATTTGAACACTTCCTCTTGTGTTCTTGCTTTGCATCCTTGCATAGTATTGAGATCTCCATTACGATTTGTTCGAGTGAGAGACCGTGAGCTTGTTACTCTTGGAGGGTGACCTCCTAGTTGGCTTGGAGGTTGGTGCCGCGGTGACCTCTTCGTGGAAGATTGTGAAGAGGCCTGGGCTTTTCCCTTTGTGGGATTTTTGAAGTGGTTGTGGAGCTTGCCATCTCCGGAGTGGAGGAAAAGCTAACCATAAGAAGGGGTACCTAGCTTCGTGGGGGACTTGGAGAAGAAGGTGAGCCTTCGTGGCGTTCGGGGGCCTTTGTGGTTACCCGCATCTCTCCAACGGTGATTAGCTTACTTTATGTAAGTGAACATCGGGATACATCTTCATCTCCACGTACCTCGGTTATCTCTATACCCGAGTTTATTTCCTTGTGATAGCCTTCGTGCTTGAAGTACTTATATCTTGTTTATCACTCATGAATTATATCTTGTGCTATCTTGCTTATCTCTAGTTGTTGGTGCACCTAGTTGAGCCTAGCATATTTAGGTTTTGTGCTTGAAGAAAATAAATGTTAGTTTAATTCCGCATTCCTTCAAGCCAATTCCATAATTATTTTTAAAATGCCTATTCACCCCCCCCTCTAGGCGACCTCTCGTCCTTTCAAACGGCAAATAGACCCTAATCCTAACTACTCGGCGGAAGAACGAGGTCCCCCTCCCTCCTGGCTCTGGAGCGACGGAGGGAGAGGGGATGGGCGCTCTCGTCGAAGATTGGAAGGAAGATTCATGGAGGCTGCACCGCCTCTCGCGAGAGACGAGAGAAACAGTTCTCTTTGTTACAGTTGGTCATTTTGTTAGGTTACAATTTGGCATGTGATGGATACACAAAACTGTCGCAGACAACGAATGTGTCACCGCTCGTGTGTTTCAGCAGCTGCGTGGTGACCTGATGCACCGCACACTGATATTTCGGGTGACGGGGCTCCATGCCATCCAGGGCCTTTTTGTGGGGGAAACGCTTCCCATAAGCCCACCAATCTGGGGGAAGATCGGTCGCTTCATGCCACTCGTCCCATGCTTGATTCCCTCCACTACATCGCCGCCTCCGCTTGTGTGACGCCCCAAAATAGGCACCTTGCGAATTATAGCAATCACGCCACAATTCGCACGATGTCGCTTTGGAAACGCCCACCAAGCAAAATGTGCACGTCACAACATACACATTATGCGGGTGGAATCAAGGTAGTAACATTACACAGGCTCACGATGGAACCCACAAAAGACATATATATATAACCACGAAGACTCCACAAGTCAAGATCCAAATATACATACAAAGATCCAAATCATACATAAAGCAAAATAGTATCTGAATACGGACAAGAATACAAATGGGCCTAAGAGGCCTGAAGATAAACGATAGCGTCCATAACCCTGCCCATGCCAAGCCGGAAGGGTAACCTTGCTAACGTCGTCGCTTCCATGTACCTGTCTTCAAACCTGCTCCGGTGAAAATCCGAGACGAGCAGCAATAAGTACAAAGTACTTAGCAAGACTTCAAGACGTATAAAGCGTAGTCAACAAGCCGCCTTTGTACGTGAGGTACGCAGACAAGCTCGAAAGACTCAAAGGGACGTCAGCTGTATGGTGGGGTTAAGCGGCAGCGAGCAAGCACTAAAGAACCTATAGAGACACTCTACAACTTCCGTCTAATCAGAATAAGATAAGAGAGCGCATAAAGGAACCAACTAGAATACTACAACAAACATAACCCAGCCGATGGATCACCTCGTCGCAACCACACGAAGAAGCAATAGCAAAGGCACTCACACGGTTGACAATTTTTATAGCAATTTAATATTGTAGTAGAACTATTTACTATGCCATTTTTTATCATTAATTAGGTGCAAGTTGTTCTATGATCGAGTAGAACGGCTCCAAGTCGTCCATAACCGCGGACACGGCTTTTCGAAAAGATTTACCCTGCAGGGGTGCACCAATGTACCCATACACGCTCGATCAATCCAACCTAGCAAGGGAAGGATATCACGACAAGACGGTTGCTAGTTCTACAAGAGAGTTTAGGGGGGCCACCCTACTAAGCTACCCGCAACGAAGTCGGCCGAGCTCCGAAGACGGACCCAGAAGTTTGCGACGGCGTGAAAGTCTGAAAGAAGGCTCATCGGAGAGACGTCGTCCAGCTTCCAATTCGACCCGCGGGCAAATAAACCTGTCAACCATCGGAGGCGACACAACCACACCCATCGGAGGGGGGCTCAAAACCTAGAGCACCCTCAGAGGTAACTCAAACCAACTCCAGAGCCAAATGTAAAAATGGTGTTGTGGCCCCCGGTAAACTAACTCGAGAAAAAGTAGTAAGTCAAGGGAGACCCCATGGAATCTTCCGCGAGTGGTTAGCGCGCTCAGCTTAGAACAGTTCATGCGAACTCGGGGTCCTAGGGGACACAAGTGAGCCGTCGGAAAACGGGCAAAATGACTCACCGATGCCTCTGCTTAAACATGTGTAGTTGTAACATAAATAAATCAAGTTTATCTCCAACATCTAATATCCAACTTATCTTCAATTCATATCCATCTCATATATCAAGTAGAGCATGTGATAAACTTCCCAACAACCCGATAAGATAAAACAATTTGAAACAACCTAAGCATGCCTACGACTCGCAAGGCCAACTCAAACAACAAGCAAAAGGTAATAGGCGGGAGGTGGCGAATATATAGTTTTGCTTTGGGAAAATAGGTGGATAGGAGACGTGAGTCGAACAAAGCATCGGAACATAAGGCTAGCATAAAGTATAAAGCATAAATACAAATAGGTATTAAGTACCCCTATAGGTAGGTAAGGGGTGGAAAAGCTTGCCTGAAAAGATTGTCGAGGAACACCCGTAGAACTTGTCGTTGCTCACAACACCACGAAGCGTCCTATCCGGGAAGAAGCAAATCGCTACAACAAACAACGGATGCAACACTTACTACTATGGCAAAAGATTCAGCATGATCATATGCAAGCATGCATGACATGGCAATTATGATGCAATCTAACTTATTCAAAATTAAGCGGAATTGGAATCCCGACACACATATATATGATTCGAGTTGTTTTACTACACGACAATTTAATTATTTATTAGCATGGCAACACAAGGCATGGGTGATCTACACAAAATTAAATGAAGTGGTGAAACCATATTTGGTAATTCACAATTACTCCATATATTGTTTATTAGATGAGATGCAAACTACCATGTCACGACATGATGCGAGATGCAAGCAGGTATATGGATGTCATATTCATGTTCTTCACATTTTTATGAGAATAATAGACATATCATTTGATTAAAACAAGTTATAAAAGAAACAAGTTTTAATTAGATATAACATAACAGGAGCTGAACTGAAACAGACTGAAGCTGTCGACTCAAACTGCCTGAAAGTGGAACTACACCAGATGTGGACTCGTTGCCAGAAAAGAGAGACTTTGGCTTGGTGTTTAACAAAGCAGAGTATCAGTTTTGTAACCGAGACAGAAACAAATGTGAACTAAGCTAGCTCAACTAAGCAAGCATCCTGACTGCTGGATCATTCCATGCCGTGCGTAGCTAGCCAGCTTAAGCAAGTAGACAAGCAGGTGAATGGTTAGCAAGAACGAGCTAGCTAACTGAACTGAAGCAGAGCATGCACGCACTGGCATAAATAGTAGAGATTAGCTTTGGTTTTGGATTAGGACTGAGTGAATAACAGAGATCAATTAGCTAGCTGAGAACCTAAGCACGTAGGTGGATCGATTGTTGCTTGCATATTGTGCTAGCTGAAAAAGGACATGAAGAAGTATGCAGCGCTCCTGGACAAAATTGGACAGGAACTGAATGGAGAAGGCAACGCGGCAACTGGGCGCGGTCAATGCGATTGCGGTACTGGAACAGAACCAAGCACAGGTTTAGCTGTCCGCATGCACCGTAAAGGCTGGAGCTTGCGCGCTGAACTGACAGGGACGCCGGCGACGACCACAAACTGGCGGAGCTAGACACGACGATGCAGAAGGTAAAAGTCAGGAAGTGGGGGAGTTTGATGAGGTGCTCACCCTAGGGACGGGGGCTTGAGGAAGTTCAAGACGTCGCGAAGATGTCGGAGACTCGCGCGGTGGCCCTGGCATGCGTAGGGCGAGGTCGACGATCTTGAGCAGCTACAGGCCCTCGGACTCCTCGCCTTGAACAGCAGGTGAAGAAGAACATCGCGCCTCTCCTGGCGCGGCATGAATGGCAGGGACGCTGTGAATCAGCCCGGCGACGAGCTACTGCTCCTCCTAGCCATGGCGTCGTGATAGTCGATCTCGTGGAGGAAGAAGAAAAGAACTAAGGTGGGGGAAAAGGAGCAGAGCGGCGGCGGCAAGATGGGGAGAGAAAGGACGCGGCTAGGGTCTAGCTGGGGCTGCCTTGGTGGGGATAAGAGGAGGAAGGGGGTGGCTGGTGGCAGCAGGCACGCACGCCTCCTGCGTGAACCTGGTACTGGGAAGAAGAGAAACAGGGGAGTTAGGTGGGTTTTTTTAATTTTATTTTTCTTTCCTTTTTCTAAACCATTTTCGGTTTTCAAAACGAATTAAGGTTGGGTCCAGAATTTTGAAAATTTGAAACAAAGAGAGGGGTAAACAAAAGAGAAGAACCAAGAATGGATTGGAACAAAATTAAAATAGAATAAGAATTTGTATTTGATTAAAATAGAAAGATGGTTGGATCTTTGAATTAGGGAAACATTGAAACCAGTTTTAGGTTAAAGTTTGGAACAATTCAAGAAAGATAGAAGCTTGGGAGGAAAAGAAGAAGATGCTAAGCAAATTTGAATTTAACTAGAAGTAGCAATAATTAAAGTGAAAATTTAAATGCAACTTAAATTAAAAGCAATGTCCTGATGCAAGAATGATGCCATGATGATGCATGATGTCATGATGACACAAAAAAGAAAAAGAACAAACAAATCTAAAAAAAAGGATTTTTCTGGGCCGTTACAGCTTGCCCCGCCGCTAGCTGGTGTGTCGGCTGCCGTCGAACTGCTGCCTCTCTCCTCCGGCCCTCGCGCCCTCCAGCCACGAGCCCGCCCCTCTCCTCCTTCTCATTCTTCCTCATGGCAACCTTCAAGCTCATCAATGGCTATGGCCATGAAAGCTTCAAATCGGAGGGTGTTCCAAGCCTAAAAGAGACAAGAAACTAGTGGAATAGAACCGGAGCCATCTTTTCCAGCGCCGATGGGCACCAACAAGCCAGATTCATGGTCGACGTCGCCGAATTGGCGAGATCTGGTCCGCCATGGATAAATTTTCCCGTGGTTTTTATTCGATGTTGTATATGCTAGTTAATTTTGTAACAAACGCATAAGATTTTTGTAGTGAAAGCACATACAAGTTGTTACAATATTTTTACCTAGATCTGATCCATCATGGACAAGCTTTTTCAAAAGGTAACAAATTCGTACTAACTTTGTTTGAAAATAAGACTCAAGATGTTGCAAAGGATTGTTACAAGTGTTGTGTTCTCATATTTTTCGATGCTGTTCTAAAATGTTGCGAATATGTAATTATTTTTATTGTAATTGGTTGGGTATCTTGTTGAATGTATCATCAATAGTTTTGGTAGGTGATGACCCACAAGTATAGAGGATCACAACAGTCTTTGAGGGAAGTAAAACCCAAATTTATTGATTCGACACAAGGGGAGCCAAAGAATATTTATAAGCCTTAATAGATGAGTTGTCAATTCAGCTGCACCTAGAAACAGACTTGCTCGCAGCGGTTTATCAGTAGCAACAGTTTTATAGTGGAGATAGTAGCAAAACAGTAACAGCAATAGTAAAATAAAAGCGGTAATAGTAGCAATAGTAAACAGTAGGATTAAAGACTGTAGGCATAGGGATGGATGTATGGGCGTTGCATGGATAAAATAATTCATGAAATCAGTGAGACATGGGCATTGCAGATAAATAATGATAAAGCATCCTAGTACTAAACAATCATAGGCATGTGTTCCGTATATAGTCGTACATGCTCGCAATGAGAAACTTGCACGACATCTTTTGTCCTACCAGCCTGTTGCAGCAGGGCCTCAAGGGAAACTACTGGTAATTAAGGTACTCCTTTTAATAAAGTACCGGAGCAAAGCATTAATACTCGGTGAACATATGTGATCCTCACATCATAGCCATCCCCTCCGGTTATCCCAATTTCTGTCACTTTGGGGCCTCGGGTTCCAGACAACAATATGTGTAAACAACTTGCAGGTAAGATCATAAATAACAAGTATCATCATAAAACAATAACAAGTTCAGATCTGAGATCATGGCACTCGGGCCCAAAGTGACAAGCATTAAGCACAACAAGTTGCAACAATGTCATAAGCACTAATAGTAGAGACTAGGCACTATGCCCTAACAATCTCATAGCAAATTACATGAATGATCTTATCCAATCCCTACCATCCCCTTCGCCTACAGCGGGAATTACTCACACATGGATGGGGGAGTCATGGATGGTTGATGGAGAGACGTCGGTGATGATGATGATGAAGATCTCCTCCAAATCCCCATCTTGGCAGGGTGCTAGAACGGAGTTTCTGGTTCCAAATCGCGGTTTCTGATGGTGGCGGCGCAGCGGAAGTCTATCTGGGAAAAATGCCGAACCCCCGCTCCTTTCAAGTCAGAGGGTATATGTAGGCGGAAGGAGGGGTCGAGGCAATGGCCGAGGCGGCCTCACAACAGGTGGGCGCGGCCAGGCCTGGGCCGTGCCCCCTGGTTGTGTGGCAGCCTCCCAGCCCCTCTCCGTCTCGTCTTCTTGCTCCGTGGGTCTTCTGGTGAAATAGGATTTTTGCAATATTTTCCCGGATTTTTACTGAAAGTTGGATTTCTGCACAAAAATGAGACACCAGAGCAATTCTGCTAAAAACAGTGTTAGTTCGTGTTAGTTGCATTCAAAACACACAAATTAGAGGAGAAACAACAGTAAAAGTGTTCGGGAAAGTAGATACATTTTGGACGTATCAACTCCCCCCAAGCTTAGCTATTTGCTTGTCCTCAAGCAATTCAGTTAACAACTGAGAGCGATAAAAGAAACTTTCATGAACACATTTGCTTCATAAGATGTATATATACTCACTATATGTTCAAGTACTCAGGCAATTCATAATAAGAAATATGCAACTAATGTTACCTCATAGTCAAGCAAGCTATGAAAGATGGCCAATGCACTAATAACAAGTAACATGAACATAAGAAACTACAAGATTGTAATGTTCATAAATGATATGGAAGAGTGGTATCCCGTTTGCCTTTATTTGTGGAGCAAAACATAAATGCTGAGGCACCTCTGAAGTCCAAGGGAAGACTAGAAGTAAAAATATCAAAGATACAAGCATCAAAGTTATACCACAATTAACCGTGTTCTGGGACAAGCACATTACAGTAAGAATAACAGCTATGCTCTCAAGAAGGTGCTTAAAGTTAGAAGATGAAGACTCAACATAAAAGTAAAAGAAGGGCCCTTCGCAGAGGGAAGCAGTGATTAAACATGTGCTAGAGCTTTTCATTTGTAAAACAGAGATAAAAATTTATTTTGAGAGGTGGTTGTTTCATGTCAACGACTGGCAATGGGGACTTGCTATCTTCCATAATAAACAAGTGAGAGCGGTTCCGAGTTCTTTGAAAATTTGGCACATTGGTGCTCTTTTATAAAGCTTTGGCACTCCTCCCCACCTTTTTTCCTTTCTCAAACCATGGCTAACCGATTCCATCGGGTGCCCACCAACTTTCACATACCATGGAGGAGTGCCTTTTTTCTTTTCTCTTTTAGATTAGATTACAATGGTGTGACCAGCTCCTTTGCAAAATTAATGATGAGCAGATGCAGCTGCCTAGTCGAGGGGTACTTAATTTAATATGGAAGATAGCAATTCCGACCACAACGTCCTCATGAGCTAAAAACAGTGGCACAAAATGAGAAGTAGTTGAAAGTTTTGAAAGGTAGCACATGAAAATTTACTTGGAATGGCTTGCAAATACCATGCATAGGAATTTATAGTGGACTCTTTGGGGTTACTTGGTTTTCAGGAGTTGGATGCACGAGAAGTATTCCCTCTCAGCACAAGTGATGGCTAGCAAAAGACTGTGAAGCGACAATCGAGAGAGCAAAAACTGTCATAATCATGCTTGCGACAAAACAAAATTAATATAGGCATAAAAATGATACAAGAACTCTGAGGCAAAGTAAATCATCGAGGCTTAATTGACTTTTTGTTCAGTCATATGCATGCTTGAGCATGTGCCAAGTCGATTCAATTGAAACTTTCAGAGGTGGATACCACAATAACATACCATATTATGAATAAAACAATGCAATCAAGCGTCTGCATGACATGCTACAAACTATTAGTAAATTGGAACTAATCATATGAGAGCAAGAACTACAAAGCATCCATTAGATAACATATACCTTACATGAACCGACTAAGCATGTCCACATAGATGAGTATATGTACAAAAATGAAAACAAATAGAGTTCATACCAGCCACTTACCACATCTTGGATTGTCATATGTCATCATTATTGCCTTTCACTTGTGTGGCTCGAATAATATGAAGTGAATACCAAGCTCCAATGGAGTCACGGAGACTGAACTTTGCAGCAAACTTTACAAAACCAAAGAAGAACAACAAATATTTTTGGGTTTTCGATTTTTGAAACAAGAACAGAAGGAAATTGCAAACAAAGCAAAATATTTTTGGATTTTTCAGATATCAAACCGAAAATATCAAGTAAAGCAAACCAAAGCTAGAAACTAAAAAGGCAAGCAAAGAGAAACAACAGAAATATTTTTGGTCTTTTTGTGTTTTGGAATGTAGAAATAAGAACGAGAACAATAAAGAAAAGAAAGCGAAACATGGATATACAAAGTACCGACAAAATATGATATGTAGATGAGTGAACCGTCGGCGTAACTCCCCCCAATCTTAGGCTTTTGGCCTAAGTGGAAATCAATCTCGTCTTCAATACATGCCCCATGCTAGTGGATCATCATTGGCATAGTCATAGCCCGGCCCTTGTGAAGATGAAGCAGATGGTGTATAATCATAATAAGGCTGCTGGTATGGAAACTCCGCAATGTTAGAGGGCTGGACCAACTCCTCGGTCGCCCCTTCATCGTGCACGGGCTGCGGGTGCTCCTCCATGTATGCGTCGAGCTCACCCTCTGTGAGTGACCATCCATTCCTGCGATCAAGGTTAAACAAAAGAGGTGCAGGCAAATGGACTGATCGATCAGTCTTCACTACCTTCCAGGTAGATTTCTTGAAAAAGGTTATCTCAAATGTCAAGTTATCCAAACAAGCATGAGGAGAAACAAACTTATGATGCATCATAGAATTAAGATCAAGTTTCTCTACGGGGAACTGCAAATCTAAAATATGAGGCACTACACCATGCAAAGCTAATAAGCGTGAAGCAATAAGACCTCCATAGATCCCCCCTTTCTCACGGTTAGCATCAAGACGGAAGGCTATCAAAGCACCCAAATTATAAGTCCTATCACCTCTCAAAGCAGCAGCAATAAAAGCTAGATCACAGCAGGATAACTTACTTGCAGCTTTCCTAGCAAGAACACACTTGGTAATAAAGTAAGCAAAATATCGAATGGATGGGAAATGAATATTTCGAATTTTACCACCCTCTCCTGTGAAGCTTCTTCCTTGATAAATCTCCCCATATATGTCCATCAATGGCCTAGGCCGTTCCTTCATCTTTTTGTGCGATCCCCACTGTGGTACTCTAATGGCTGCACAGAAAACATCAAAGGGCAAGTCCATTGATTTATTGTAGATTTTATAATGAACCATGGGGTTAGATGTGGACCAATTGAATTTGAAATCCTGCACCATAGACATTATTAGTTTAGCATATTGGGGCGGTTCACCATCAACAAAATGTTCCAATCCTGCATTAGAGACTAAAGTTTGGAAGTCCTGCAGGATTCTAGCTGCATCCATGAACTCTGAGCATGGATAAATTGAGGGAAAGACTCTCTCTACATGGTGAACTCTCATGACTTCATGCACTTCTAGTTCATGTTGAAAGAGTTGGTATGCATTCTCCTCCATTTCTGAAATTTCTAACAAACCTCATAAAAAGTGATTATGAGACAAACAAATGTAGGGAACTACTATAGGGAGTTACTAGAGGGCTAACATACATCAAAATAACATTTCTAAGCAATAGAACAAGCATGCAAACTCATTTCACCTATAACCTATAGAGCTAAAATACTCAAGAAATACTTCACTAAACAAAATTCTACTTGGACAATCGGAGGAGTCACATACCGGAGAACAAATGCTCCAAATCTCAGCAACAATGATGGGCTGAGCAAGGAGATCGAAAAATCGAGATGGAGAGCAGCAAGAACACGAGTTTGAGCTGGGGTGTCATGATTTTTCGGGAGAGAGAAAGAGCTGGAGATGAAGAGATAAGTGAGAGGCCAGGGGGCCCCCCTCACAATAGGTGGGCGCGGCCAGGCTTGGGCCACGCCCCTCATTGTGAGGTGGCATGGTGGGTCCCCCTGGGGTCTCCCAGGTGCCTCTCTGCCCCATTTTTGACATAAAAATTTAAAAAGATTTTTCTGGAATTTTTCGAGAAACTTTATTTTCGAGGATTTTTCAGAAAAATGATAAGAGAATAAAACTCGGGCAAACAACAGTGGAGCGATAGAAAGCGAATCCAACTCAACCTTACAGTAGCTCTAAGACATTATAATATGAAACTAAACAGATGGAACAAAAATGGTGCAAGTAAATATGAGTGAGGTTGAGTAAATGCGGTGAAAATGAAGTTTCATTCATATAAAATCACTTTGTTAACAAGGTTGATCAAGTCTTGTTACCAAACTAACTTTATATGAGGCAAAACTTTGCATTTCACTATATGCTTATGTTACCTCGACCTTGATAGGCATAGTCCCAATCATGACAATTTTATATTCTTCCTTGGGCTTTTGCTCTAAACAAATAATTTGACCAACTCGAATGGTCTCAACATTCTTGATTGAATTTAGAGCATTCTTTCTATCAATCTTCTTGGGAAAATAGACCGTATATTCTTTGTCATTGACATTAAAAGTTACTTTTCCTTGATTGCAATTAATAACCGCACCTGCAGTGTTTAGAAAAGGTCTCCCAAGAATAATAGACATATTATCATCTTCAGGCATTTCCAACACAACAAAGTCAGTTAATATCAAACAACTGTTAGCAACTTGAACAGGAACATTTTCACATATACCAATAGGAATAGTAGTAGACTTATCAGCCATTTGCAAAGATATATCAGTTGATACCAATTTTTCTAGATCAAGTCTCTTATAAAGAGAAAAAGGCATGACACTAACTCCAGCTCCCAAATCACATAAAGCAGTTCTACCATAGTTATTTTTAATGGAGCAAGGAATAGTTGGTATACCTGGATCTCCAAGCTTCTCCGGAACTTTACCATCAAAAGAATAATTAGCAAGTAAAGAGGAAATTTCCTCATTAGGAATCTTCCTTTTGTTAGTAGCAATATCTTTCATATACTTTGCATAAGGAGGCATTCTAATAGCATCAGTCAAAGGGATTTGCTAAAATAAAGGTCTCATCCATTCACAAAACCTGTTGTAGTGTTCTTCTTCCTTGGATTTATGTTTCTTACCAGGAAAAGGCATTGGTTTCTGCACCCAAGGTTCTCTCTCATTACCATGCTTGTTGGCAATGAAGTCTTCCTTAGTGTACTTTGCATTCTTGGCAAGTTTTCTAGTTCCTCTTCAACTTCTTCTTTATCGGAAGCATTACCTGGTTCAGTTTCAGCATTAGAAATAGAAACACTATTAGGATCTTTACCTGCTTCAGAAGATTCTGCAACTGTTTTATCCTTCTTCTTCTTCTTCTTGGAAGGAATATCATCTCTTGAAGTGCATTGAGAATCTTGCTCGATCCTCTTAGGATGTCCTTCAGGATATAAGGGGTCTTGGGTAGTAGCACCTCCTCTTGTGCGTATTTCACACGCTTGTTTTTCTCTTGCGGCATTAACTAGCAAGTCTTTTTGCACCTTGGTAAGCTGATCAATTTGAGTCTGAACCATTTGAAAATGTTTGACAAGTATCTTCACATCATTGGAGGTTCTTTCCACAATATCCTACAACTTGTTAATAGCTCTAGAATTTTCCAACAAATGATTCTGCACCATTGTATTAAAATTATCTTGCTTAACAACAAAATTATCAAACTCATCTAAGCATTGATCAGGAGGTTTAGAGTAAGGAATATCTCTATCATCAAAGTGTTGGAGAGAGTGTACCTCAATAGTAGATGAGTGAGGGGTTGGCTTACATAATTCTTCTATAGGAGGTAAATTCTTCACATCTTTGGATTTAATACCTTTCTCCTTAAGAGATTTCTTAGCTTCCCTCATAACCTCATCATTTAATTCAATCATTCCTCTCTTCTTTGGTGTTGGCTCTGGAGTTGGCGCTGGTGTTGGTGTTGGATCAGCCATAGTCCAATCATCATGATTCCGGCTTATTTTAACCATTAGTTCTTCAGCTTCAGCCAGAGTTCTTTCCCTGAAAACACAACCAGCACAACTATCCAGATATGTCTTATATTCATCAGTTAGTGTATTATAAAATATATCAAGGAGTTTATTTTTAGGCAATGGCTCCTTAGGCAATGCTCTAATTAAAGAGCAAAACCTTGCCCAAGATTCAGGAAATATCTCTCCTTTTTCCTGTTCAAAGTCAAAGATTTTCTGCACAGTAGCATGTTGAGCACTAGCAGGAAAATATTTCTGAAAGAAAGCATTAACCAAAGCAATAGGAATATTAAGAGATCCAGGAGACAAATTATTAAACCAAATTTTAGCTGCACTTTTCAACGAAAAAGGGAAAATCTTAGCAACAAAGTAAGTGTGCAGCTTAATATCATCAGAAAATAAATTACTCAAAGTAGAAAGCTCATTCATATGTGCCATAGCACTTTCACCTTCAGTACCACAAAAAGGGTCTTTCTCAACAATAGATATGAAAGATAAATCTAAAGAGAAATCATAATCCTTATCTCTAATATTTATGGGAGAAGCAGCAAACTTAGGATCAGGAGATAATTTATATCTAATTGCACGTCTTGCCAGAAGTTCCTTAACAGTATTAGCATCACGAGTGGGATGAGCTTCGGCAATAAAATCATCGTCAAGCTCAATATAAGTGTCATCAAGATCATCGCTAGGGCATTCCCTAGACTCAGGTGAACTAACAGGTGTAACAGTAGTGTTCCCCAATTGCTTTGTCCTCGCAATTGTAGCATCTAAAAAGGAACCTAACGAAACACTCTCATCAAGCACAGTAGAAGCATCATCTAAATTATCAGTGGCATTTTCAAACTTAGCATAAGAAGTAGTAGTAGCGTGTGCGTGTGGTGGTGTAAGCAACTTACTCATAATAGATGGTGAATCAAGAGAAACAGAAATGTTCAGAGTTGTATCTCTTCTTGTAGTGGATGGCAATATAGGAACTTTTCCATCACGAGGTTTACCCATGATGAATGAATTGCAGCGAACAATATGAATTCCAAGTGAACTTACAAATAAAGCTATGCTCCCTAACAACGGCGCCAGAAAATAGTCTTGATGACCCACAAGTATAGGGGATCGCAACAGTCTTCGAGGGAAGTAAAACCCAAATTTATTAATTCGACACAAGGGGAGCCAAAGAATATTTATAAGCCTTAACAGATGAGTTGTCAATTCAGCTGCACCTGGAAACAGACTTGCTCGCAGCGGTTTATCAATAGCAACAGTTTTATAGTGGTGATAGTAGCAAAACAGTAATAGCAATAGTAAAATAAAAGCGGTAATAGTAGCAATAGTAAACAGTAGAATTAAAGACTGTAGGCATAGGGATGGATGTACCGGCGTTGCATGGATAAAATAATTCATGAAATCAGTGAGACATGGGCATTGCAGATAAATAATGATAAAGCATCCTAGTACTAAACAATCATAGGCATGTGTTCCGTATATAGTCGTACGTGCTCGCAATGAGAAACTTGCATGACATCTTTTGTCCTACCAGCCTGTTGCAGCAGGGCCTCAAGGGAAACTACTGGTAATTAAGGTACTCCTTTTAATAAAGTACCGGAGCAAAGTATTAACACTCGGTGAACACATGTGATCCTCACATCATAGCCATCTCCTCCGGTTATCCCAATTTCTGTCACTTTGGGGCCTCGGGTTCCGGACAACAATATGTGTAAACAACTTGCAGGTAATATCATAAATAACAAGTATCATCATAAAACAATAACAAGTTCAGATCTGAGATCATGGCACTCGGGCCCAAAGTGACAAGCATTAAGCATAACAAGTTACAACAATGTCATAAACACTAACAGTAGACACTAGGCACTATGCCCTAACAATCTCATAGCAAATTATATGAATGATCTCATCCAATCCCTATCATCCCCTGTGCCTACAGCGGGAATTACTCACACATGGATGGGAGAGTCATGGATGGTTGATGGAGAGACGTTGGTGATGATGATGATGAAGATCTCCTCCAAATCCCCATCCTGGCAGGGTGCCAGAACGGAGTTTCTGATTCCGAATCGCGCTTTCTGATATTGGCGGCACAGCGGAAGTCTATCTGGGAAAAACGCCGAACCCCCGCTCCTTTCAGGTCAGAGGGTATATGTAGGCGGAAGGAGAGGTCGAGGCGATGGCCGAGGTGGCCTCACAACAGGTGGGCGCAACCAGGCCTGGGCCGCGCCCCCTGGTTGTGTGGCGGCCTCCTAGCCCCTCTCCGTCTTGTCTTCTGGCTCCGTCGGTCTTCTAGTGAAATAGGTTTTTTGTAATATTTTCCCAGATTTTTACTGAAAGTTGAATTTCTGCACAAAAATGAGACACCAGAGCAATTCTGCTGAAAACAGCGTTAGTTCGTGTTAGTTGCATTCAAAACACATAAATTAGAGGAGAAACAACAGCAAAAGTGTTCGGGAAAGTAGATACGTTTTGGACGTATCAGTAGGAAATACTGTTGCTATTCACTTTTTTATTACTATAAACGCATGGTTCTTGTTGTAACAGGGTGCTTTTTTTATTGAAGCAGTTGGTTATTTTTTTATTGTAAATCAATCAGCATAAAAAATATATATTATTTCAACTAATTTTGTAACATTTGCTTTTTTTCAAAATATTGGGACATATTTGTTGCAATAGAATATATTGTTCGTACGCGGGGTTACAATATTTTGTTGTATACTGGTTGACACAAATCTATCCATCGAGTAGATAGGGTTAAGACTGCGGGTTAGTTTTTACAAACAAGGGGCTAAAATATAAATTTTAACACAAATCTGCTCCTACAATAGAACCGCAGGTTAATTTTATAAAAATCGAGAGGCTAAAAGGTAAAACTATATCGCGGCTTGTTCGTCACACCAGCAGCATCTGCCCATTTGCGATTTGTTGTTGCGGACTTGAAGCCGTGCAATAGTACGAGCTGTGTTGTCTGATACCTGAAAACTTGAACGGGTCCAGCTAGGGCGCCTGTCTCTTCATGTCAAAGTCTGTGGCTATACCGAAAGCATTGGAAATGAAACAAGCCACACAGATTGACACCGTCGCTTGTACCGACAGACCAGCAGCATGGTCATATGTGGCAACTCGCAGGTTACGTGTTCGTTACTGTCTTGCTGAATATCAGTACTGAAAAAATACTGCTCTGTCGGCCAAAAATAGTTGGGGGTTGATCGCATTCGCACTCGCCATAAGTGGTTGCCCACGCTCCCAAGAAATTAATGGAGAGAATTACATACAAATGTACCGATTTTTTTTGGAAAACGCCTCCGGTAGCATTCCATCCGAAGGCAGTAATTGGTCTCACGTCGTTGTGAGCATGAGCAGCAGGCAGTAATTGGTCTCGCATTCTTGCTTGACCAGCAGTTAAATACAGTAGCTTGTACGCATTGTACTGGAAATGTTCTGGTACCAGTCTACGCACTACACACGTAGTTGAGCATTGACGGCCATAGTTACTCAATATATTTTTCATAAATAAATAAATGCCGAGCCTTCTAACTTGAATTCAATGGATCATTGGATTGATGGCTGCAGGCATCCCGATCTACCCCGGAGCTATGCGCAAAGGGACGTCCTCGTTGGTCATGATGATGGCGTGGTGAAATTAGAAACAGCGTAATGCAATTATTTTCAATAATACGTTATCTAATATGGGTACTCTTCTCGACACGATTCAATAAAAGGCTCAGTCATGGGGGTGCGATTGGCCTTAGGGACTTGATCCCGGCGGCTCCGTAGATCTAGTGGGTTGAGTTGTGTGGGATGTCAGCTCGAGCTTCTGTATATTTGTATAAACCCCTCTTTTACTTATCAATGAAACGAAATGCAAGGTTTTTGCATTTTTGTGAAAAAAACTTGAATTCTCAACCATAATTTTATTAAAAATATACCATGAATTAAAATCAAATATATCACCCACATAAAAAGAAAAGAAGACTCCAAAGGCCACATTCTTCGGTCTGGGCTAGCCACAGCCAAACTCGTCATCATCTACCATAATACGTTTATACGGGATCAAATATACAGATAGAAGCAACACTGGATCCAGTCCAACATAAAGCACGTCACCCAAGACAATTCCTTGAGAGGCCTCTCCATTGTTGAACATGCTAGAAAGAAGCAATGTACCCAGATATCCAACATAAAAGAGGGAGACACCATCACAATGTTTTTTTCCATTTGAGAGTTAATGCGAGGAGAAGGAAAAATCCCATTGATACATCTCAAACGTATCTATAATTTTTGATGCTCCATGCTTGTTTTTACACCATTTGCCTATTGTTTTGTTACACTTAGTGGCACTTTTATGCATTTTCCGGAACTAACCTATTAACGAAGTGCCAC